>CM026199.1:26340559-26860559 GCA_014839995.1 Xenentodon cancila
GTTGCAGAATGAGTTGAAATAAAGTGATTTTTAATTGTCACACATGACAAATGACCACGTATATCAGGCTGCATCCCCCGACGAATAACAGCGGCCACTTGCTTTAGCTGCATAAATATCACACACAAATGTGACACTATAATACAGGTTTAATGCCCTACAGCTTCTCCAGTAAGTAGTTATTTTATCGAGTTAATGGTCCGTCTCCTTGGGAATTTAACTAAGTAATCAATTAACTGTAAAGTTCATAATGAGGTAAATAAGGTATGTTCTGATTGGAATGAAATGACTACTGCAGTGATGATGAAAGTCATGACTTAACTACAGCATCACAACTGTGACTTTAATATTGATTTGATAGGCTTCGTGTTTTTTGAGTCTTTGCGATTTGAGGGCTGAGTGTTTGAGAAGCAAAGATCAAGCAGAAGGTTCCACTTTCACCACAAACGCGTGAAGAAAATTGGTTAAAATACGTACAAACAAATCTCCTCAAAGAAAGACAGCGACAGCTTTATATATTTCTTTTTCTTTTGAGCTCAATGTCATTAAATAATTCAAAAATTCAACATCCATTAGTCATCACTAGCTGATAGAACCACATGGGAACTATAAAACTATACTAACTATTAAAAAAATTCATCCCAAATGTCGCATAACTATTACACTTCTACTAACACTAGAAAAGTTCTCTATGAATGTTGAGCATTTTAATTCAATATTCACCTCCAGGACTTTCTTCTGAAAAACTTGAACTGTCTGTATGTTTCTTTGTTTACACGTCTCTGCGTGGATTTATTACAATATGGTCCTAATATTGACTTTCTCTCCAAATGTGTGTGTTTTCTGCTTCATGCACAGATTTTTCTTTTGTAAGTTTGTTTTTTTTCTACGCAGGAGGTTCAAGCCAGCAGATGTTCCTATTTTAAATTACAGCTCACATTCGTTACCTAGTTTGGCTCTCAGTTATCTTCCAAGAAGCATTGTTTAAAGGGATTTATCATTTTATTCACCAGTAGAACATTAAGCTCAGCTTCCATCCTCATGACGGTAGCCCAGTGGCCTCTTCTGTCTGTCAGCAGGAACCTCACGTTCGGGATTTGTCAACCGACATCTGGAAAAGAGCCTTGTGTCAAAGAAGCTATAAACTAAGGAGGCTGAAAAGACATTGATGACATTTCCAGGACAGGATATTTTCTGTGAAATTGGTTGCTAATTACCAGACACACACACACACACACACACACACACACACACACACACACACAGCTCTGCAGTGCATGTGCCACACACATCCACGTCCTGATTGGTTTGACACACATGCAGATTTGGCGATACAGATGTTGTGCCTCCTACTCTGTTTACGAGACGCAAAGTTCTGCTGCACTGAAGAGTTCTCGTGCAACCGAACATTTAAGAAAGTGCCTCATTGTCTGTGGTCAAATCCAAATTGAGTCGCCCCCTCTGTTTCCATCTGTACCACCGGTGGGGGGTTTGGTTAGTCAAAGACCTGATACCTTTTGAACTCACACAGACCTGCTAATCTCTCAAAGTTTGATACTGGTAAACATGTGGCTGAAGTTGCAGCTGTTGCAGAGAAATTACACCAAAGGGCTTGAGTCAGCCTGTTCACATGAGTACACAGCCAGCTGTGTGTGTGTGTGTGTGTGTGTGTGTGTGTGTGTGTGTGTGTGTGTGTGTGTGTGTGTGTGTGTGTGTGTGTGTGTGTGTGTGTGTGTGCTCAGATGCAGAGAGTGAATGACTGATCACAAATTAGTGGTTTTCTTGAACAAAACTGCCATCTGTTACTGAAAAAAAAACATTTCCTCAAGTGTGTACTCTATTGAAGACAATAAGGTCCACAGTAATTTGTAAAAAAAAAGTAGAGAGGGGTTGACTTTATTCTTACAATTTTGAGAAAGAAGTCAACCCCCCCAACTTCTTTCTTTCACTGTGGACATTTCCTCTTCTCTGCCACTCATTGACTGCTGATGAAACAAAGCTTTTATTTGAGTTATATATTTTTCACTTCTGTACAGATGTGAATGCTTTGGTTGGGGTCAGTAGTATTTCCAGCTAAGGCAACAGCTCTGAGCTGTATCGACATGAAACTTTGATCTCAAACTTTATAAATAATCATAGATACATTTCGAAAGGCCATTGTGGATCATGCCGCTCGCCAGAGTCTCATCACAGCTTTCATTAGACAAGACCAGGGTATTAACTTCAACCTTTCAGTAGTCATGTACCATCATCTACACATTCATCTACAAAATGAAATAAAGCTGCCCCTGCTTTTGTCGACAGGAGGATTAGGACATAATTACATCTGGGCAGAGGCTGCAGTTCTGTCAGAAATAACTGTACAGCGGGAGATGGAAGCAGCACATTAGGGAGGTGTTGAGGAGTGGGATAAAAGCCTGTGTAATATGCCAGGTGCATCCACGTTCTTAGCAGATACTGGCACGGCTTCTGCCAAGACATGGGATTAAAACAAGACTATTTGGCTTTCATTCCATCCTGAAGGCCAGCTCTCTTTTCTGATTAACATTATTGTGGTTAAATGCTGATCTCAAATCTGCATTCCTACGACATATGAAATGTTTGGGAAAAACGGCTCTGACATTGCAGGTATCAGACTGAAAAACTCAGACGAAACACGTGCAAACACAGACAGACTCATCTGTGATGGCCCCTTCAAAAAGAAGAAATGCAGTAAGTTACTTCTGTGCAAGATTTGCCAGTAAATCTCCAGCAGCCATCATAGATTCTCATAAATCTCCTCAAAATGGGACCAGAGTTTTACAATCAAAAACCTCACAGCTAGAAAATATGTTTTTGAGTATTTGACTCAGTGAGGGTCTTTTGTTTTAGGGATTAAAACAAGCCCCACCCTGAAACGTCCGAGTCAGTCGAACCACAATGACAGCGTTCCTGACCTGTCACATGACTGTTCTGGCTGATATTTATCATGCTGGCTTATGCATGCACACTCGTCTATCTATCTGGAAGTAACAGAATGCTAACTACAGTTTGAATAAATGAGACATATTCTGCACTCTTGTGTGTTTTTTTTTTTATGCACAGGTCTTCTTGAAGTGTCTGGACATACTTTGGTCAACACCACATGGATAAAAGCAACTCCCTTTTCAACCAACTTTAAAGGAGGACTTAGCCTCTCCACTCCTCCTCTGAAAGGTGTACCTTGTTTAAAATCGGTCTTACAATGTTCACATCATGCTGCATTTGCTGTGTGTCAGAAGTAGGGAGAGCAAACATGAAGACATCGAATATTTCCATTCTAATATGGGTCTGTTGCCATAAATGGCTGAAAGACAACTTTTCAGACTTTGGGAAAGGCAAACAAACGGGCAACATAATGTTGGATTTTTCTTTTGATTTGGTACTCACTAAAGACAATCAAATATTTGCTCTGAAGCAAGAGAATTATCTGTCTGAAAGAGCAGTGGGTGGAATTACTGACATCTAGAGGGGAATTTGCAGATTGCAACCAACTGCTTGCCCTCATCTTTGCTCCTTTCACACTGGGTTGTGGAAACTAACTTTCATGGTCACAAATGTGATAAAGTACATACATTTATTTTCTCTGGGACATTATTAAGTCCTTATCTGTGAATATTGTTCCTGCACTTTTATTCCGCGTCCTTCCCTGTTTTTACAAATTGCTTTTTGTTTATTCTTCAGGTTTTACTATATCACACATTCGTATTAGCAGATCATGGAGACATCAGTCTCAAGTACCTCATCACTTTGAATAAATAACCGTCTTCCTGGTAACTGCTGGAGTGGTTGTTGCCCACTGTGCCATCATCTCTTTATAACTACAAGAGTAATTGACAGGCTTAATGGGTTTTTATGTTTTTTTTTAGGCAGATATAATTCTTTTCCAGTCATCGCATTCTTAAAATTTCTCCAACAGAGGAATGCTTTTAATGAGCTAAATGGCCTTGCATAAAAACTAGACATGACTACTCATTAGGATTCCTATTGTGCAAGTAACAGAGGTTTAATCCTAATAGTTTAAACACCTTGAAAGAAGATTTTTTCTCTTTTATTTCAGTAAGAGAAAATTGAATCGTATAAACAGCTCTAATAGAAATATTTATTCAACTCCTTCACTCAAGTAAAAGTGAAAAAGAAAGGCTCTGAAATATAATACAAGAATAAAAGTTACATCCTACTTTTAAGTGTGTTTTTGAACATTTCTTATTGTTTTAGGGAACCCACAAGGCACGTTGATAGTAAAGAGATTACTTACATTAAAACTAATACTTGTGTTTTCCAAATACGAGGATATGTGGTTATCTATAAAGCTGATAAAGGTTTAAACAATATAATTATTAGTATTGTAACCAGGCAAAGTATCTGTATGCCATTATTTCTTCATTTGATGAAATGGTTGCCAGTTTATTTTACTCTGAACTCAACAAAAAAAGTAGTGCAGTTGTATAAAACATATTGGCGGGTGGGAGGGAGCCGTAAAAATATTCCTTGACAACATGTTTAGGCTTGCTGGATCAGGTAAAAAGAGACTCTTGTATCCTTGTGTACTGTACACAAGGAATGCATTTTATCTTTTAAGAAAGGACCTGAAAAGTTCACTTTTGAGCCTGATCTAGTGTCTTTTTTTCATTTTTGTTGCTTATTTAATGCCTTGTTAG
The DNA here is from genome assembly GCA_014839995.1 of Xenentodon cancila. Classification (NCBI taxonomy): domain Eukaryota; kingdom Metazoa; phylum Chordata; class Actinopteri; order Beloniformes; family Belonidae; genus Xenentodon; species Xenentodon cancila. Next base: position 26,345,239 of record CM026199.1, read on the forward strand.
AGACAAAAAAAGAATAATTATTTTTAGAATTTGGACCAACATGCAACAATTATGAATATGACTATCAATCTTTTACATTATTCCAGAAAATCTGGCCAATTCCTTTTACAACATTTCATTAGTTCATTATGGTTTTAAGGCTTTTTTTACATGTGAAACTCTCTTAAGGTCTCACAGCAACATTTCACTTGTGTTCCGGACTTTGACTAAATGATTCGAAAACCTGAATTCTGTTATTTTTCAGCCTTTTTACTGTAGATTTGCTGGTGTGCTTCGCATCGTTATTGTGTTGTTTTGTCCCTCACACCTACTTTGGTTCAATCAGAAGTTCAACTGCTGCAAGGAGTCCAGACGTGTGGCTGCAGTACGACATCAAGTCCACTGCTGGCCTGGATGATGAGTAGGAGGCGTGTCGGCTGAAATGCTGTGTTTGGTTTTTGCCAGTCCGTCGTAATGGGCATTAAAGCCAAATAAGTCCAATTTGGTCTCATCTGTCAGTTAGCTATTGTTCCTGAAGTCTTGTGATTTGCTCAGACGGGTTCTTGTGAACCTCAGTTGTGCTTCTATGTTCGTTTCAGACAGAAGAAGTTTTCCAGTGACAATTTGTCCCTGCGCAGCCTTCATCTAATTAAACTGCCAGGGATTTTAACATCGAATACACTCAGTAAAGCCTTTAGGGTCTGTTATGTAGCTTTTGTATTTTTTATTTTTTAATTTCTCTGAATACTATGTGCTGTGACCTTAAGCTAAATCGACACCTGCTGCTAGGAGCAGAGTTGTCTTGAATATTTTCTATTTGTGAATAATCTTTCTCATTTGAGCGTGCTGAACTCTGGTTATTCTAAAATGATTTTATAACCCCCTCCAGATGTATGTAGCGAGACGATTGCCTGTCTAAAACCATTGCTTGTGTACTTTTCTTTTGGCCTTTTGGCCTTTTGGTGCTTTCCTTTTAACACACCAGAATGCTGCAGAGAGGCAAAGTGCCACAACATCTGCTTTCATACATCTGCTGAAGATCAGTTCATCAAAAGGCAGATGATTAACTTCACCTGGTTGCAACTTGCCCTCAAACCTCATGGAAGCATTAAGAGGGTACTTCGTATTGCTCAGGTTTTTCTTAAATGTTATCTTTCAATTTTGCTAAATAAATGATGTCAAAGTGAGAAAAGTTAAATGCTGTTGCTTGAGATTGCATTTGCCTAATATTAACCAACACTTTCATCACGTTTTTACACACTCAAAAATAAAAAAAGTAAATGCAACATTTGCACATGCCTCTAAATGACAAAACTAAAAACATTTGTTTAATGAGCATTTTGCAGAGAAGCAACTTCCTTAACAGATGTTAATGTTAGTCAATGTTTTCCCTGCTGTGTTGCTGCTTGTCACACATTTGGTCATTAGTAAAGAGGCATTTGAGAGTGCAGTGGCTCAAATGTGTGTAGGAGTTTTTTTCATATTTTTTCACCATGCACATACGTCAGTGTTTCTCCACCTCATTTCCCGCTTGCTGATATCCAGAGTGTAGAGCAGAAGGCTGATAGCAATCTGCATGTGTGTTTGTGTAACTACCATCTAAGGAGAGCCAGATACGTTGGACCACAGTTCATGTGGTGGTGTAGAGTCAGCAGGCTGAGGTTTCAGCACTGCTGTTGGTACCAGACTCCCATCTGGCTGTGCTATCAGAGAGCCACGCCAATATCTCACTACATCTGATGCTATCGCAGCGCTCCACACTGAATTGAATTTTCTGCAGCCTCTCTGCTTTGGGAACATATTGTTTTTGCAGACCATGCGTTCCTCATCAAGTACCACTTGTTTGGCAGGCTGAGGAAGTATTGTGCTGCTACTCCGTCCCGGTGCTCTGACTCCGGCGGTACGTATGTAAATGTAACAGCAGGATCTCTCCACCAGATGGCAGGCAGCACTCACGTTGTGTCCAAGACGCCAGCAGGGTTGTTTATTTGGAGTTATTAAAATACATTTTAATAGATAGGAATAGATTCCTTTGCAATAACTTTGTGTGTTTTTTCTTTTGTACATTGTTTTCCAGCTGTATTCCTCATGGTTTTCATTTGGGGGCTTTCACCGTAGGAAATAATGGGTTGGACACTTTTGTTATCATTTCACACTGATATTTTCTTTTTTAAACTGCTGAATTATGTCCTTGATGGAGAAATAATCATAAAAAGACAAACAGGAGCACTGCCTCCAGTTCTTAAAAAGACTGTTGCTGTGCTTTCTTTCTCCTCCTGTCTTTTTCGCCACCACTATGACTCATTTAAACAATGCATTTGGTCGTGTTTCCGTGCCGTCTCTCCGTCTTTGCACGAATTAAGATCATTTAACTTTCACGAACAACGGTGGCTTGCCTTCTTAGAATGGACGCTTCAATCAACATAAATATGTGTTGTGAGATACTTTGCTCTAAAGTTTAGTATGTATTATTAATGGAAACACTTTATAGCTTTGATTTTTGTTGTTGTTTAACAGCCACTGGCCGCACACCGACTGGGAGAGCCAAGTCAGACTCGCCTGTTGTTCTTTCCATTAGCCCACACCAGTTGTTGATTAAGTTTTAATAGACCCTAGTTGGTTTCCTCCCGTTAGTCTCCTAATGAATGCCACGGATGATTTGGCTGAGACTGTCTTCCCACATCACTGGAAATGACCAATGAATGCTTCTGCATAGCAAAATCAATAGTCGACACTCGAGAATTACTGATGAGAACGATTTGAAGTGTTTAGCTGGGAGGGCGTTTTAGCTTCGCTGGTGACAGAGAGAAATGAAGATAGACTTTAAGGTTTTGTCTGATGGCAAGGATGAAAAACAAGAATTAAATAAGGAAGTCTTGGTTGTTGCAAATGGCAAACGTTTCCCCATGCCATCAGAGGAATGGCTTACATTGATGTCGGCCAACAGTCTGAGGCTAATCAAAGTGAGTTGACTACTTGTGCAGTTTACTTGTGCTTTACTTGTTATTTTTAAGCCTGTTTCAGTGTCTCGAGGGGATAAATGCAAGCAAAGAATGGAAAGGGAATGCTTTCCAGAGGAGATAATGAGAATTTATGTCTCACCCTCATTCAGTGGTGCATTGATTGATTCTTAAATTTGCTATTCTCTTTGTCTTGGTTCAAGTCTTGGGGCAACAAGATTCATAATGTTTGCAACTTATGGATTCTTTTTATTTTCAGATTCACCCTTTTCCTCTGCAAATGCAAAGACGCCTCTCGTTTCCATGTAAATTCATTGCCATCTGCTTTGTATATGATGGTATATGATGATGTACTCCATTTGGCACCGATTATTTGGACTTTTACATGAAGGAGGCAAGGCGAGTTCATTTGTACACTACATTTTCATTCACAAAGGCATCTTAGAGTGCAAATGTAAGATCTTTCGTTAAGATGAAAGATCAAGAACCTCAAAGACAGAAGTTCAGCTGCAGTGAAAAAAAGCCTCAGAATATCAATAATTTCCAGTAAATGACAGGACTGTTTCTTTGTGAGGACTTAGTTAAGGCATTGTGTCACCAGTGCAGCGCTTGCTCAACAACGGCACCTGAATATGTCTGAATGCACAGCAAGGTGAGGACTTTTGGACAGCGGCTCGGTGTCAGGAAAGCGGTAAAGACGCCGCTCTTACAGGACAGACTGGAAGTCTGCAGAAAATATTAGACAACACAAGGCTGGTGCAAAGTTATTTTCTCTTATTATGCCCCCTTCAAGCTATTTGGGGAAGTCAGGAAAAATCAATTGTCTTTGGAAGAAAAGGTGAACACTACCAGTTTCTATATAATGCCAACGGTGAAGACCGCTTTGGGGTCAGAGATCATTTACATTTTAGGGAGTGGGTTCACTAGTGTACCCAAAAACACTGTTGTTAATAAAGGAAATATCAAAGTTGTCAAAATGTCCTCTAAGAGCAACTTCTCCCAACAATCAAGGAGCAATATGATGATGATCCATGCTTTTATCCCCGGAGAGCACCATATCACAAGGCTAAAATGATAAAGTGGCGTAACGGTCATGCAGTGAAGTTTAAATCCTCAGATCTTAATCCCATTGACAACCTGTGTTCAGTCCTCAAAAAACAGGTGGACAAACAGAAAACGAGGGTCTCTGCCCAGTCCCTAAAACAAAGCAAGAAAAAATCCCCATCAGTCATAGTTTGGTCCTGGAGTTTACATCCAGCATCCCAGAGTGAGTTCCAGAAGTTATGATTGACAAGAGCTGCCACTGTAAAACCTTTTGAATAAATCTGATATCTTTGCTAAGATTAGATTTTAAAAGATGCGAAATAGTAATAAATGGTGTTTATTATATTATGAAAACCTGTTAAAAGCATGACTAAAGAATACTGACAGAAAAGTTAAAAAAAATTGTTTTAAAATTTTGGTCATGACATTGCAGAAATGTAACTCCAGGGCTTCTAATCGTACATTGTGTGGACATGTGGACAAGTGTAACCAGTCCACGTTTTATTTATTTATTTTTTTTTTTGGGAGACTTCTCTGCTGTTTGTCTTTTTTTCCTGCTTTGCAGCGCTATATCATTTCAAGGGTTTTTCCATCTTATCCATGTGCGAGCTTGTACATAACCAAAGGCCGTAAATCAGCTCTGCATTTGCACTCTGCATAATGTATCTCATGTTTCGATGAGGAAATGTGGATGATCTTATGAATAATACAAGCCGCTCCGTCTGTGATGCCGGTGCAGATAGTAATAAAGCAGGTTTCTGTCAATGTGGGCCAACCATGGAGAGCCAGAGAGCCTGGTACATTAGCCGGCGACGGGTGGTGATAAATCAGGTATTCACAGAGAGTTGCCTGGCACAGAGAGCTCCCTCTGGAAGTCTCCCGGAGCTGTGCCATAAGGTGAGACAAGCCATGCTCAATGTCCTCTTTTTTACCCTGTACCACAGGTCTCCAGGGTGACTTTTAATTGCCACAAATGGGTGGCAATAACAACTAGTTGTATTTCATGCTATGTCCAATAGTTACAGCCTCCTGTAGCTTTTACGACAAGGAGATGTCAGGTTCTGGCCATAATTGGCTCTTCTATGTGGATTTTATGAGTCTGTTTACTCTGTATGTACTTGTCTCTGGGATGTGCTGCTGTCCTCAGGGCCTCCTAGGATGGCTGGTTGATATACTTTCAGCTTGTGTTTTTGTAAGGTGAGGATGTCTAATGATCAGATACTGATTTATGTGCCTTGAACCAAAGCCACTGGTGTTTGGAGTTATCTTACCTCAAATCTGACCATCTTAATTCGCCGCAACACACTCACCTGCCACCGTGCTGAAGTACGGGAGCCATCTAGGCTAATCCAGGACTCTTTTTCATACATAAAACTGTAGTTGGTGATGGAGAGGGTTTTTTTCTTCTTCTCTCCACTACAATAAATAGTTTAAATAACATTTTCGTTTCTTGTTTTTAATCGGATATGAAAGTCCTGCTACCCACAGAGATACACGCTGCCCTCGGTGCGTTGCAATAAATTATACACTCAACATTGACCTGTTGCACATGGACGCACGGTGCTCTTCACAGCAGACAAAAGGGAAGCTATTAAGCTTAATCTGCTGTTGTGGAGAAAAATGCAAAGCATCTCTTGAGTCAACGGCCGTTGGCAGAATAATCTTTATCTTCTGATTTGACTTTATTAAGTCTATAGATGTAATAAGAGGATGTACTCAAAAATAGATTATAAAACCAAAGCCTGCACATGGGCTCTAAAAACGAAGTTGTCTTTTATTACCAATTCTTTGGCTTCTAGTCTGTGAGCGTATCCAGGAAGATTAATCGTTTTTGGTCACATGGAAGAACCACAAGCTAATCATCTGCAGTGTGAGTGCAAATGCAGGAGTCTGGGAGGCAGCAGTAACAAATAAAAACCCTTTTATTTCAACGAAAAGTACTGCACCGCAGGATCTCCTAAAAAACAATAACCTCAGCATTTGGTAAAGACTGGAGAAGCACTCACAATAAAAGGTTACGGACTATCACTGCAATATTCTCTTTGGTATATTTTGTTAAAAGAAAGAGGGGACGCTTCTACTCCAAAACACTTGCAGCCTGACGGTTCATACTTGGAATTGACTGCAACATCTTCACAGCATCATAACAAACTCAGTCCTCCCACCAGTTTCCTGTCCTGTCACACACTACAACGTCAGAAACTTTTGTTTCTATTTTTTCTTTCTTATCCTTCTAGTTCATCATTCTGTTGAATACAGACGTTTTTTTTTTATATCCCCACTATTGGATGTTGCATCACCAAACCTATTCTTTAATACTGAGGTAGCATGATGTCAACATTTCGAGGACATTTACAAGTAAAAAGGATAAAAATTATTTGTGATATTTTAAAACATGACTATTATCTCAAATAAACTGGAGCAGGGCCAGATGCTGTCAGTTTATTTAAATCACATAAATGCGTTATATTTATGATGTAAAATAGAGAAAAATAACGTGAAAAGAGAAGGTTTTAGAGGAATGAGGAAGTTTGAAGGTTTCTGCAACATTTTTATGTGCAGCAGGTTTATAAACTGTCATTAAGAGGCACTGCCCCTAAAAGGTGCAAAGTTGCAGCTAATCATGACGCTGCTTTTTTAATAACACCCTCATTGTAATTAACATGCTGCTGCTTTTCTGATAAAACCAGATATTTTAGGACGGTAGCGTGGTAGTTGTGAGTCTGCCGTCTGCTTTTGCGTCAAATTGGGCTTTACCGCTAGGAGGCATTGAAATCAACAACTTTCACATTCATCGCACGGCGGCTTTCACAAATCTCATATTTAATTATCTCCTGCTGTTCCAAAATGTGCATTAGACTGGCCGTTATCCGATTACTAGATTATCTGTCACAGCTTTCAGTTCCCGATAATGAAAATAATTGACTGTCCCAGGTTCGGTCCCTGAGGCAGTTTTTTTTTTTCCCCTTTTGAGGTGGTCCTAGATGTTGTTGCTTTCTGATGACTAACACTGATGAATTGGTTTAATAGCCATTTAAGTTATTTCTGTTTTCCTTCTCTTTACTTTTTGGGTTCTTGTTGTCTCGCTGAGCCTTCACCAAAAACAGCTCTGTATTTCCCTCTAATCACACTGAGTCCTAAAACACCCCGTTCATTATTTATGATGATAAATGTTGGAAGAGGGAAGGACATGTTTGTGTTGGCATTATTCTGTGTATACGTGTGCAACCAAATAACTGCGTGAAAATGAGCCGCAGCCCTCCGCTAGCAGTCACCCTGTTGTCTTCTCAGTTTCTGTCACCCGCTCCCTACATGACACCATCAAACTAATACCGTCGCGCTGTATATCGCACAGCTGGCTGCCAGTGACATGTGCGCGTAATTACCCATGTGTGTTTATGTATGCCTGCTTGTGTACGTGTACGGTCACATGCTGCGCGATGCCACTGCTGCACCTGTTTCATGCGTTGTATCATGCTTGTCTTTTCACAAAGCCTTACAGGCCTCAGTGCACCAGACACAAACACAAATACATGCAGATTCAAACCTTGATGAATAATTAAAGGGGGTACCATGTAAATGAGAGGCCCACGTACCTTGAGGAGCATCTCAGGCACAGCCTTCACGTGAAACACCCATCGGATTAAACGTTCTCTGCATCTTGTCGTGCGTCAAACTTTATGTCTGCGATTACTGTCATGGTTCGGGAGGAGTGACTTACCTGTGTTTTTAAATCGCACACACACACACACATACAGACAGAGTCTGACTTAAAGCCACTCTATGTAGCAGTGCCACTTCTGATCGTATGGAGGCAGCATCACATGCACACCTCTAGTTTAACACAGTGGTTTTATCTGTTGGTCTTTTTGTCAACGTAGCAGGTCTCTTGATACTTTGATGATACATTGGTACTTAGAGTGACGTTAGTGCCACGACATGTAGCATTGCTACTCTAGACTACTGCAGCATGACAAAGAGCACTTTAAAGCAATAGTTTTTTTCTGGATAATATTCATAGCTACATTTGACACCCATGACAACAGCCTGCTATGTGAATCTTTTTGCACCACTTCAGGTAAAAAGCTCCAAATTTATGGATAATTGTCTAAGCTGTAAATAAAAACCTAAGGTAGCACCTTTGTTTTTATCGTAAAGATAATATTGCTTGATGTGCTGTAAACTGTGCTAAGAGACTGCTGTGACTGGTTTTAGGTTGGTCCTGGAAGGGTTTTGGTTTCTGTGGGAGCAGTCACGGGTTCCTTCGTCAACACAGCAGATTCATGAGGTGCCAAGGCAGTTGCATTTTTAAAAAAACATACTGTCTACTTACATTCATTTGGTAGTATCTTAAATATTTTTAACTATAAATGTTACAGCTTTATGATTGCCTTTAGGGGTTGTATTAAGATTGAGCAGTGTCAACAGTTCAGCCCTGATCCACATGCAGAGGTCTGGCTTTAGTTGTTGAAATGTTGCAGTAGGTTTTTCACCAAACAATGCTTTTGTAGTCATGACATTTAAAAGAAAAACAACAAAAAGACTTCTAAAATATTTAGAAGCAAGCCTTCTTGCCAAAAACATTCTCCTGATTCCAGAGGATAACGCTTGTCCATGTCAGTGGTGTTCACAGGAACTATTTTCTGACAGAAGAAGTTTTTGTGCTAGAAGCCCTTTTTCAATTTTTCAAATGCAATTTTCTGAAGCTGTGAAAGGACCAAAAAAAAAAAAAAAAAAAAAAGAGAGAAAAGAAAAAAAAGTCTTTTAATGCTGGGAGATGAATATCTGAATTCTGTAAAACTGAAACTACCATGGAGGAAAACATTTTTTCTAGTTTTTCCAAAACTATCCCTTTACATTTTTATGGACCTTCACTTAAAATCACTTAATAAAATCTTAATAAAATCTTCAAATCTCAGGGCACAAACTGCAGAAATACAGTAAGTAATAAACACAACTGTGTTGTGCTGAGGCAGCCAACATCTTAACAGAAATATCAGTGTGTTTGCATATCGAGTTGTAGCACATCATCAGCGTGTAATTGAGGATGCTGTTATCATGGCAGTCAGAGCACTGAGAGCCATCAACTGGCCAGTCTTTTATGACATTCTGTATTATGGATGCCTTGTGCTTGCAGTTTCATCAGAGGCCATAAACATCGGTCCAGTCAGCAAAGTCTACTCATTAAGAGACATTTAAATGTAATTATTTATTGATGCCTCTTATGATCTATTGTTCTGGCAACACCAGGGAGGTTTTTTATTTTTCATGTCATCATGAGTGCTGAGCTTCACAGGTTAACAGCTGTCTTAACTGTTGCGACGCTAATGAACAACTCCTTTTGGTAATCTTTGAAAAGGTCAAAAAGAAACAGATATATGGGAGGGGGGGGGATTAATTAGTCTTTAATGAAAAATCAAGCATTTCTCTGTACTTTTTTAAATGCTTGAGGAATCAATGCACATTTGACCAGTTCTATGGGGCATGTTAAAATGTTATGGGCAAGTTTACAAGGAACCTTGATAGAGTGCCAATGAACCTCTCGTGTTTGATATTTGCTGAAGCCAGAATGATAAAGCTGTTGAACCGATGCATTTTATGAAAGGTGTTTTTGCTCACTTAAGGTTTTATTAGACTTCAGAAAGCTACACACAGCATCACACATCCATGAAGGTGTGTGAACTAGAGCTGAGAAAAAGTCATTAAGAGTTCAAGAGCTGTCCAGGGGATAAATTAGGCCGTTCTCTGAGAAGTGCTCATATTCCCCAGAACTGTCACACTCGCCGTCATGCCAGACCTTTGTCTTGACATTTCAGTTGGCAGAGGCACTGCTGTGTGTGTGCACTCAGACATTTTTCCTGGAAGGGACATGTCTGCAAATAACTCAGTAAGATTTATTTCTATGGATACGCTCAAGCTTATTGAGTTTTGTCCTTGTTTAGTGTATAAATGTGATCAAATCAAGATTAAGATTCTAAAGCCATGCTACAATAGGATATGGTGCTTTGCGTTAGGTCCTAGCATCACTGTGAACATTTATAAACTTTATAAAATCTAGAAAAACAATGCTCACCTTCTTACTGATAAATACATGTGTTGTGAGACTGCTCTGCCACAGAAAAATGTTTTAACCACCCAGTCTTGCATAAATCATGAAACAATGTATCAAATAAAGTTATGAAATAATATGAAAATGATCAATAATCACACTTGTAAGACACTGGCACTGATTGACATGTCTCAGACTAACTGAAATAAAATTTACTAACTAGGTAAAAGCAGTGTTTAGCCACTTACATTGAATGCATTGATTTTTCTTTTTAACAAAGACATGGGTCTGCTGAAAGAGAGATTAGTGTAGTTATAAAGGCATGATCAGCAACTAACTGATTAAATGAATCAAGTACTTGAGAAGAAAATATGATTAAACGCTTCCATGAAAATGTAAGGAAAAAAAATGAAAAAAAAAAGAAACAGAAATAAAATACTCCTACATCATTCTGGATTGTTAAATTATGACCAACAATTTCCTCTTATCCTGTTAATAGAGCTGATAATCTTGAGACCTGAAATGGGTTTAACACTGTGTCATGTTAAGCAACAGAAAAATCCTCGATATGACACAAAACACAAAAGTAATCTGACCTGATATGTTGGTTAGAATCATTGTGTTGCATCAAAGCAAGGCAAGGCAAGGCAAGGCAAGGCAAGGCAAGGCAAGGCAAGGCAAGGCAAGGCAAGGCAAGGCAAGGCAAGGCAAGGCAAGGCAAGTTAATTTGCATAGCACATTCCATGTACAAGAAAATTCAAAGTGCTTTACAGAAAGAAAAAGTTAAAAAAAATGCTTTAAAAAGTAGAAGAGTTTAAAACAAGAAATTAAAGACAGAAGGACATGGGGTTTGTTCCACAGGTAAGGAGAATAAAAGCTGAACGCTGCCTCGCCGTGTTTAGTTCTAACTCAGTACAGAAAGTAGGCACATCCACTCTTTCATTGATCAATGCATTTTATCAATGTTTGAATTGAATTAAAGTCTCCCGGCAAGATGGTAATATAGATTTGTGTGTCGTATGCATAATTATAGCAACACAGTTTCTTCTTTTTCAATAATTTGAGCAAGTGGGAGCATATAGATGTTAAACAATAGAGGCCCCAAAATTGAACCTTGAGGAACTCCATGTTATTTTTGTTAGCTGCGATTTGTAGTTACCTAAACACACAAAATAGTCCCTGTCTTAGATAGGACTCCAACCAGACAAGTGCTGTGCCAGACGGTCCCACCCAGCTCTTCCACCGGTTAATCAAGCTGTTATGGTCGACTGTGTCGAACACATCAATGAAACAGTAATTCCATCCTGACAGCTGGGATGTAACATAACTAGCACAACACAAATGAATAAAAAACAGGAACTTCTTCTAACTTGATTCATAGGAGGAAAGGTTCAGTCCGACTGAAGTCATGGCCAATTGAAACTGGCTTTCAGGGAAAAATCCTAATGCTGTGAAGGTGCATGACATTTATTTTTTCTTTTGCTTTTGTTTTGGTTTTTCTAGGTTGGTCTTAAATTTTCTGCTACGCTTCTGTTTTCTGTTTAGTTTTTTTTTCCTGTGTTTATTTGGTTCATTTCGTTTTAATTGTCAACAGCTGTGTCGTGTTAGTTCCTAAGTGTTTGCCAGAGTGTATTTACACTTCCTCCCCTACTAGTCTGTTTGTTGTGGTCCCTGCGTTTCTTTTGTGTTTGTTCATCCTTTTTTCTTTTTGGTCTTTTTTTCCCTTTTGTAATCCTGCTGTGGCAGCATTTCTTTTAAAAGAAAGGACTTTAATTTGCTATTCCTGCTTTCCTTATCCTCTTCATTTGGATCCAACACAACTCCTGACAAATATAGGTGTTGGAGAATTAGAGCAGCTAATAGCAAATACCTGCTGGTAATAAAATTAGGAAAGGTGCCCCGGGAAGATGCATGCCTTGCTCTGCATTCCTAGATGCATGATCTTACTATGTAATTGCAGGAAGATCAAGCAAAACTAGTCACAAACGCAACAGGGGAGATGGCACCATGTGTGTAAATGAAATGTAGTAAATAGTGGACTGTATACAGCAAAATGGCTTTTCTTTGATAAATATTGCTTAGACCTGCATGAAGTGTTTTAAGGCCGTGTTGCCCTTCAAGGGGATTTAGATACAAAACCATCATGATTTTTTATCTGCTCACACCTCCCCACCTCCTTCTCACGATACTATGCATCAGATTGTCAGCAATAGCAAGTCTATGTTAAGTTATTTTCAGCTCAATATTTCTACGCTGTCTCTATCAAGGTTAAATAAGCAATTAAATCAATCAAAATGCTATCTATCAGCGAAAAAAATGGGATGAAAAAAAAAATATGCTGAACCTGAATGGAGACCTGCAATTTTTCACAGGCTGTTCACATATACAGGCTATAAATTGCACAAACAATTTCTTATCTGACATTACGCATGAATAGATGTGGGGTTGGGGCTCTTGTTGAGGATCACACGGGGTCTAACTGATTATGGGTGGATCCAGAGGGATTGGCCTGCCTCAGCAGATAAAAGAGGTTGGCAGCTCAGTGACAGGCTCCATCCATCAGACACAGAGGTGGCACGTCAGCCACTTTTACACAACACTGCAGGCTGATGGATGACTCTGCTGCTGACATGAAGACATCTGAGGGGCTGTCATTATCAAGGTTTTCTTGTAGTCAATTGTGGGTACATCACCTATTCAAAAATCACTGGGATTCTGAAGCCAAAGACAGTGAGGCCGATGTGTCAGATAGTTACCTCAAAGTTTTACATCTGGATTTGTCTATGAATACTGTTAGGAGAGGACTAAAATAATGCATATCCTGAGCAACTTCTTAGTGCAGTGGAAGATATTTTATCATAATATGCAAAGATGTGTATGATTTAGGTTGTATTATCCATTTTTATGTTATGCAGAGAAAACAATGGAAAATGATATGGATGGCATGTTAGACTTCTTTCTTATACGGCTTTACGTGTCCGTTTATGGAAATTTGTTCAGTGGAGTTTGTGTATCATTACCTTACTGTGCGTTCTGTCAAGAGTCTGAAGAGAGATGTAGCCGTCCAAAACTCCTCATGTGGGATATTCTCGCTGTTGTGTCAAATAGCGATGGATATGTTTTTAATGAGTGGCATCGTTTGCTCGTTGGCTCAAGACATATCAGGCTGGGAGAGGGAGGAGATCATGCAGCACTAATAAGAATACTGCGGCCAAAAGTTTCTGATAAAGCTTATATTTGTATTTCATTCGATTTCCGTGGCTGAGTCACAGACCATTTTCCATTCTTTTTAATGGGGGTGGCAGTAATTGCGAATCTAATGGAGGTTCACTCTCCTGCTAGTTAGCTTGGCAGCAGTGGCTTGCTGCTCATTTACAGAGTGAAGGGAGGGCGAGGGTGTTCATAGTTGGAAAGCCCTGACATTACATACAATTGCTGCAATATACTGGTTGACAGAGGTCTTACCTTTCTTGTTATTGACAGCTGTATGCCCAGGAGGATTTCTCCTGTCTATTTAGTGGCATGCACACAGCTCCATTTGAGGATTAAAAGATAAACATAATTAATCCTCTTTGCTTCGATGAGTTGCAGTGTTAGAGGTGATAGTATCCCACCCATTCAAAGGCTCAAGCAGCCTGACATCAGTTTATAATCTAAGCGGTCTTTTGATCAATGCGGTGCTTATTTTGTTTTAAAGGATATGTACCGTGTTTGTTTGTTGTTGTTTTTTTTTTTAAAGATGACATAGTTTCTCGTATTAATGTAACGTCTGTGGCAGACTTTATTCAAAATACAGAACTAAAGCACCTTTTCAATAATTTCTTTATCAGTCTGTTCAAAGCAGCCATTTTTGGGGTGTCTAATCAGGGTGCAGCTCTTTTGACAAGGGTGTCACAGCTTTATACCGTGTACTTCCAAGGTACAGCAGATGCAGCATATTGTGACGTGTGGATCGGGAAGCTGAAAAATAACGGCCTGATCAAGTTTTATGATGTCACAGTTGTAATTTCATGTTTTTTTTTGTACGTGTCCCTTTTGATAACTTAAAATAACTTAATATTCAACACATTATTTTTTTCTTCCTGTAATTGTGACCTACAGAGATTTGGTGGACCTTCAACATATTGCACTGACCAATAGACCACAGCATTGACCATGTCACAGGGCCTCATGTACCACAAGAGATATGGGAGTGTGACGGCTGCAGATCATTAGGATCCCACAGCTGGGAGAATAGCCTTCAGTGAAACATTTATCTCTAGTCATAGCTGAAAGGCTGAAAAGTCGTTGTTCGCCCCTCAGTACCACTGATGGAAACCATTCCTTGCCCGTGTTCTCTGAAATCAATGTAAAAAATTAATCTGTCAGCGCTGCTTCATCTCCTGGCATGGTTGAAAAGAAGGACATTCCAGTTTCACTCAGCTCACTTTAAAATGAGCCAATTTCCCTTGAAAACTGTCCACATTGTCCTTATTTCATATGCACACACCCTGTCACTTCTTTTCTGAGACATGAGATCTTTTTCCTCTTTTTCTGCAAACTACGATTCAATTAACTCTGTTATCAGGTGCCTGGGCTTAACCTGAGATAGTGAAAAGACTACGCTCAGCCATCATTTCACCAAGGTAGCATTTCAGGATATACTGTAAAAAACATTTGGTAAATATTAAGTACTAGAACACATAAAAATGGTTATTATTATTATTATTACTATCATCATCATTTTTTATTTTTGTGTGTGTGTTTTTACTTTTATACGTCCAGTGTTTTGTCATGTTACTGCTGGTTTCAGAGGTTATGTTTTGTTTTCTTCTGGCTTTTTGTAGATTGGTGTCAATTCAAATGACTGAATCACCATCATCTTGTCATTAAGGTTTGCATAGGCATCCGTTCATTATAATCAGGTGTGTTGCAGCAGGGATGCATCTACACATGCATCGCTAATGGACCTGGACTGTTGAACAATAGTCTAGTTGTTGCTCTAGTTTGCCCTTTTTTCTTTGTGTAGTATAGCCTGACTCGCATATGAACTTAAGTAACATCCCATTTCTAATCCATAGGATTCAATATGACGTCAGTCCACCCTTTGCCCGACTCTTCTGGGAAGGCTGTCCACAAGGTTTAGGAGTGTGTTTACAATGTTTTACAAGAAGCATTCAGAGTTCCTTTCACTGGAACTAGGTGTTTTACCTGTTATGCTTCTCTTTGCTGTTTACATTTCTGTTCTCTTTGAGTATTTTTGGATTTCTTGGACTGGTTCTTCAGTTGTTCTGTTCTGGCATTTTAGTTTAAATAAAGAATTTGGGCTTTACAACATGTCACTTTAAAACGTGCAACGCATACATTGAGGGGATTCAGTAGGTTTGTTTTTACAGTGTAGACACCCTTGAGCACTGACAGAAAGGAGTCTGAGAAGCATTACATTTAATTTAAGACAGGATGGTGTTATTTTTAAGTCCTTGGAGAGATAATTGTGGTCTGCAGTGGAAATGTCATTGGCCTGCCCTTTATGTTTATGGATGGTAGACTATATGTGAGTGTCAATGACAAAGATACTTTTATAGGATGAAATGCAATATGTATAAGAGATTGCAAATCAAAAACTATTGTCTTTTGTGAAACACATAGAAATTATAGAACTTTTTAATGCTTTTTTAAATGCCTAAAAATAATAGAATATTCTTTGTATACAGCTTTGCCCCTAATGGTTAAACCTACAATATTGGAATACAATGCTTCCTTTTTAACTGCAATAATAAAATAGGATTTAAACAGGAAATCTGTATGACCAACAAATTCTGCAGAAAGATGAGGATGTATTGATAAAGTCCTTGGTACAATATTGAAAAGGGAAAGGGATTAAAATTTGCCAAAAAGGCAAAATAGTTTCAAAGAGAAATTTCAAAGCTATTTCGATATTATATTGACCTTTTGGAAGGATGAATCAGTCTCGAGTGTTTGAGTCATCTTTATGGTGATTGATAATATCCAAACAATCGTTTCATGTGAAATTGCTGAATCTTTGCTCACACTCCAACTGTTTATTAATTCTTTTAATTTTGAATCTCATTTTCATGAGACAGCTGGTTTGGTGGGTGGGCAAACTGGGCATCATTAGTTATAAATTAGATTGCTGCAGGTTGCCATGGAGAAGACCTATTTGTGGGGTTACCAGTCAGGGGAAGCAATCTGTGATGGTGCCAGGTGGGAGGAGTGGCTGGATGAGTGTGAAGGTTGGAAGATATGGAGTTGATTACTTTGGGTTGCCATGGCAGAGGATAGTAATAAGCAATATCCAGCTGGTTTTTCTTGGCTGCCATATAAAGAGGAGGGTGATGAAGATCTGCAAGTGAAGACTGCATTGGTTTCATTTTTTACATGTGCAAAGTCATCTGGTAGTAATGTGATGGCAGTTAAATAAGCAAGCTGTTTTGGTTGTTTGAATTTCCTGCTTGATTTTTGATTGAACACCATCGTTAAAATGTATATTTGAACAATCAATTCACTAAATGAGATTCTCTCTTAGGCTCTCATATTTTTCTTATTTTTTTCTATCCTAGCGCCCAATCAAACACTTAATTTCTTGCTGTCTCCCACTATGCTTTTGTCCCCTGCTTCTTTATGTTTACCTGCAGAGCTGTTCACTCTGATTGTCTCCCACAGGTTGATGAGAGGGTGGATCGGCTGAAGGTGGTCCCTGGGATGGGGTCAGGAGGGCTGGCACTGAGCCGTCCTGTCTCACTGTGTAATAGCAGCCTGCAATCAGGCATCAACTTGAAACGGTGCATCGGTAGACGTTCACTCTCCTTAGGACCAACGGACACACACTGACACATCTAGACACACACAGATGCTCTCTCTTTTTCTTTTTTTTTTTTACTCTGGATTTTGAGCACACTGAGAAAAGTGGGACCGAGTTGGAAAATAGGAAAAAGCAAACAGGTGCTTCAATAGAGTGCTGCAAAAAATACAAAAGAAGAACAAGAATATTTGAAAATCAAAAATATGAAAGATTAAAGGGGCTATCTCTGGAACACCTAGATATTAAATATTTGCCTGTCTTTTAATTGATTTCGATCTCACCTTTGTTGAAGGGGAGAAAACTGACATTTTGTGAAAACAAAAGACAGATGATAGTATATTTTGTCTACAGCTAATTAAGTCATATCAGTGACGGATATGCGAACAAATGGTATCATCAATGCTATTAAAAGCTGAGCCTTCAATCCAGTATCAGGAATAAACCTGGAGACCAAGTAGGAATGATATTAGCATAAAAAAGACAGGGTTGTTTTCCAGAGTTTAGTTAATTGACGTTAATCAAAGGCAGTGTTTCTGCATGTTGCGGTTGTTGCCCGTGTGGTTTGGTCTTTGTTCTCTTCAAACACCTTTTAAGCTTTTTAATGAGCCATCCCAACAGTGTGACATGGGACCTGTTCCATAGATTGGCCTTGACAGTTAATTATAGTCTGAAGTAGGAAGTGTCTGCGAGGTGGCTGTGCTTCGCTGGCAACGACCTGAGTTTATAATACACCTCCTAAAATGAAAAAAAAAAAAAAACATCGTTGTGTAGTTGTTTGTCACCTCCTTTATTGATAAAACTCGAGTGAAGATTCACCAGGAGTATATGAGAATATGTGCCCACACAGTCAGACCCGACTCTTTTTCTTATTGTGGTCTTAATGGCAGGCCATCGCTTGGGTTATTCATGAGGGGTGACCATTGTACAAATTATGCCCTTATAAAAAGAAAATCTAAATTTGTCCCATCTTGAGGCGGTCATGTGTATGACTTCTGAATGGTAATGAATCCGTTGGAGTAGTTAGACTCTATTAGAATAATTAGATTTTTGTTGCTGCCACTGAAACTGTGTTTGTCAAGATTCTTTTAACAATCAACTCAACTGACATTATAAAGCTACATAATAAAGAGCAAGGATCAAAGGACCCTTTTAGTAAAAAAGTATTACCTAAAACTGCTGCCAGCAGTTGGTGAATGGCCCCCCAAAAAATCCTGATTGGAGCACCCCTACCATGACACGAAATTAATTGACGTGGCTGGAAGGTCACGTTATAAATAGCTGTTGTTTGGTCGAAGCGTGAGCAGCCATGTGGCAGCTGCGGAAATATCCATTACAGTAATGGATCTTTCAAGATCTTGGCTTGGTTGTTGGTGCCAGACGGGCAGGTCTGAGTCTTTCAGGAACTACTGATCTACCTGAATTTTCATGCACAGCCATGTCTAGGGTTCACAGAAGATAAAGAACTACTGTGAAAATATCTTGTTGATGCCAACTGTCAGTGTGGTTAGAGATAATAATAAGACCACAGTAACTCAAATAGGAAAATGTATGCAGAGGACCATCTCTGAACACACATCCCATAAAACCTTGACTCAGATGAGCTACAACAGTACAAACCACAATCAGGACCACTCCTGTCAGCAAAGATCAGGAAACTGAAGCTATAACGGGCTCATCAGAATTTTGCAAGAGAAGAAATGAAAAATGTCATCTGGTCTGATGTTAGTTTAGTTGGCTGTGTTTGTGGTTTAATGGTGTGTGGAATATTTCCTTGGCACAGTTTAGGCACCTTAGTGGGTTTGAAATGAAACTCAATTGGTATCATTTCAGCGCTACAGCCCACCTGTGTATTGGTCCTGACCATGTGCATCCCATCATGACCACAGTGTACCCATCTCCTGATGGCTGCTTCCAGCAGAATAACTCGCCATGTCACTAAGCTCAAATCATCTCAAACTGGTTTCTTGGACAGGTTG
Source organism: Xenentodon cancila (assembly GCA_014839995.1). NCBI lineage: Eukaryota > Metazoa > Chordata > Actinopteri > Beloniformes > Belonidae > Xenentodon > Xenentodon cancila. The sequence goes on from CM026199.1 coordinate 26,364,049, forward strand.
AAGATCATGGTTCTCCGCAGTCATCGGTTCTCAGTCCAGTAGAACACCTTTGGAATGTCGGAACAGGATGTGCAGCTGACAGTTTGCTGCAAGTATGTGATTATACATACAACATGTAGTATTTAATTTCTACATTCATACACCAGTGAATACATCAGGGGCAATGTAGAGTTCATGAGTCCTTCCCAAGAAAAGGCGATAAACACAGAGGATACCTTGCTTTAACCCCTGATCCATGGATGTCAAAGTCTTGATTGCTATTACTTTAAGTGAGACTGTTTTATAGAAATACAACTAACAGACTTTGGACATACTTTCTGTGTATAACCTTTTGCTCTTGTGAGAATAAGCAGCATTACAATGACATGCAAATGCATCCTAAAAGATTTGATCCCGAGAGGCCAATGCTAATGCAAGGTCTGAGCACATTCCAGGACCGATTCAGATCTGACCACTCAAGATGACTTTAAAGGTGGTCTGAGACACTGGTGTCCACATTTTCTTCAACGTCTGAACACAAAAATGTCTTGGGAGAGATACAAGAATCGCCTAATAAACTGACTTCATCAGCGCAAGCAATGACTCATTTGATTTTGCGTGCAAATGATCACAATTAAACCTTTCATCTTTGTGTTTGTGGTGGATCTTTCCATATTGTTTTTGATTGTGCACATCCTGATTTCCATTAAACATATCTTTTGTTGAATAAAGCTTTAATTTTATTACCTAGAAGTCACACCTAGTTATTTCAATACCAGGGTATTGCCAACGTCATGTGTGAACACACATGCTATACACCTGCCATTGTGATTGGACTTTTAAGGAGAGTTTCCAATGGCAGGTCTGAACAAGGCCTTAGTTGGCTTTCAGATCCAACATCTTCATTGCACATTATTAACCTGAGGACCATTTTGAGCAAAGATGTAGATCAAAGCATGGATTGTAAACTGCCATAGGAATTACATAATGAAATGTTCAAACGTGCACTGTCTCTAATGGGTAATTAAAGCATCTTTGTGATTTGTTTTATTTATTTTTTTTCCCCTGGTACCATGCTTCCCTATGGTGAGGTAGGGGGAATTGTTCCTCCACTGACCTGAAATCTCTTTTCTCTTGTCTACCCATTACTCTTTCTCTACTTCAATTCTTCCCCTAGGCACAACGAGAGATAATTTAATAACAGGTTATTTTTCAGGTGATGTAAAATTATACTTTTTGAACTATTTTTAAAGATTTCATTTACAGCTCTCTTTTCATTTTGAATTCTGAAAGCTGCTTTTTTTTATAGTTTTGGGTTGCAGTGAGCTCTTTCCAAGCTTCAACTACTTCCATTGGTAATGTTATTTAGACATACTTTGTGGGCTCAAGCACAAACCTTTAAAACGCTTTCGTCCATTATTAGATTTGTTGTGGCCATTTTGTGTCCCTTTAAAGCCAATGACAGCCTAACTAGAGAACTGCCACCGCCACATTTGTAGTATGTTTAGGTTTTTTTTGTCTTTGACTCTTTTCCTTGAAACTGCTTTCAAACCTTGAGCAAAAGATCATCTCTTTCTAATGTTTTACAGTAATTTTACCTCAGAATTTAGTTTCTATTTATCTCACTGCATATGTAATGATTCAATTTGTTTCTTATGAGAGAGAAGAATAATCCCAACTTTAATTTGTTCTTGCTCTGGGACTATAATCACATGTGGTTTCTACATTAATGTTCACAAACAGTTTATCCAGTGCATGAGGCTAAAAACTGCATTGTATGCTTAATAAACCATGGACATCATGTTTTATTACGCAGGGTTAGAGCTGCATGTCAGCAAATAGACCTAATGGTGCAAAAAATCAACATAAAACAGGGACCATATGCAGTGTCCTGTGCCTGGATGTTCATGAGCCCTGAGCTGGGCATATAGTAAATCACCTCTTATAATCAGGGCCGTTGCCTTTGGTCGTGTATAAGATGAGTAATATGAGTTATATCCCCATATTGCTTAGCTGTCATCCCTTTCATTCAGTCCCCCCTCACAAACCAATGCGAGGCTATCAGCTACGACCTTGCCACCGTACCCTGGCTCCAGGTGGAAGTGATAGATATTCCTTCTCTATGACAGCCGGCCTTTTCTGTACAAGAAAAGCCTTATTGATTCATGGACCAATAAATACGCACACAAGCGGTTTTACCTCATCTGCTCCTCCCACTCTATTTGGCGGCCCCTTCTCTGTATTATTTTTTTCTTTGTGTTCGGTTAGTGAGGGAAACATCAGTTAAGTTCTGTCTTATCAGTTGATCAGGTCTGTGCCAAGCTCGATGACAGAGAAAATGGAAGGTCAGCAGGGGCCTCTGCTTCAGCCACCGATGCTGGGGCCTTATCATGGCTGGCTTCATCAGTGGCTGCCAATCAACAGACTCTCAGGCCACCCACAGAAAGAAGGTCCTCATCCTTGGTTTTCTGAGATAAGAGGACCAGCAGCCTCCTCCATCCCGAAGGCTTCCTCTACTGAATGGATTAAGTATTGATCATTACAATGCTGGAAACTACCTCTCCAATGCAGTAGATGACCACCTGTGTTTATTTATAATGTGTCAGTGGTACCAGTTTGTCAAAGTATATTTTAAAGTATCTTTCAAGCTTTTATTGTGGATAGAAATCCGTATGTCTGTCTTCCACCAGTTCTTTTGTCCAGTTCATTGCAGCATCACTTTCTGGTTAAAAAAAAAAAAAGAACAGAAAACATTGAAACTATTTTTTTTGCATATAAGGCGGCACTAAGGAAAGGTGGGAGGCATCTCCTCTCGTTTCATGACAGTCTATGCAAACAGAAAAATGAGCAACCAACTCAATTCCTTCAATGCTGATCATGTCATTCCAGTTTATCTTTCTTCCTTTTAGAGCTACTCCTTGTTATTTCTTTCTTTTTGTTGGTTTGATTTTGTTCTTCTAATAAATATTAGCAGTTGGCAAACAGTGAAAGTGGTGCGCTACTGCCACCAGGTGATACAGCATGTTAGTTTGCATTTAGGCCAGTGGCTCCTTCAGGTGTCCATCACTGTAAATGTAGACACAACACCTGAAAGAGATGAGGAGGCTGAAACTGTTACCCAGGTTTTACCCGGGACCCCTGCTAACGGAAGACCACCATTTGGTGGAAATTAAAGTTAAATGGAGACTGTTCCTGCTTCCAAGTCTTCAGCATTTTGGTCATCATCAGCAACACCTCCCCGACATTTATACATGTCACTTGCTTAAACGCCAATCACTTTGTCAAATGAGGAGATTTCTTCACACATTTTTAGAAATATAAATCCTGTTTCAGACCAATTTCAAAATTTACAGTGAGACTTGTGTCATAAGCAAGTGGAAGGATGCAAATTGGAATTTTACGCTTAAATGTGACACTTTTCTGAGCTTACAATCTGTCTGAAATTCCAGGAATTTCAGTGAGGTAAAAAGCAGCGTTCCAGTGTGGCTTAATAGCACCGCGGTCCCAGACATACTATTGATTTCTAGGACATTGCTCATTAAAAAATAAAATATACCTGGCATGTCATACATTTCACTTCATATGTCCTTATATTGACCTTTTAGGTCCTGCACTGGTAATCAAAGCAGCTATATCTGAGTTTCACATTGATTATAGTTCAGTGTTGTGGCCAACTGTAACATGTTTTGCTCTTTGACTTACACGCTGAGATAAGATGCCATCACTGGCAGAGACAGCCGTCCATCATGATTAGCGCCAGTGGCCTTTCATAGTGAAAGGATGGAAGCATGCTAAACTAAAAGACTGTCTGTGCCTGGCCGTTTCATTACTGACTCAGACAGAAATATTACCGAGGCCATTTCCCCCAACCTTCAGCTAGTTAGTTCCTGATGTAAATGTCTATGGCATGGCTAAATACATTTTTCTAATATGTCATTTCCCTTTGATTTATGGTGAATGGACTTATTTTTCTTTGAATAACTGTTTTAATTTAGGTACACAGCAGGGTGCATTTGTTAGTAGCAATGCAGCATTGGAAAAAAGAAAAACAAAGCCTTATATGAAACTTTATTGTGTTGGACGGCTCACTGGCTCCAGGATGGAAAGCGGATTGAAAAGTAAACCACCCATCATTTCACAAGAAAAATCTAATGAATTGTTTTTCCTGGAGTGGACTAATTCACCATTTTTTTTCCAATAATGCTGCTTGACATTATCTTAACTGGGTGACTTTAACAGTCCACGACTGTGGACGTGTCAAAATCAAATTACGGCTTAACTGCAGCTAACCAAAACACAATGGAAGCATTTCCAATCACATTTATGTGAAAAATGAGACAGGCCATATTTTCAATTTCATTTCAGCATAGAGGGATTGTTAATCCTGTCTCCCATGCTGCAAGAAGCTGTTAATGAATTTACTTATCCTCCAGCGTTCTGAAGTGACTTGCCTTCGCTCGGGAGAAACAGCAGTCCTTTTCTTTGTCCTCCTCGCACAATGCTGTCTGATGTAATGGATGCAAATCTATTCCAAACAAGGTTAAACAGTTGGTTTTTTTTGAAGCTGCTGCAGTTTATGTACAAAGTTGTATCATATGATCTCATATTATGCGAAAGCCCAGGGCCAGGATTTATGGAACATTGTAGCTACCGTTGTCTACTGATTTTATTTGGAGATAATTTCTGGAATTTCACGAATATATTTTCGTTGCTTGGAACATGAAGCAGCTCTGAGAACAACAGAACTATTTAACTAAAAAGTTGTATCTCTGCGAATACACAATACTTTCATTGTACAGGCAAGACTGATATTATTTCATCAAGCCAAGTAACAGTGGCAGTGAGTAGATTTTTAAGTGAAAGCCAAAAAAAATATTGTAAATTATGAAACAAAGACTACACATATCATGTTTTCATTCCTAATCCAACCCATGGCGATCTACTGTGACTATTTAAATTGTTATTGTTATTATTGAAACTTTAAAAACCCAAATCATTGAAAGTCTTTGGCGTAATCATATTTGTTGTAATCAGATTTAGTCAAAAAATATATGCAAGGCCAGGAAGAGCTTAACAGGACGCCAGCCAGCTCAGCCGGGGAGTGACTTGAAACGTAAAAGGGTTTTAGACTTTCTTAAACTCGTCCTCTTGTCATTGATGTGGTGAAAAAAAATCTATATATATATATATATATATATATATATATATATATATATAAAGTGAAAGAGTTCAAGTGTTTTGACATATTCTTTACCAGTGAGGGTAGAATGGGGCGCAGCATCTGCAGTGATATGGAGGCTGTTACCAGTCTGTTACCAGTCTGTTGCCAGTCTGTTACCAGTCTGTTACCAGTCTGTTACCAGTCTGTTGCCAGTCTGTTACCAGTCTGTTGCCAGTCTGTTACCAGTCTGTTACCAGTCTGTTGCCAGTCTGTTGCCAGTCTGTTGCCAGTCTGTTGCCAGTCTGTTGCCAGTCTGTTACCAGTCTGTTACCAGTCTGTTGCCAGTCTGTTGCCAGTCTGTTTCCAGTATGTTACCAGTCTGTTGCCAGTCTGTTGCCAGTCTGTTGCCAGTCTGTTACCAGTCTGTTACCAGTCTGTTACCAGTCTGTTGCCAGTCTGTTACCAGTCTGTTGCCAGTCTGTTGCCAGTCTGTTGCCAGTCTGTTACCAGTCTGTTACCAGTCTGTTACCAGTCTGTTGCCAGTCTGTTGCCAGTCTGCAAGGCTCTACCCTGTCCTACAGTTACAAAATGTGTGTAGAGACTGAAATGATGAGATTGTGGATACAAGCTGTAGCTGGTTAAATCTGATTCATCACCAAATAATGTGCAGGGTGATTTGATGGACTACATCTAGTCCCCACCAGGGTGCAGGTCCAATCTATCCAATCAACAGTTAGCCTAATGATGGATGTTGTATTAACACTGTTATCTGCTTTCTGTTGTCACAGTGAATTACACAAATGAGATAAAACACATGCACAGCCCCGAATGCACACCTGCCACTACACCATGTCGTGTGCACTAATAATGCTAATAGGCTTCTTTTTTTTTTTTTTTCTTACTTGTCCTCACCTTGATGACTGGCGAAACTGACAGTCGCATGACATCATCACATCTGGCAAACATCACCAGTGCTTTTCAAGTCTTCTATATGACAAATGGGCTCGTCTGATCCAGTCTACTTTTTAGAGGGTTACTGTGGTCAGGCGTTCACTTTTTTCTTTCCAAGCTGTTTTTGTGGGCGTGTGGGTTCTTTGTCAGGAGGGGACTGTGCATGCGCCACACACACACACACACACACACACACACACACACACACACACACACACACACACACACACACACACACACACACACACACACACACACACACAGACACAAAGGTGACACGGTCACTGTCATTAGACCTTCACACGCATCTGCTCATCCCTGCAACATGATGTGATCCTTCACCTTCTGCATGACAGCTGCCCATTTAGCACTAAATATATGCCGCCCATGCCCTTTATCATTGCATTCTGGGGCTGGGACGAGGGGCCGGGACTTACGGGGCTGAGGCAGACAGAGAACCTCACTCAGTGTCCTAGCTTTGATTTGTGTTAACGCTTTTACTCAACCAGGCATTGCAGTGACATGCTGAGGCTTGGAGAAACTCTAATGGATGCCCACGTAATGTAGATGCAACACATGTGTACGTTAGATAACACCCACAGCATTTCAGCAAAGCCGTGACTTCCACAATGTAACGATCATGCTGCTTGCAGTTTCTGTTCAACACACATCTGACTTTAAAATGACAGTCAAGTAAATGATAACAGTTAAGCATACGTAAAATTATCAGATCATTTTTTTTGTAAGTAAATTAGTGCAAATGATTATTTTTTTTAAAGCAGTTTAAAAAAACAAAAATAAGTCAGCCTTGCTATTGTGTAAACTAATAATATTGCTGCATCTTTTAATATTTTTTTTTTTCAACATTTTGGATATTTTTACTCTACATTTTTATCTCGTTGTACATGTGCCGGTCTGGGTTTATTTGTAATCGTTCAGTTCTATTATCATATCGGCCATGAATGAACATGGGCAAAAAAAAAAAAGGTCAATTGATCTATTATATTTTAACATTAATTGTTTTTTTTAAAAGTGGAATTCTACAAAGAAAAATAAAGGAGCAGAAAACCATGCCCACTCAGCAAAACTTTCTTGGACCCTAGAGTTCATCGCCTTGGTAATCGTCTCCATTCGTTTACATTTCATCTGCTGTAATTCTTTTGAATAACACACATTTTTATCACTTAATTTTTGTTACTTGCCTCCCTCGTATTATGACACAAAATAGTTTTGGATGTTTGTTTTTAACCCCTATAAACAAACAGTATAATCAGGAACGTCCGGAATAGATGACAGTGTTTATCCTGCCACTCTTAAAAATACTTCCGCCCTAACCTGTAAAAAATATTTGTGATTTTCATTCCGTACCTGCCCAGCCAACAGGGGGCTGTGTTCAGGGGGGCTCCTGCTTAAAAAAAAATAAAATAAAATAAATAAGTACAAAGTATCAACAAACTGAATAATGTGAATATCACAGGACTCAGCTGCTCACCCTCCACGTGTCTTGAGTATTATTTATTCTTCTTGATAGTTGAGATTCAGAATTATGTTGTTTTCCTTGTTGTTTTCTGTGTTATTTTCATGAATGTTCGTGTTGAAACCCATCTGCAGAAATGACAAGTACATTTGTTTATGGATGAGTTTATTAGGATTTGTTTCCTTTCTTTGGGAATTAAAATTCTGATCATTATTCGGGGAAAGTGTTGGTGTGTAAGGATTTGGAGATGAAAAGAAAAGGGAAACAAATTCCTGGTGAGGGCTTATTGTTTTGTTATCACTGCCGGGTGAAGTCTGCAGGGACATTTGACGCTTTGCATTTTCCTCAAAGACTTTGTCAGTGTCTGAATTTATATTTCCCTGGTGGCTGGAAAAAACTTTTCAGCACTGAATAAAAGTCTGTGAATGATTTATAAGACAACCTAGTTTTAGAAGGTCAACTGTTGGTTTCTCTTTTACATTCCTTAACCTTAAGGGCCAGTTTGCTCCAACTCACAAGACAGTAATGCGTTCCTTTTAAACTGTTGTAATATTTAGACATATAGTCTACAAAACACTTTTACAGAGACGTTCATACACACTCAAGTGCAGAATCTCGTAGAGAAAACTGACCCATTTCCAAAATCTTACGTGTGCTCAGTCATCAGTTTTGTTAAAGGATATTGTCACTGCAGACAGATTCTTTCTAGCAGTGCTCTGGCGCCGTCACTTTGATTTGTAATGCCATCATAATGTATCCACATTAATGAAGACACGTAATAGCTGTACTGCCTCATGGCAATGTCCTCCATCTTCTACAGTCCCACAAAAAAATAACTTATGTTGAGCTGTAGTGGACTGGAACACTTCATAGTGCTCGCATTTGTCAAGACATTTTCTTCCTAACATCCTGGTGTGTTGTCATTTCAGTAGGCCTGAATACCATTTTATGGTCTTCGGGACTTTGGTGGAAGATCACAATGACTAGTTGGAGCATTGGTCAAAAGGGAGCTTGTCACAGATTTTTAAATTATTACTCCTGTGAAATATGTTATCTGCAATCATCAACAGGCTATGATAAATTATATTGGATAGTATCAACTATTTCAATACAAATATGTAACTTTAGTTCTGCTGGACTTGGACGGCATATTGCTGCAAAAGGACGGTTGTAGCAGCTGGAACCTTGAACATTTTCAGTCTTAAACTCATATGTCATGTTCACGTGAGTTAGCGTTTATGGCTACTGTTTACATGGTTACTGCAGCCACTGTAGCTAAATATGCAGCCAAGTACGCCGCTGGATGTTTGGGTCTGTATGTCAGCATCTTACAGCATCCATCTGAGTTTTTATGGCTGTTACGTTACAATGGTTTTGGATTATTTGCAATGCATATTATTGGCTAGTAAAATGACTACCAGATGTTCGCCTAACGAAAGAAAATAGAAACATTATAGAGGCATCGTATTTCCTTTTACCCATCCTACACTTATATATATTTAAAATAGGGCTGAACAATTATTTTTAAAAGTTAGACATCATAATAACTACATTTAAAAATAAATAAAAGAAAACATACATACACACACACACATAACAACACAGAAAACTAACAATCCAAACATTTTACATATAAATTCAGTGAGTCATCACTTAAGAAAAGGGTTTAACAGAACACTGGCTGGCTTATCTGCAGATAACAAAAAAAATCATAAATCATAAAAAACAAAGAAAAACATCTTTTCAAGTTTCAGTGCATAGGGATGATGTGGTTTTTGTATAGTTCAAGTCAAATGTTTTATAAAAGTATGACAAAGTATGACAAAGGCATTGACAAAAGACTGTCTTCAACAAAAAGAGTTCACAGAATTATTACTAAGCGCCATAAACTTAATTTCTTTGTCATTTATAGCTTTAGAATTTCCAGTTAGTCAGACAGAGGGCCACGCCGGGGCCACGCCGGGGCCATGCCGGGGCCACGCCGGGGCCACGCCGGGGCCATGCGTGGCAGATCTCGTCATGAGTACAATGCAGACGATTTTCATGGCTCCACCTGCCAGCACACAATTTATTTAATTCATGTAAGTTGTTTATAGGGATTCATTTACTCATCAGACCAGTGAAATTGACACCATTTTCTTCCAATATCTGCTGTTAATTTCTCTATCCGATAGGTGTCATGCATCCCTAATATCTGGCTAATCAAAAGGAGCCTCACTGGCCGAGATCTCAATTTGGACTCTAATTTACATGAAATTAGTATAGAAATTGGCATAATAATTGTTGTTTTTGCAGCTGCAGTTTTATATTTATTTTTCATAAAACTATGCGACTGAAATAAAAATAATAGGTTTTTAGTGTCTGCATGTGATGTCAGTATTTTATTGCAAACATATCACTTTTCATCTATCATATTGCATGTTTTCGTAATATTGTGCAGACCAAAATATAAATCATGCGTAGCTTTCAAAAACCATTAAAGGTTGAATGGGTTAATGTCGCATAAACCAACCCTTCCTTTTCTTTTCTTCTGCTCAAAGTCCCTTTCACCTCTTCTCTAAGGGAGGGGGGGTCGTGATTGGTAATAGAGGCAGATGATAATTGCAGGCTAACGCTGACATAATCCACCCTTTTGATAGAAGAAGCCACCAGAGTGTGTTATCAGAGCCAGCTGTGGAGGCTGAGCGTATGCATTAAACATGGGCAGGGACCCTGACACTGTGGAGACGGAGTTATAGAAATGTTACGCACACAGACTGTAAAGCCAACAACGTGCTGAATCAAGCTCAGTTTCAAACCTTCAAAGTGACACAAGAGCAACTAAAACATGAAGATAACTCAAGAGATGAGGTCAGTGACTGCTGCCAGTGTTTAATGTGATATCGGTGGCGAATGTGCGGATGGAGTTCCTAAATACGTTGCAAGGATTTGGTTTTCAACCCTTTTGCAACTTTTATGTTAAACTTTGTGAGACCATGAAAATCAGTTTAAACCACACAAAAATAACAGAGAAACCAGAGAAAGGAGCTAAATGTGATATACAAGTTTCAAATGATGATTGTATTAACCAAAATAATCAGATTCCTTTAGTTAATACTCGTGACCCAGTTAGAAAACAGGACTAAAACTTAATTATATCTCTGTAGCGGAAGTCTCTATCTCACACTTCTTCACTACTTTCTTTGGTGTGGCCACAGAGGAAGGTTTGCAATTATAAACTTTAGAGAACTTCAGTGTCACTTCCTCCTTGGCCATTTAGAGGTGCATCTGTACACGTTTCTGGCTGAATAAGCCAGTCACACTCGTCCTTCACCTCAGAGACCACTAATCTTCAGGATTTTTGTCAGCAGCTTTTTCTCAGAGAAGAGAATTCAGCTTTATTCCACTGTGTTTCCTACAAATCACTCCCCACAGCATTATATGTTGCCACCTCTATATTTGATAACACATAAAACATTTTTTTTGATGGGATTCTGTGTTTTGGTTTACAACATGGGTAAGGGGCTCACTGACTTCTACAAAATAAAACTTTCTAAAGCACATTCTCCATAAAATTCTTCATGGTTATGAAGATGTGTTAATTCAAATAAGGGTCAGCCGCTCGTAGGGCTGTCTTTCAGGATATATCTGTGGTTTATCCAGGGTGCTAGAATTGTTGCAAGATAGGAGAGATAAAAATACTACAATGTCTTTACAGAGGAAATAGGTTACCTAATGTAACATCAATCTTCATTATTTGAAAAGCCTCTCTGCAGTGTAAGAACAATTCTTCCAGGACTCTCATCCATCCATGTCAAAACTGAAAGTATAAATCCAAATTAGAAAAAACTTGGGATGATATTGGCAATGCACAAGAGAGGGATTTTTATATCTGTTCTGCAGTTGCCTTTTTTTTTTTTCACTTGTCTAGAAGTAAACAGGGAATGGGCCACACCTTGGCAAGCAACTTCTATTCGGTGAACTGATCAATTACTTTAATACTTTGCTTAAAACAGCTGTAAATAATTCATCCGTCCACTTATGAACTTCTAGTTATCTGAAGTTGGGTTGTGGGGGGGCAGCAGCCTAAACAGAGAGGGCTGATGTTGGGCCTCTCCGAAGTGAAGAACTGAAGTCTAAACTTTGATCACGTCTTGATGCTTCAGATCCATCGTAGTGGTGTATAAAGGTAAAGTCATAAAAAACGGTCTCATTGTCCAAACACTTCTGCACATGCAGAAAATATGTGATTTCATGCACTGGTCTGTATATGTGCAGTCAATCAAATCCTGTGGGGATCCTTTGGGATGAGGTGGCCCAGGATATGACATGAAGTTGACGAGATTGAAAAAAAAAAAGGCATGAAGTCGTCTTGTATTTTGATATTTCTTGTTTAATATAGTGTATGCTTTGAAGAATTCCAGCATGCATGCCATTAGTCGGTCCAGTCTGTCACAGGCTGACTTTTCCTGATAAAGCTACAAACTCTCTGGAAAATTAGATCCTGGTTTGCTTTGATGAGCTTCCCCTGCACTTAATTCGCTATTGCACCAATTGCTCTTACACATTCATGTACATCCAAGCACATACAATTTGCATACAAGCTGAAGCAGAAAATATAAAAAAAATATTTATATTTTTTTGGGAAAACATTTTACAAAAAGCATATGGAAAGAAGTTTTATTAGAGGCATTGTTGACAAAAGCATTCACATCATCAGCAAGAATATCAGAAATTCCAATGTGTGAAGAAACGGCCTACACTCTTAGCTTCCATGTTAACATTTTGAGTGCCCCCCACTGAGAGCTCTCAACCTCCAATCCTGCTTCTAAAAACTGGAGTGGTGAACTGGGAAGAGTGATATTCAAATCAATGCTGCCTGAGCGCAGAATGGAAATGAGGTCTAAAAATTGACAGGAATTCATAACCAGGCCGACGTATCTCACATCCTGTGATACCCAGCAAATCTTCCAGTGTGAACACACGGGCAGCAGATTATTACAAACAAGTAATGAGATGCAGCAACATGCCATCGTATGGAAAAAACGCATTGGCTTTTCTTGTTTTAGCATTTCAACAAAGTGGACTATGACCATGAACCTGTCCAGTATTAATGAAATTGCAACGATGTATAAAATGTATGGTCTCTATTGAGTTGAGTGATTGAGCTATTAGGAGAACAAATATCCAAACGCTTTTGAAACTGACAGACTTTGAAGATGAGACGCTTTAAAGCCTTTCACATTTAAAAATAACCACAAAGAGAGAAAACACTTTCACACGCCAGGTGTGAACCAGGTTGACAGCTACGTAAAATGTCTGAGATTAAGGGAACAATATTGCAATACAACCTGACATTGCAATGTTTTCTTATCTTTTTTTCTTTTTATGATTTATTCTTTATTTTGTGAGCCATTTTTTCATATTACAGGCACCACTATGTAAAAGTTTGTTTGCACCTTGCACTCTGTTACCTCTGTGCCATGCTGATTCACAGTACAACATCACTTATACTGAATGTGATTTATTGTAACTGCCTTAAATTCAGCAAAAGTTGCATAATGGCTTTTGTTATATCAGTAAGACGAGGTGGAGATGAAGGAGCATGTTGACTGATATGGTAGAAGGATTTCACAGGATTTTAAAACGCTCTGGCTGCAGACCGGCACTGTGGGGTCTGGTCCAAGGTCCGCTCTCAGGTTGCTTCTTCTGTAAGATACAAGATAAATGCTATACAAATAAAAATACAATACAAAATAAAATAAAACCATGGCAGACCTGGAAATAACATGCAAAATACACAATAAAGGCATGTAGAAAAAGGCTTGACATTATGAATTAAAAAATTACGTTTGTTCACGAGAATAAGAAGTTTAATTGTTTTATTTTTTTTTTTTCAATACTTTACAAGCTTTACTGTCAGACCTGGAAATAATCATTAAAATGCAAAAGGAAAGCATGCAGAAAAAGGCTCAACGGTATCCAGAAGTGGCAATGCTCACAGTCTGCATTTTTCATTACTGCGTCTGGCCAGTTAACGTCATTCATGCAAGATAACCTTTGTAAACTTTAGGTGGATTGCCAACATGGATGTAAAGGTATTCCTCTGTATACCCCCCAGGAGGGGTCCACCAGTGTCAAACATACCGACCATCTTTTCTTTAACTATAAATTTAACGTCTGAATGAGAAAGAAACATCAAGACTGCACGTGCTCTGAACAGCGATCAGTAACTGAGTGAGGGGAGACTGGCAGATGGAGGATGGCACCAAGCACTCAGTCCATCTCGCTACAGTCAGGGAAGCACAGGTGAGTCTGGTAGACAGTCTTCTGTGTGAGAATCCGGGCAATTCCTTCATTTTCTGTCGAAGAGATCAGGATGATATAGCTGGAGGATCTGCTGTCATTTGTAGATTCCTTTTCACTCATATTCTCTCTCTGCATTCCCTTTCTCTTCTTGACTCATTGTGGTTGATGGCGAGTCAGCATGTCAGTCACCATCAATAACTCTCAGCTTTGTAAATAGCTTGAAACCACCTGACTTTAAGCACTGAAAACTGAGAAAGTTATGCTTTTTCATACACATACACATACTAGTTGTCTTAATTGATTGATCATGTGCCCGAAGCTTTTCAACAGTAATGAGGAACAAAATACAATGATTTGCAAATCGGTTTAAGCCTTTTTTATTCACGCAGAAATGTCTGGATGGGAGGATACGTTGCTTTAAAAGCTGTAGGCTTGCATACCAGTATCAGTGTTTAATTTCCAGATGTGCAGACTGACCTTTCTACTAGCACTATTGAACTGAGCATTGATAACAACCCAGATGATCCTACTCCATGATTTCCAAAAAAGAATTTCAAATTTTGAGTCATCTGACCACGGGAATGTCTTCTGTTTTGCCTTGTTTAATTTCAAATGACCTCTGGACCAAAGAAAACGGCAGCATTTCTCGATCATGTTCACATATGACTTCTTCTTTGCACAATAGAGCTTTAATCTGCATTTGTGGATGGCACGTCAAACTGCTTTCTTAGACAGTGATTTCCGACCCTGTGCTGTGATAACCATTACATACTCATGCACGTCTTTATTGCAGTGCAGCCTGAAGGCTCGAAGATCACTAACATGTAACATTGATTTCCAGCCTTGTTCCATGCTCACAGAGATTCCTCCAAATTGTCGGAACGTTATATTATGTACCGTCGCCGTTAAGAAAAATCCAAGTCTTTGCAATTTTATGCAGACGAAAAATATACTGAAATTAGCACCAGACTACTTTATAATGTGTATACAGTTTTGTATTTATTTATTTATTTTGGTTGTTAATTCTAAATATGTAGTTTAAGAATGACATGGAATGAATCATCACACGCGTGTCTGTGGTGGGACTCTTGTGTTACATGCACGTTACTCTGGTTTTGCACATCTTGCCTTGTGAATCCTGAAGTGGTTTCCAGCATGCTAACATGGTTGATAGTTTCAGATTCAGGGACCTTCTCTTTATCATTGTCATGCTTGTGATCTTGCAGTAACTTTTGCATGAAAATATTTCTTCCAAATTGTTAGTGTGCTGAAAGAGTGTATGCTTATTTAACATGTCCTGATATAATTTGCCCTTCGTAGAGTAATAACTCTCAGAAATGTGTGCTTTATGTAGAAAATGCTCCATAAGTCTTGGCTTTTCTAGTGACTTACTTGCCTGGAAAATACACTGCTAATATTGTATTTAAGCAACACTGTGGCATGGTTAGCTGAAGAGGTGTGTCTTCAAGCATAGAACTTTAACAGTACTAAAAGAGTAAATGCATTGTTATTGGCCATTAGGAAAACGAGACTCTTACTGAAGCCTTACTGGAGTTTCATTAAGATTATTTCAGAGAAACCATTCAGTAGTGAAATTGTGTAGCAGAATGAAGGACACGGCTCTTTGGAGGGAAATGTCACCTGAAATGTGCCAAAACTGCCTCTCGAGACAAGAAAAAGAGAGAGAGAGAAAGATTGACAGAGAAAGCAGAAGGCATTCAGAGAACATTTGTGGTGTCTGAGGTGCTTGCACTGCTTGATAGTCCAAAGACCTTGGGGCCGGGGTCATGCATCACTAGATTAGAGGCTCTTGTGCAGTTGAAGGTAACCCTGGAGTGGACCAGACGGACTCCCCTAAAGTTTCTCTTCCCTGTAATGTATCAATTATCATCTTTTTTTCTTCCCTCTTGTTTGCACATATATTAATGGTTAATACCAAGTTTTTTTTGTTTTTTTATGTGTGCGTAAATGTGTGCAAGTGTGTTCCCTTCACCATCCCTCATGACAGGCTTACCATTTTTTATTGATCCCTGGAGAAAGACAAAAAAAAAGACAAAGAAAAAGAAGGGGGGAATAAATATTCCACCGAAGAGAGCTAAAATCACCGGGTGTGGAATGTGAAAGACGAGGAAAAGGTGGGACATGAAAGAGCAAGGTGGTTTGGTAAGGTGGTTTGATACAAGCCCACAAAATCAGGTGTGATTTCACTGTCTTGGTCCTAGACTGAGCAGCTGCAGTCTGATTGATTGAGGCTTGCATCAACACCAGAAAATCTGAAATTCATTGAAACATTTCCAAAGCAACTCAACTGACCCACAGTTCAGTTTGGCACGTTTAACGTCACCCAATTCAAAGTCAATGGCCAATGGATTAAAGTTAAGTGACTTCCCTGGCAAAACATTTTAAATCACGGCAGGACTTCTCCAGTGCAAAGCACTGTTTTTTATTTTTTCAGGTGATGACTTTGTTTTTGGCTATGCTCTGGTTAACAGGTTACGATACCTTTCACGGCTATATTATGAATATGACAACAGAAATCTTTCAAATGTATAAAGATTTTTTTTCTTTTTAAATCTCATAATATTCCATTTGAAGCCTTGAGATTATTTATAGCAACATAATTTGAGTCAATTTTACATTCACGAAACCACATAATTAGAAATTACTATATTCGCCGTATATCTACACAATCTT
Organism: Xenentodon cancila; assembly: GCA_014839995.1. Taxonomy (NCBI): domain Eukaryota; kingdom Metazoa; phylum Chordata; class Actinopteri; order Beloniformes; family Belonidae; genus Xenentodon; species Xenentodon cancila. The sequence continues at coordinate 26,380,599 of CM026199.1, forward strand.
TGCCTTAATAGAAAAAAACATATTAAAGAAATAGTACATAACATGCATGTCATTATTCAGGATATGTCACAGAAATCTCACAAGGAAAATATAATAAAGACCCGTTGTCCAATGGAAAGTCACCAGGTGCAGGAAAGTGACCTATAATGGCTGCAGCCTGTAATCACTCTCATTAATGCGGTGTGATCTGCTACCAGAGACAACACACCTGTCCAAAGTGACTTATTGATTTCATAAGTCAGCCAGTACAGCAAGCGTACTGCAGGCCTCACAACCGTGACAAGCTGATTTTCGAAGAAAAAAAAAAAAAAAAGGACTTGAGGAGAAGCATTAACCCTTTCAGTGATTCCCAGTCCTGTAATGCTCCATGGAAATGCAATTTCACATGGCCATAATTGAAATTTTGTTTTTCACCGCAATGGCAGGTCAACATAATTTACTGAGATCAGTCCTTCCTGTGCCTGGGGATATGTAGCATGCTTCTTTAACAATGACAGTAAACATTTCCTCACCAAATTGAACAAGTCAGATATTTGACGTTACAAACTATCTCTAGCCATGACAGATTTATTGGTGTTTTCTCTGCTACAACTTGTATTGCAAACTTGGCATTTGTTTACTAAAAACTTGTTTGGTTTCTGATTGAAATATTGCTTTGCAGAAGCAGGGAAAAGTTCACATTTCAAAACTATCAGAGGAGTCCATCTCAACATAAGGCTGCCATTGGCTTATTCCCCACGAAGCCCAAAGAGCAATACGGAGGCAAGTACACCATCTCCCTTCATTCCTCGCAGCCATGCTTGGAACGCTCTGCATGAACAGGTTCATTACCTCTGCACCTTCCCTCCCCCTCCTTCACTACCCCCTCAAACTGCTCTGAAACGCACCAGCAGGGAAAAAAAAACATTAAAATCCTGAGGTATGTGTAGCCTGGCTAAAACCTTTCCCAGGCTCACCCAGGGCTCACACAGGGCTCACACACTCAGCTTGAACTATGCTGCAGATTAAAAAGTGATGGAATCACATTTAGAGTGCGTGGAATTTAAGCCACAGAGACACTTTCCACAGGGGCTGTCACTCATTCTGAAATGGCCATTTCTAGTTAAGCACTGGATGGCTTCTAAGCATGCTAAGCATGGCTGTGTGTGTCTGTTAAATTTAACCTATTCACATTTTTTCACAGCCCGATAACCTTACAGCAGCCCCACCTTTAATTAGAGTTGTTTTTAAGGGTTCAGTGACAGTGTTAGCTAAAAAGGCTGATTTTCCTCTGAGTAATTGAGAGTTAAGGCACTTGTGTGTATTTGGTGAGTCGGTCGTAACGCATGTGGGTACTTGACAGGTGGACTCATAATGTCTGGCCCCTCGGGGGATACAAAGACATGTGAGGTTGTTGCTGTAATTGCTCATGCGGTGAGGTGGCCTTCCCTTTTTGTCTGCACAGGTCCATCAGACACAGTGGGGTGGGGGTGCCTTCTTTGTCTGTGCTGATACAGAAACTTGACGGTGAGGTCATTGTTCCGTGTTTCCCCCCTGCCCTAAGCACATTTTAATGCATTCAGAAATATCTTTGTGTGGGAAAACAAAATAAGTGATAAGAAATGTATGTGAACCCTTTGAAATTAAATGACATTATGCTTTTTTTTACTATGAAAGGTAATAATAATCTTATTCATTTAAGTCACAAAAATGGACAATCGTAATGTGCTTAACATGACAACAAACAAACCTTAGTGTCTTCATTGAACTCATTTAGTAAAGATTCACAATGCTGCAGGAAAAAGTAAGTGAAACCTTGGTATTAATGGATAACAAGCGCGTTTGGTTGCTCTGAATCAGAACTGCAGCATGTTCAGAAGGAATTTTTGACGAATCCTCTTTATGGTACTGTTTCATTTCAGACACATCTGTGGGATTATGGTGCAAACTGCCCTATTTTAGGTCATTCCACAGCATCTCTATGGAGTTAAAGTCCAGGATCTGATTGAGTGAGTCCGAAAGGCAGATTTTCTTTTTCTCAAAGCCATTCTGTGGTAGATTTACTTTGATACTTAGGGTCATTGTCCTGTTAAATCATACTTCAGCTAAGCTTCAGCTGGTGGGCAACTGCCCTGACATTATCCTGTAAGATATTGCGATGGTCCAATACCACGTTTTTTTCCCTTTCCAACACCAATTTTGCTACCCGGGCTGCAAGTACTGATCCAATATCAGTGATTTTACTGACATCATAAAAGGAATATCAACTAATTTAAGTTCAGCTACAAATATGTAAAATAAAAAAAAGCAATTAATAGTTTGACATAAACACATCGGAGGCCCAAATGTCCATCGTGAAGCTGATTGTCTGCACTGCTTTGGCTGACATGAAATACAGTCAGTCAGTTTCTATTTAGTTGGAGAGAGCAGTTTCAGAGCTGTATTTCCGCCATGGGAAGGAAGCTCGGCTGGGGCTCCAGATCACAGGTGTCGGACTCCGGCCCTCGAGGGCCGGTGTCCTGCATGTTTTAGCTGTCACCCTGCTTCAGCACACCGTGATACAAGTGGCTGTGTCATTAACAGTGTTCTTCAGACCTTGATGACAAGCTGGGAATGCCCAATAATTTGAATCAGTTGATGCCCTGTTGATGCAGGTACACATCTAAAACATGCAGGATGCCGGCCCTTGAGGACTGGACTCCGACACCCCTGCTCCAGATGTTCTTATACGCAGCAAAATCCAACATTATCAACGACTGACAGGGCTGGTCATGCTGGTCAGTGAATTCTACAGATTTTAGCCGGTATTGCTCTGGGTTCCTGGCTTTCTTTGGGGAATTTCCAGTTTAAAACAACCCATTTTTTATTTTTATTTATTTTTTAACACACACTTCAACACAGACACCAGACTGCACCACCACTGTCTCGTCTCTCTCTTTCTTTCTCTTTCTATTTCTAGTCTTTTCACATACCACACCCGGTTATTTTAGCCCTTTTGGCAGAATTTATTTATTTATTTACTTATTTATTTATTTTTTCTTTTTCTTTTTCTTCGTCTTACCTAGGGATCAATAAAAAATAGTTAGACTGTCATGAGGGCCGGTGAAGGGTACACATCTGCACACACTTGTACACACAAATACGCACACACAAAAAAACCCCCCAAAAAAAACAAAAAAAAAAACAACCTATATTACAGATTAAAATGCATATATATAACTTTGGGGTCCTACCAATTTGGTATCAACCATTAATATAAGTGCAAACAAGGGCAAGGAAAAAAAATAAATAAATAAATAAAACAACCCATATTGCCAACATAGTGCTAATCTAAGATATGTTGCTCAATCCAGCAACGTACATGTGACCCCTTCTCCACCTGCAACTGCAAACAGGAATTTGTAAGACAGTTGTGTGTAATTTCCTGTGCTGGCTTTTAGGCAGCTAAGAATAATTGGGATTCTGTTTACAAAAAAGACATGGTCTCGGGATGGTGTACAGACTTAAATAGGCACTGATACAGATATCTGTATTTTCAGTAGCATTGGTTAGTGTTTTGTATCGGTATTGGAAAAAGCCGATTAAGATATTTTGATGAATAATTTGGGGAATAATTTTCCCTTCAGTGAAATTAAGTGTTCCAAGCCCTGAGGCAACAAACAAAGCTCAAATCCTGATGCTTCCTCCACCGTACTTCTTAATAGGTACTGTACATAGTGCTGGATCCTGAAAACTGAGTGGATTCCCAAAGTGCTCTTCGGATTATTTTTTTCTTTTGAGAGCAGCAGCTTCCTCTGTGGTATTCTACTACAGACACCCCGCCTGTTCACTGACTTGTATTGTATTGCAGACTCATGAACAGAGATGTTTCCCAGTTCCGGTGATGTTTTCAAGCCTTCAGCTATTACTTGATGATTTTTTTTTTCTTTGTCTTATTTTAGGATTTAGCATTGTGCCTTTGGAGCTATATTGGCTGGACATCGACTGTGTGGAATAGCCGCAGTTACGAGCTGTCTCCATTTATAAGTATTTTGTCTAACTGTGGAATGATGACTTCATAACGCATTTTGTAATTACTTTGTATCCCTTCGCAGGATTATGCAGATCAACTACTCAAGATCTGTCGACAGCTGTCTCCTTTTTGCAAAGCCTGGGTCACTGTACAGCTGACTTCAAATGTTTGATTGTATGTAATTATCAATTAAAATAGCTCTTAACCACACTTCCAAACTGGACACCAGGCCCACTAAATGTTGACTAGAATTAGCTTCTGTTGACGTAATTAGTGCTGGGATTCACTTTCTTTAACCTCTAGCAGTGTGACTGTTTGGGGGTGTGTTCAATAGATGCGGGCGAAATCACAGTTTTACATGTTACCTCCTGAAGTGCTTTGTGATTGTCTAGTATTCTAGCTTTTGTGAAGATCAATTCACATCTTATTGCATAATAAAAAGGAGAAAACCAGTTAAAGCCAGGGTTGATGACATCACATCTGTTGATACTTGAACAAAACAAAAACACAATGAGCTCTCTCTCCTCTTAGCTCCTCCCCCCAGTGCTTTTTGAGAAAACGCGACCCACAATGAACACTTCTATAGCCTAATGTATGCTTCTCCGTTAAATTGGCCGTGCTGCGATGCAGAGTCTCTCCATCGATGCAAACGCCCCTCCATAGAGCTCTGTCGAGCTTTGACGTGCACGTTTAAGCACTTCTGATTACACGTCAATGCGAAGTAAACTGCAACAGTTGTGATCAGTCTGCTGTACTGTATAATTTTCGGCACTTCGTTTTTCCGCTTTATCCCTTCTGCTACACTTGTTCAAAGGGTACACAGACCACCTCGCCGCATGACTTCTCTTTACAAACGATTGCAGTTTGTAACTGGTCAGCTCTAATGTCAACATCACCATCTCTCATAGATTATTTAAACCGAAGGACAACCAACAAGTTTCTTGTGGTTTCAGCAAAAGGTTTCTCCAAAACCTGGTACCCTCTAGCAAGTCAGCGGTCAATTGCTTTGCACCATTTGCACCTCAACACAGAACTTCGAAAGGTAAATGACGGCCTCGAGCACTCCACGGCGTTCCTATTGCGTTGAGTTGATGGAGAAGCATAAACCAAGGATAAAGTCCCTGTCTCACTTCATGTCCATGAACATAACTCTTGGTGATTTTGCCACGGTTTTTGCGGTGCAGGCTGCAGCTCTACTTAGTACCCTGGTGTATTAATACCTGGGATGAGGAGAAATTCACTGAAAATGACCAAAAAAAATGTTTTGGGTTAGAAATTGCGTAATTTTTTAAAAACATTACATTTAATTCCAAAGGGTTTACATACTTTTCTCGCACTATTTTTTGTATTTCATTTTTATTTTAGCGCGTTATTATGACTCCATTGTGAAAAACAGGGGCATATTTTGTTCACCTTTTGATCCATTTACCTGTGCATGATTTATGCTTGTGTGTGTGTATAATGTGTGAGCTTGACTGCTTCAGCTACAACATCTGGCACCACAGCATTTGGTATGGTGAGCCCTCAGGCTCTTTCAAAGGTAATAGATGACAGCTTTCAAAACCTGTCAGTAGGGACTCATCCGGCCAACTAGCCAGCCAGCCAGTGGCCTGCCCTTTCTTGTCTTCACCCCTAGTTTTTACTGCAGAGAGACATGGCAAGAGCAAAGAGAGTGACTCATTCGCTTTTTAAGAATACATATTTAGTAGATGTGAGCTAGAGATTGTACAAGTTTGCATCATCAAACCTCTAACATAGTATCAAAAATGTATGCTTTCTGACCGAGGTATGTTATCAGTAGCTCATCCATTATATTTATGAAGAAAAGCAGGGAAAAGAAGAAGCAATGTTCACAAGCATGCGATGCAGCAGTTTCCTTGTTTTTTCAAGCTGTAAAATGTAAATCAAAATCACAGTGAATGTTAAGGAGAAAGATAAAGAAAAAAAATCTTCATTGTCCAGATGAGGTGTTTCAGTGGTGTCCAGGAACAAGCTGTATTTGTAGCACTATGAAAAAAACCTGCCTGCAGCATCTTCTCTCCCGATTCTGCCGGCTGAACCATTGGAGGCCATCTGTTGTATCATTTGCTTGCTATAATTCTTTGTCTTTTATCTTTAGTGATGATGGCGAAAGCAATGAATGTCTTTACGTGATCACGATCTCCCTCCCGGTGGTATAATTTGATGCAGAACATTCTTTTTTGAAGTGTGATGAGTATGTGGAGTAAAACTGGGTAAACAGTTATGTGTTTAGTGGTAATGGTGCAGCAGCAGTGTAGGTTCATCACAACTGGCATGTGGTTAAGGTGGCATCACGTCTATGAGGCTGCTTTCCTGCTGAGGCCTGATGCTTTGTCTTTGGTTTGTAGCGTGTTGACCTGTTTTTTTTTTTTTTGCTTTTGTTTTAATTTTTTCCAGAAAACAGCCTTTATATATAGTCTTTTTAAAAAAATACTTATAACTAAAACGTATGTAAATCAAAACAGTGGTTGCCTTGGCATTAGAATGATCTTTTTGTCCACCTTCTCATCTGGTTTCTTTTTCTTTTATTTTCTGCTGACTCCATCCTTTTCTCTCTCTCTCTCTCTCTCTCTCTCTCTCTCTCTCTCTCTCTCTCTCTCTCTCACTCTCTCTCTCTCACTCTCTCTCTCTCTCTCTCTGCAGCCTTCTGTCACACTTTGTGGGCTGTCAAAAGGCCAACATAAAAACCAGAAAGACTATAAAGTCTCATAATCTGGTTTGGATATGGATCATAAATAGAGCAAGATCAGTTTAAAACATTGCTGTGGGAAGAACAGCCAGATTATATTAATTTAACGTTATTCTCATACTCGATTGTGGTCCTCTTCTGCACACTTTAAGGATTACCACACCTGTTTCCATCTTCCCCTGACACGCCGAATAAGTGCATATGTCCTCTTTCACCACGTTTCTGCCTTGTCTTCTGTCCGGCAGCTTCAGCGTACTATGACCAAAACGTGCACTTGCTTAAGACTTAATGCTCACACTAAACACACACACACACACACACACACACACACACACAAAAAACAAACAAAAAAATAACATCTGCCGCAAGATCAAAATGCACAATATCTTACTATTTAAGGTTTGGTAGCCAAGCCAGAGAGTCAATATTACATATCTATAACCCTTATCTTTGACTTTTTTCTTTCCTACTTACTTTTTTGATTACAATAAAATGCCATTGTTGTTATGTGGAACTAAATGCTGTGCTGGAGCACTGCTAAGAGATGTGCACATCACTGTGTTTGGTTCCTTCCTTTCAAGAAAATAATGTAAGATTTTAAACCATGTACACATGCAGTTAATATTAAGTGCAACTGCAGGAATGACAATTAATTTACAAACTACATTACGACACCTTAAGATGAAAATAATTTTTCATGCCACTTTGCCCTCTAAATAAATGCTGGTTCGAAGAAGGCATTTTATTATGATTTATATCATCATCTTCAACCATTTCGGCTTAATCCCTCTTGGAGGGTTCACCACGGTGGATCATAGACCGCACGTCAATTTGGTCCAGTTTTATGCCCGGTGCCTTTCCTGCCGCAACCCCACAAGCACAGGGAGACACACGCACAAACGTACCTAACATACAGGTTTGTTCATTTGTTTTATAATGAATTATATATTTGCCATATAAAATCTCCCATGCACTGATATACACATTCAGATGTTCACATGCGCAGTTACTCAAGCAGATACCCTGCACGGTGAAGTAGATTTACTCTCCGACTTGTTAATGGAACCAGGGTTCTTGGTTCAGGTTTGACAATCTGCCGGCTCAGAGCTGCAGTGGCTTTTCCCGTGCCTAATAATAATTGATGGATGACTGGGGTGCGGGACACTGACAGCCTGGTTGCCTGGCCTTTACCCTCTGCCAACTCAACCTTTACATGTGTGAAACAGCCAATTACTTAGACGCCTATTGAAAGTAATAGGCTGATGAGCAAATGGCTACAGTGGGACATCGGAAAAAACTTAGATGTGGGAAGAATGACAAAGTTCTGCCAGGAACAGCTGCCACCACCCCACATAGGTGTCGACGGATGTCTACTGAGCACAAAAGGAAAAGTAAGGGTCAGCGAGGTATTTTCTTCCTCAAACATGGTGTCCCAATGCGCTATTGACTTAAAGTTTATGAACCATGATACAATCATGTTATACAGGGGCTTATTTACTGAAATAAATCCTCCTGTTAGAGGCTGTTAAATGGATAATGAAAACAGCAGCAGCCATACATTCTCAGGAAAGCATTAAAAACCGTTTTTGCTGGGGTATGGAAAGTCATATGCTGCATGGCGAGCTAATGCTAGTCAGCCACAGACTGACAGAGCAATCTATCTTTATAAAAGACTGAACAATGTACAATCTATTCTCTGAAATCACACTATCAGAGGCAATATATGAATGCATCTGAATATATACAGGCAGTGTGGAGATATATATATATATATATATATATATATATATATATATATATATATATATATATATATATATATAGAGAGAGAGAGAGAGAGAGAGAGAGAGAATAGAAAAGAGGGATTAGATGTGGTTTTACTATAAAGTAAAGTACCACGGATAAAAAAAGGTGAGCAGTCCCTCTTTATAATTGGACAGCTTTTTGGCTTCTTGCTGACATATGTAGCCATATTTATTTTGAAATATTTTCTGTAACTCTTTTTGTCCATCTCTGCACGTCATCTCCACCTTGTCTGCTTGTAAGTGAATCTATCCACCCCATTTATCCTCTCCCTCTCTCATCTGCTTTTGCTCTTTCCATCTTCCCTGCAGCCCACCGTCATCTATTGTTTGCTCTGCTGCATTTTTCAGCCTCCCACTTCTCAAAGCGTAACTGACTGATGCTTCGGAGCATCTCACTTTGAAAGGAGACACTGATTGGACACTGCTTTTCCTTCATGTTACCAAAGCCATTCATTTTGTGCTAATTCAATTCCAGCTAGACCACCACTCTAATCTACTGATGCTTCAGCTGGGTGCAAACATAAATTGGATCCGGACATAAATGTAAAGCAACTTCTTTTAGTTTTCTTGTTTATTTGTCTTGCAATCGATTCATCATTAAACAAACTCATTATTGTCAGTGCAAGATAGCTCTATTGTTTCTTAGCATGTCATTATCTTCAGGAGAGGTAAGGCAGACTCAAACGTGCACTCAATAAAACAAGCTTCGTAAATTAGTTTTCTATGTTGGCACACACAAACACACTATTCAAGGCATTCCAAGTCCAATTCAATCACACCGGTGTGTGCTGTTGCCTCCACTTAAGAGTTCAAAGAAAAACTTTGCCCATCCTTAGTGTACGTCTGACACATGGGTGTACGGGTCCTCTCATGTCTCAGACAAGCCAATAGTTATGAATACTGTGCGAGACATCGACACAATTTTGAATTTTCTCAAAATTAATTTAAGAAAATATAATAGAAAACATGAACAGGCCAACTTGCAAAGCAGATATTTTTGGGATGGACCCAAATTTTGGGATATGCAGATGTTTGGTCATTAGGCAGACATTCAGTTTCCAATTTTGGCATCCCAATTGTGTGATGTGTGGGCTAAGATTAGGACCCAAATGCAGGGGTTGAGACATAAGTAGGAAAGGTTGGTTTATTTAGCTGATCCAGGCAGGGTAGTGAGGGGCACCGGTGGGCTGGTGAGAAAGGCGGTTAGTGACACTGGGCTATGGCACTGGTTGAGGGAGGATAAGGAATATGGTGGGGCTGGCAGGGCAGGCAGTAGTGGAGTGTGGAAGCCAGAGAGGCTGGAGAAACCACAACATGACAGCTGGGGATGAAAAACAAACACTGGTGAGCTTGGAGTGGCGTCGCTAGACCGTTTTGGTTCTTTAAAAATGGGTCCAGGCCAATTTGCCAATAGTGGTTACGATCTGGCAGCAAGCACAGCGAGGTCCGGTGTTTATACGTGGCTCTAATCATGATCAGGAACAGGTGTGCAACAGCCAGCTCCTGAGCCACCTGCTCAGCCATGCCCACACTCTGCCAAAAGAAACACACACACACACAAAGCACAAATGTATCTTTTTTTTTTGTTTTCACAAACAGCCAAACTACAAAATACATTTGTCAGCATGTTATAATTTTTATTGGACCATTAAATTGTAGAAGTAATCATATAATACCATCTCCATCTGGCCACCACAAGCACACAGGGCTCACACTCACTGGTGGAGGTCAGCTGGAGTAATGTTTCACTTTATTTTGGCTTTTATTTATATTTGACTAAATATAATATGCCAAAGACCGGAGCTGTGTGGCAACACTTTAAACTGAGCAATAACAGCGTAACGTTACCAATAATGCAGTTACACTTTGCACAAACACAATGGCACGACAGCCATGAATAATGACATGGATTCTGTAAGTAGACTACAACCAGCTACAGATTATATTGAACTGTGACTGTCTACATGAGGTTACCTGGTAGCTGTAAACTACAAAATACAGGTGTCATGATTATAGGCATGAGCGGATGGTCTCTTCTGGGACACCTTTGGTGGGACCACTCTTGTTAACTAGAAAGGCTGCGTGGAGCAACTGTACCACAGTGTCCATCCAAAGATGAGATCAGATCAGAAAGAACTGAATCTAATTAACTACGGCTATGAAAACACTCTAATTCACAGCATCTACACATTAAATTGTCTACTAAAAGAATTCCTTTGGACAACCTTTTCAGCGTGGCATTTGTGTGGTAATAGTCATGATAATAACACAATGATCTTTTTGTTTGTTTAAAAACATTATCAAATAAAGTACATGCTGAAGATATCAAAAGTGCAAATCATCATACATCTATACCACTGATCAATCCTAACCTTGGTCTAAATTTGTTAAACTTGAATTTAGGCTCGATGTCATTAGCACAAATCATAGGCTCTAGTTTAAATTGTATACACATTTATAGATATCATCAATCTGGTAGGTACTACTGATATTGTAGTAATGGAAGGAAAACAAATATACAGTATAACAGCACATTGTGTAAGTAAGATTTCACTGTATAACTGTATGTTGTGATGGGGTCTCTGCAATGCTAGGCTGAACAGCATCCATCACTGAAGCAGTGACTGACATGGGCAATGGGGCCTGGGATTGGAGATGGCTGTGCAGAGTATTGGTAAGGGAGAGTTGTGTTCCCTTCATTAGGCAGGCTGGGGGAATGCCCTGTTGACCCCACAGTGACCCCTCCAACACAATTACAAACCACAGGCCTGGCGCCAGTTATTGATGCCCATTACTGACATGAGCAGATGCTCTGGGTTACGATTTCACTCATAATGTGAGCTGCAGAGTGATAGACTCACTGAACTGTGGAAACACGCATGTCTCTGACTAAATGATGGGTTTCACTTTCGGAAAAAGGAGACAAATTTTAGAATATATATATATATATATATATACTTTCAAATTTCCGCATTATGTAATAATGAATAATAAATACCAGAGAGGCACCGTGACAAGGTAATACTCTACTAATGGGCAGTTTTGGAGGAGGCACTCTGAATCCCCTCAACAGTTTTATTTTTCCTAAAAAGCTTGACTTCAAAACAACTGGACCTCTTTTCTGGTTCGTGAAGACTTTTCATCAGATCCAGGCAGTTACAACTAAATAAGCCTCTTAGATGAGAGGTGAAACGTCTTCAAGAACCAAGAGAAAGAAACCCAGCTGTCTTTTACTCAGATGGTTTAGGATTATCGTGGCCTGGATGACTTAGAATCAGCACTAACAGTTTTCATGCACACTCCCTCTGGCCACGCTCCCACTCACCTGCATGTTTCATGAAGATAAGACTGTTCGTTTTTGCATTATCTCGCTGACAGAAAATAATACAATAGATACAGCAATGCATACATTGTGTTGCATCAGTAGAATAATTTGTTTCATTATTGAAACCAAACAACTACACACGTACTCTAAAGTCAGGTTAAAGCTGCCATAAGGGCACACGTAAATAAACGCTGCAGAGTAGGAAGACCATGGAAGATAAACCGTCCTCAACAGCAATAAGCATCACACTGTTCAAGCAAACCTGGACCAGAGTGACACAAATTACCTATGGATTTTTCTGTGTTAATCTAGCCTTTAGTTACAGTAGCAGTAGCCACTTCTATGTTGGTATATGCAGTTTTTCTAACCGTTATTGACATCAAAATTAATTAAATACAGCTTTGGGATTTCTCAATTGCCATAGTGGCCAAACATATAGTACATTGACCCTGAAATGTGATGGGTAAAATCAGCCAAAGATATTGGCTGTATGATGGACTGAAAGGGGAGGGAGAAAAGAAATCTACATGGAGCCAGAGTTGAAATCTTTGAACTGCTTTCTTCCACCCCACCCAATCAAAACCAGAAGACATTCAATTTGCGAAGACAGAACATGTCAAAGTGACACAATTTTCCATTCGACAAGCCAAAACTTGTTGAAGAAGTGGCTTTTTAAAGCCAATCATGAGCAAATTCAAACATGTCTTTGGCTATTGTAGTGCCCGAGAAGGAAATAAAAGAATTTTGCAGCAAGATTGGAACAAACACCTATGAAATGTCTCAGGATCTGGAGGTTATTTTGGTTGGGTCTTTTGTCTCAACCCACTCCATCTGCTACAAACGTTTGTGTGTTTGTGTGTTCAGTGTGCTCCTCAACTGTACTATTTTGTTGCATTTGTGATGCAATATCCTGGGCTATGAGTGTGTAAGGAAAAAAGAACACACACACACAAAAACAGAAAAACAACAACTTGCAGCTTTTTTTTAATCTTCTTATATTTCCCCCAGCAAGTTGGCAATAGGCCAGCGTTCAGTCCATCGATTTTCTAGGCCTCCTCTTGTAAAATGAAAACTGAAATTGCCTCCCCTCCCCCTTCACTTTGCAGGTCGTGGTTCTTGATAAACTTTGAAACCAGTGAAATATATATATATATATATATATATATATATAGTTTTTGCACAGATGCATCTGGCGTAGCGCCATTATACCTGCCCAAATTGCACGCTGGCAACACCTCTGCATTTCTTAGGACTCCTGATTCCAGATTACCATGAGGAATCCTTTTATTCTACCTATGAGAGATAATGGTGGGGAGGTCCTGTTAATGAGCCTTTGTCCCTGCTCAGTGATGGAGGATGCACAGCTCTGGGAAAGTGGCCTGCATTATTAGTAAATTGTGGTTAATTAGATAGATAGAAGGGTCACCAGCAGTGATTAAAGTCAGTGAAATCATTGAATGATGGCGGTGTTGGCTGAAATTATCAAATGGACAGTGCTCAGAATTGCATTGACTCTAAAAGTAGGCTTTAATAGGTGGTGATTAAGAGCTATTAAAACTGATAAGACAAAGGAGAAATTGTTCTTAGATGTCATTTAATTTGCAGAACCACTCCAGTGTGTGTAGTTAATGGTGAGGAGAAAGCTGATGTGTTAACTCTTCAGCACCAATATCAGGGATCAATGAAGTGGGCAGCGGGATCTAATCATAGCTGTGTTGTCTTCTGGAAATGTTAATGTGAGCTGAGGATTAAGTGCCAACAAAGAATGATCCGCTGCAACACCAGACCGGTTTCATGGTCCGAGCGTCAGTGTAATCCGTCTAATAAAAAAGAGATTGGTAAGAGGAAATGTTGGGAGACAAGAAGCTGATGATGTGGGTGGAAGAGAAACAGAAGATAAGTTACAAACGGCACCAAGACTGGAAAGATTAGATCCAATGTCAAGGGTTGCATTCAGCCAATCTGGCTCCACCATCATACACTAGCCTCTTATCTGACTTCTATTTGTCTTCAGGCAACACAGTCAGTTGCAAAAATAAATATTTTGTAGGCTTCTTGTTTATCTTCAGCCGGCAGAACACAGTCTGAGCGGTGACATCTGACAGACCTTATTAAAGACGGGACGGCGGTGTGGTGTCTTCTGCTGCTTGAAGAGTTGCCTTGTGTCGTAGGTGTGTGATCCAGCTCCTCCAGTTGTCTGCAGCTGACCTCGCTGCTCTAGCACTGAGCAATTAGTCCACAAAATGGCTGACTGTAAATCTCGTCCAGGAAAGGTTTGGCAGGGCCACCCTGAGGTGAGCGCCACAATGAGGAATTAAACACACACAGTGTTGGCTAACAGCAGTTTTATGATGTGAGGAACAGAGAAGGGTGAGGAAGTGGGCGAAGATGCTCCTCAGCAGGATCAGTCGGGGAGCCGTGTTGTCGCTCTTCTGTGGTGCTTTTCCAGATTAGTCTTTCCAATTCCTGTCTTAAATGATCCATATGAGGTTTGTTATAAATGTGTCGGGGCAGAACAGGCTGCAGCCAAGGTACATAAACACAAAACAAAGTAGCCTTTTTTCAGATCAAATGTGAGGACTTTTATGGCGTAATAAGACTCCCGTGAGTTAAAAAATGTTCACATATTACCGTTTATTTCCTGTTCTTTATAGCGTCCACATACAGTCGGGATGATGAAGAGTCTTTCTAAACAAAAAAAAGTAATGTAATAGTAAGACAAATGAAAACTTCACATGAAAAGTTTCTTTTGCGCAATTGCTTGACGTGTGACATTTTCCTTTCAAGTAAAAGACCCAGAACCAGACCAACCAAGGGGGTTGGCCATGTGCAACATCTGCTGCTGCTTCAACAGACAGAGGAGATTATGTTGTGGCATTTCTTCTACAGTTACAATGAAAAAAAAATGCAGCTGTTATGAAAATGTGTTTCTGCTACTGATTGTCACTGTAATTTGACTTCAGCTTTATCCAGAGCTGAAAGGAAGTATTCTTACTTAATTAGGCTGTTGCGATGAATGGAGCGACTGACAGACAATGCAACTTTCACTGGCTGGAAATGAAGTGTTGGGGAAGCTAAACTGAATAATTCAACAATAACCATCTACAACATTTAGTCTTCAACAATCAGCTGCATTTCCCTCTCATTGTCACAGATATTCCAGTACTAGCCCCAAGAGATCAGCTTAGTTTCTTCTCAAGCTGGGAATTTTAGTCCCTTGATTGTCGCAGGATTATGGAACTTGGTGTTAATTAAATGTCCATTATCTGAATTATTAAATCCACAGTGATCCTCGATATTCTTCGAAAGAGTCGTCCGTATCTGATTGAACAACACAATATATGTGCTGGTGCTCCATATATAACTTCACATAGGAAAATGTGTCCAGACCTCTTGCCCACTGCTATCCCACCTAGAATAAAGCGAGGCTGAGGCACGTTAACGTTTTGGACACATTCAGACAGATTTTTTTTTTTTTTTTAAATATAATGTAATCCTGATAGAAAAAAAAATCATCCAGCATTTATGTAGTTTAGTATCAAATTATTTTCTTGTAAAAATTCAGCCGGCTAGAGTGCTTCTGATGACCAAAGAATGAGCTCCAAGCGAGCAGTAGGTCGAGGATCTGATAGATAGTGTTGCCTCTTTCCTCATAACCATTGGCTGATTTGTGAATATTGTTCACCTTTGGTTTAATCTGTTGTGTGCTGTGAGGTGGAAACTATTCCCAGAGGGCTCCGCGAGGGGGTTGCTAATTTATCTCCAGTGTATTAACGGTGTCCTGGCAGGAGAGCACACTCCAACCTTCTCTTTACCAAAGTAAACAGGGGAAATGTTGACCTGTCTTGACCCAAAACCTTCAGATAGACTCCATTCAATGACAAGCAGGCGATCGGAGGGCACCTTTGAGGTTGTTTTTTTTATGATTTACCCCCACACAACCTCTTCATGGGTATTTATTCTTGGAGACAGAACCACATTTCTTTTACTGTTGCTTTTTCTCTACACTGAGGGGTCACCCTTATTGCCTTAATATAACAGTTAATATAACAGTTTCTATTAAACAACTTCTAATTTCTACGGTATTGGCCACATTGGCTGTACATTTGTATGACGCTGCTAAGTTCTATAATATGGCAAATTTGTTGTCTCACATAAGTGGAGAGGACGCCCTGCAGCTATTCGAGGTGTGTCAAGCATAACAAACAAATCAATGAAACACTATACCCATGATGTATAATCTCATTAGTTGCCTGCTACAAAGAAATATGGCTTTATATGATTATTCAGTGGTTTTTGTCTGCAGTATAGATTCAGAGCTCAGATTTTATTGCTTGTTGACGATGGTTTCTCTGTCCCAATCTGTCCCTTTGTGTCTGTGAAATATTCTGATGATGCAGCAGTTGCACAACACATTTAAGTATTAATCTGTTCCCAAGATTTCCAATTTAGTGTTGGACTGAAACTTTATTTGTGTGATGCATTGGCGTGCAGTCCAGCTTCGTCATTCAAAGCACAGTCAAGTTCTCCAGATCTCACTAAAAGGGGTTGGTGGTGTGTAAGGAGACTGTTCCTTGACGAGTCTCCGGTAGAAAGGTTCCCATTTTTAAGACAAATTTCTGCACTGGTGTTCTTTGTCATGAGCTCTGTCAAAAAGCTCAGGTTGCCATGGTGACTAGAAGTGGTTGAGCAAACCAATCCTGCAGAAGCGCCTGCAGACCCTAACACTTTATCAACTGACATTCAATAATTTGATGTTGATTGTAACTAGAAAATCAGTGGTTCTCCTTCAGTATGCAGAGAGCTGGAGGAGCAGACAGGGACAGCGACGAGTCGGCTCTGTTTAATTGGTTGTGTCTGTTCATCTCGCTCATGTGTGCTAAACCAACAAGGATGTTCATGTTTAACTTTATGATATCCATAATGAGGGGCAGGGGAAGGCAGTTTGAGCTTGTGCCAAAACTTTTATCTGACAGACTAATATTGAATTTTATAATAGATGCATCAGAGAAGTCACTGTGTCAGATCTCAATTTCATACTCTGATAATGAATATCAAATGAAATATTTGCTTTATTTAGTATCTTTTGATCAAGATCAAGAACTTAGATTTGGAGACGTTACTCTTTGTTCTGTTAGATAACAAAAGGGGAAAAAAGCAAATGTCAGTGGTTTGTGAAATAGCTTCTTTAAAAAACAAACAAAAAAAAAACCATCAGTTCTCCTCAAACAAAGATGAATCACATTCACTTCAGCACACAAAACAAAATGGGATTCTTGGGTATTTGCCTCAAAGATGTGATCAGCTTTTTGATCGTAAAAAGATATTTGTAGAGCCAGAAGTGCCTTAAAACCTTTTTCTGCCTATGCAGCAACGTTATGTTATAATGAGACAATAACATATCCCCATAATTTTTTACACAGTTTCCTGTTCATTTTTAAAGTTGCTGCAAGTTGATTCTGTCTAATAATGCACCATATCAACTAAGAAAAGAAAACGTGGCAATTTGAATGGTGTGATGGACTTTCTGTAATGGCATTTACAACATGGTTCCTTCTTTTTCAATTATGAAAATGTATTAACGTCAAATTACTTGAGAGGTGTGCCAGTTTTAATTTTCTGATTAGTTTCTTTAACTTTCTATAGTTATATTAAAAACACCAACTACTTTAACTTAAAAACTACATTAGTTTACTGAATTTTACTGAATATTTCAGTAGGGCTGGAGGTGTTTTGACCAACCCAGTCACACAAGAAAATGTGAAACTGCCATGAAAACCTAATATATTAATTCATGTCCCAAGGCTAAATTTTCATAGGGCTTTTTTTTTTTTCTTTTTTTTTTTTTCATACTGCTGGATAAAATATATAACTGCAAAAGCTTACATGTGTAAGCTCTGCTTTTAGGCCTGTAACTCATCCCAGCAGTTGGGACAGCCCTACACTGGGGTGATTTAGGTCTGGGGACGGGTCAGGACTGCAGGCCGCCCAGTCCAGTACCCTCTCCTCTCACATCCATCCCTTTGTATTGTGTGTTAACCCTAAAGATGTCATCTGAAGTCAACACATTTCCTAAGGTTTCCACAGTGATCTCTTGCCCGTGTGACCATTGAAGCTGTTGATGAATGATGTTTCTTGTTGCAGTGCATTCTGGTGCACCTCAGTTTAAATAATCACAAGTCATCTATAACAAAGGGTTTTAGAAATATATATCTTGAAAATATATCATGGTTATCTGCATTAAACTGGACAAAAGAAACTGGTAAAATTAGCCTGAATTATTTCTGCCGTCACTTTTTATTGACTTTTTATTTTTACTTTTTATTGCTTTTTCCGATATGCTGAACGTTTCAGGGTTTGTATGTGGAAAATATGTATAAAGCACAAACAAATTGTGAAAGATGAGCTTAAATAGCATAAACTAAAACAAAATAGGCGTATTCAGAGTGGTTCAGAATAGAAAAGCTAATGCAGTACAAAAAGTATTAAAAACAGCGTGATGATTTTTAGTCAACTGATTAGATGAAAAAGTGGAAAGCGTGTATGCTTTGTACCTTTCCACATTGAAATGGCAGCATGCCTTATGTCTCCTTCCCAGCAATACCCCCACGCCGAATTTAAAATGCTTTCTGAAGAATTGCAACTTGAAGCTACAGGAGGTGTCATTTGTCCCAACCGACACCGAAACATTACCCATCAGACACTATCTGATGCAGTCCCCTAAACCGGCGTGCCAACGCTCCAGCATGCAGCACAGCATGTTAAAATCACACACATCTCCCT
The DNA here is from genome assembly GCA_014839995.1 of Xenentodon cancila. Lineage (NCBI taxonomy): Eukaryota > Metazoa > Chordata > Actinopteri > Beloniformes > Belonidae > Xenentodon > Xenentodon cancila. The sequence continues at coordinate 26,399,213 of CM026199.1, forward strand.
CACTTCCCATTTGGTTGCAGTCTGCTCTTGTTTTCTTATCTGCAGCACAGAAAATAAGATTCCTGCCCCCTGGGTATCATCATCATTCCAGACTAATCTGTCCACTGAAAAATAACCATGTCGTCCATCTGCAGGTCTGTTATTACAGGATCAGTCTCCATTCTGTTTCTGGTGCTCTACAGTTTAGGTGAAGGTCTTAACTTAATGCTCAGACATGCTGATGGCTTTATCCAACCTGACACAGCAACAAGTGGAAGGCGCACACAAAAAGATCAGCACATAAGTGGACGCTTGTGCATCCACCAGGCCAGCTAGAGGATCGCAACAAACAAGCACATCATAACACAAATTATAGAGGACATGAAGGGCACAGTGGGACACGGGGCGCTGCATTAATGGAGATAAAACACAAATTATTGTGGTGCTGTTAAAGTGTCTGCATGAAATTGGATTCTCAGCTTTCTTAGATCGGAGTCTTTACCTAAAAACAGTTGTTAAATGCATGAGTTAATTTTGCTTTAACATGAACATCATTCTGTCGGCTACTGAAACTTGTAATTTTGATTTTAAAATGCAGATGCCAGTATGAATGACTTTCCTGTTACTTTGGAATAGAAATTGTGTTTATTTGGATTCTGATTAACATGTATTTGATTCCTACGTCTTTGTTTCCATCTGCTCCTGTCCTCTCATGTGTTTTGTCCATCAGTCCGTTGAAAATTTCAACTCGTGCTGCAGATTCCAGAGAGAACCGTCCTAGTTATCAATCGAGAAAATGCACTTTTCCGTATTTCTGGGATCAGGAATCTCAGCCGAGCTGCATGTTGAGTTTTTTTCTTTTCTTTCCACATTACATGTGTTATTAAAGTAGCACGTGGGAACTGTTACCGTAGGCAGCGGCGTAGGCAGCGGCGTAGGCAGCGGCGTAGGCTGCGGCGTAGGCTGCGGCGTAGGCTGCGGCGTAGGCAGCGGCGTAGGCTGCGGCGTAGGCTGCGGCGTAGGCTGCGGCGTAGGCTGCGGCGTAGGCTGCGGCGTAGGCTGTGGCGTAGCCTGACCTGACCTATCTCTCAAATGTTACTACGCGTCGCGTCGAAGCGGACCGCAGGAATGTGTTTGGCCACTTGGTAACGTTGTTTCTGCCTCTACGTATTCCGGCTACTTCCTCTTTGCCGCTATTTTCGAAACGGACAGCGAGTGAGATGGCGTGGATTGATAAGCGACTTATTGAAGTCCCACAGTATATCTGTTCATATTATACATCAACTCCGTACTAGATAGAGAGATACTTGATACCCAGATGGCTCTTAATTCAACTCTTTGTTGCTGTAATTTCATTAAAATTAACAGCTGTTCATCTTTTATGAGCTTTTATGAGCTCAACTCGCACGAGTTGCTCTACAATCGCCTTTTCTAATGAATGAAGAGAGGAAGGTGCATGAAAAAAGTAAACAGAAGATAGATTGCCCGATTTTTGCCTAAAGCATGGACCGGAGACAACAAGAACTAGATCACGCCTTCTAAAACTTTACATTTTACTTACTTTTTTCTTCTAATGAAATTGAAACAGATACTCTAACTTTATCCTGCTTTAAATGTAGTTTTATATTTTACATTTTCAGTTTGGGGCCTCTTTTAAGATTGCTGACAAAGCAAACTTCCAATGCTCATGTCATATGTTGTATAATATTTTACCCTCCATCTGAAGGTGCTGCGACTGCAGACTAATCAAAAAGCTGCTTTAAGTGACTCTGTTTTATTGTGACATTGAGAGCAGATGTCAGAACGCTGTCACAGTGCTCCTAAAATTAAATAATCCGTTGGTGACTCTGTCTTCAACAGTACTTGACAGGACATGCAGAAAGGCTGCATGTGTTATCTTTATGCAAGAATCAGTGCAAGACGTGAATAGATGGAGCCAAACAGGAGGGTATGGAGTCCAAAGCTGTTTGCCCTCTGAGCTGATTGTCTGTATAGATTGCTGCTTTCTCTTCAGAAGCACAAAACTCTCATCCACAATCAAAGGTGTATTGAATGCATGTTGATGAGTACTCAGGCAGCAGTGGTCGGGGACAAAAAATCAATTACAAGCCTGTTGTATTTGTCCTATATCTGTTGTCATTGAGAACTGCCACCTTCACCTCGGTGACAAATAATCCCAGCCTTTTCTATAAACTGAAGTATTAAAACGTGCACCATCATTCTGGCTCTACTATATAATTCATTTTTAATGTAATTTTTAATGTCTGGAGGTCGTAACAACAGCGTCATAATGGCGTTAAGGTTTATACTCTAACTTTGGTGCTCCAAAAGATAGATTTTCTCTCTCTGAAGTCATTCTGTGACGGATTTACTCTGAGACGTAGGGTCATTCTCCTGCAGCATCACTCAGCTTCTACTAAGCCACTGTCATCTCCTTTTTACAAAGTATGATTTATATCAGCAGATGCCTCCTATGCACAGCAAACTTGAAATGTTTCGGTGTCTCATATCTTGTTAAAGTATCTCTAAACCACACCTCTAAACTGTTTTCATTAAGTGGATGCCAACTCTGCAAACGACGTACCCCTATTAGATTTTGCGTAAATACATGGGTTCCCTTCCTTTTTCCTCCAGTACTCTTGATGTTTAATGGGTTTGTTCAGCAAAGGCACAAGAAATTATAATTGTTTCAGCGTAATCAGCTTAACAACATTGTGTTTGTCTATCATTGATGCAGAAAATCAATTAATTTCAAGTAATTGTGTATACGTATGTGTGCGTGTGTATATATATATATATATATATATATATATATATATATATATATATATATATATATATATATATGTAAAGTCAGGACCAAAAAAGCCCTCTTATTCCACCAAAATCCTTTTTTTTTCCCTTCAGATGAAATACATCTGATACATTATCTGCTTCCCTCCTGTTCTCCTTGAACAACAGAATCCTAAATTAGATTTTCTGTCTCAGTGGATCTGGCTGTAATGTAGGAACGTGTACAGTAGCAAGTGCCAGAAATGTCCTGGTTAATATTTTGATTGAATTTCTCCTTTCTTTTCTGAATTGACATTATTGTTCTGTGAAGAACCTTCCTTTGCTTTCTTTTGTTATACCTTTCTGGTGGAGGTTCAGACATCACAGCTAATGATCTCCACAGTCCTGCCGTTGTTTGTAAAGAGTGTGAAACCAGCGCACGCAGGGATTTTATCAGACCGCCAGTGTCGTTATGCATCTCAGACAGCAACAGAAGGCAGACCTGTGGTCCTCCACTCTGTCTCTGTTAGATGAGCCGATACACGACGTACTGAACAGTGAGCTTGAGTGTTTGTGGATGCATGTAAATGTATTTCTGTTCATCAGAGGCCACAAAGAACTTTTACAGCATTTGAAGCTAAACTTAAGGGAGCAAACATTTTCCCCTTAATTTCCACCTGAGCTGCAGGGAGGCAGGAGCAGCAGCGGCGCAGGATATCCTGAGGGTGTGCTGCTACGCGGGTGGTATTGGGGTCACTGTGTGATGTAGTTGTGAGTGTTTTCATGCCAGCAGTCGGTGTGGGCCACAAACTCTGCCACCTGGGGTTGAAGTGAATATGAAAACAGGAGAATCCGCAGAGAAAGATGTGAAAACACCTTGTCTTTCACTCACAGCTTCTTTTATTCCCCTCTGCTCCCGCAGCTTAATGCATCAAGTTGAATGTTTCCTCTCTGAAAAGGTCAGCGCTCTTACAAGTTGTAAACTGATATAACATTCATTACTCGCGCTACAGGTCGCACCTGGTTCACTCGTCGAGTATTTCTAATATGTTGAAGAAATTGGATTACTTGAATGCCCCAGATGGGGGAGAGGGTTCAGCATAACAATAATGAAAATGTAATTCTAGTTAACAATTGTTTATTCTACTTAAATGCAGAAAGAATCAATGATGAGAATTTGCACTTTGGTTTTTCAGTGTTGGTGTCACATTTCCATGTCACCTGTGCTACTTAAGCCCGAGTTTAACCTCTATGAAGACCCCATTATGATTCCCCACTATGATTTGTTGTAAACACTGGGCCTCATTCTTGGGATGAAGTTGGGCGTTAACTGTTCTCGGAGGGAAATTCACATGTGTTTTTGTATTCGTGAAAATGTTAGCAAATCAGAACTTTTCAGAGGAACAATCAAAATCTACTCTTTGGTTCGACTATGCGTAGAGCTTTTTCAAAAGGAGTGCACATTAATGTTGCATGACATTATCAGACTTTACAATGCAGAGACCTTACATGGTCTGTGATTTTCACAATATGCTCAAATCTGTAAAACACATGTTTTAAAACATGTAAATGATCTTAACCAACTGAATTTAGCATATTTAAACAGTGTAAAGAAAATCAAAACATGACGGAGGCCACTTGAGCTGCAACTGAAGCCATCAAAAACACCACTGGGTGGCTTTGGATCAAGACATGGCATATCTGTGCCCAAATGTTGCTGGGCCACTGGCTGTAGTCTGATCTACTCTGGTTCCGTCGCCCGGGCAAAGGTGCCTGGTTTATCGAAAGATCTGAAACACCCAATAACCTCAGGTTAAATCAGTGATGATGTGTCTCCGTGTGTCTGTAGAATGAATCTTTAGCAGAACCCAGACTGAATCTAACTGCATCAAAGGGAAAAACAGTCCTCTTGAACACCTTTCTCCTGGGTGACTGCACGTGCACTCGGTGCTAATTTGCAGTAGACCAGCAAATCAGTCATATCCCAGCCATGATACTGCATTAGATTCCTAATCCTGGAACCTGAAAACTGATCATCTGTATTTCACTGAGACAGAAAAGGCATCTTTTAAGACTGGCAGGTATTAGCTGAAGTCATATCTGCCAGCTTTTCATCCCACTCTCACTTTTCACTCTAGATTCTGGCTTATTTCTTCTTTCCTCAACTTTGCCAGTGCATGGCAAATATAACTTGTTTTGACATCAATGAACGGTAATGCAGCACCATAAAAGTTCTCCACTGTGTGAAAGTGAAAGGAGATTTTTTGCAGTGGATGTGTAACATCTGGGTGAAGAGACAACTTTAAATCATCAAGTCAAAATCGAAGATTTTGCTTCCTTTTTTTTCTAACTAGATGAATAAGTTATTTTAGAATATACAACACCATAATATAATGCAAACTGTTCAAATAAATGTTGAAATTTGCTCACTAATAGCAGAGTATCATCACACTTTATCATCACAAGTAATAAAGTAAAAATATCATTTTAACATACAGAACTTTAGCTCAAATAAGGCAGAAATGTATTATTAATCAGTAAAAAGTACATTATTTGATAATAAAGCTCTGTGCACGTTCAGTTTAAATACCTTTTTATAGCATGAATTAGATGGCAGTCATGATGATTGTCTAAAACGTTACATGACATATATGTTATCAAAACGTGCTATTTTTGGCCATGTTCACACATGAATTAAAGATTCACGCATCCTTAATAATTTATTGCCCTTCTGAAAAGTGTTTTGGTCGGCTTCCCACGGTCTGGTTGCACTGGCTTTGAAGAACCCACCTGTGCACTAGTGTGTGCGTGCTGGACCCGTTCCTGTCAAAGCTGTCATGAGGGGAAGCTGGCTGCCACGACGATTCATTCATAAAAAGCTCTCATTTAATTACTCTCAAATCAGGTCACATAGATACCCAGGAGAAGCAGCTGCTTTATTGTGGCAGTGCGCCATCAGATCTGAGGCACGCATGAAATCACAAACCGCTCTCAGGTCCCCACCGCTCTCCTCTCACATCAACAGGATTTCAATCTTCAGTGCTCACAGCAAAGGGATTTCCACCCACCCGGTGTGTCAGAGCCGGCCTAATAAACCTGTTTATATATTAAATACTGTGGAGACACTTTGTATTCCTGACAGACGTTGCCACAGACAAGTAATCACTGCAATAACTTCCTCTTATTAAATTTCCAGCTCTATTACAACCCCAAATCAGAAAATATGGGCACAATATGGAAAATTCACATATAAAATGTAATGCATTTTTTTTAAATCACAGTAATTCTTACATTTAATTTGGCTTTCTTTCTTTGCAGGCAGCATGAACCCAAGATATCTCTTGTTTCTTTTTCTTATCTTCATTTCATTTCTTGCTATCTATTCATTTTTGCGATCCAGGCCTGCAAAACGTTACAAAAACCAAAAAGGTTTGCACAGTAAAACTTGTATCAGTTTGTGATGTTGCCATTCCCTCAAAAAAAAAAAAGGCTCAGCAGGGATTCTTGCACTGAGAATACCCAAAGATTACGTTTTAGTTTTAGTTTTCTTCCATGCTGTCCTGCAAACATATACTAATGTGTGCAACAGTCATTATACTTACAGATGCTGTCCTGCAAATCTCGTCACATCCTCTGTTGTGGTCCGATCATCTGTAGGCAGGCCAGTCCAGGACCCAAACCCTCTTTTGGTTCAGCCTTTTTATTTTTTTTATTTTTTTAATGTATGTGAAGGCAATATCTAGATCTTTTACTGGAATCTGAAAGTACTTTTCTGCATCAATGCAGAAATCACAGAAGCATAAATGACCTTTGCCAAGGGCACCGATACAACTGCATACGGTATCATCACCGCCCTCAGCTTTAAGATGTATGACTGGTTTTTTGGTACAATGTGCTTTGATTTTTGCAGGTTTTCTTTCCCAAAAAAATGAATACTGATTTATCTGACGACGACATGCATTTCTGTGATATGTGTAGTTTATGCTTCTGATAAATTACAGTTCTTGATACAGTGTCCTCTCAGGGATTTATTATTATTTACTGTAGAGGGTAAAATATACAAATCCCTTCCAAGTCTTTATTTGAGTAAACTGCTTGTAGACTTTATAAAGATTTTCTTGCACATTTGTTGACAATGCAGAGATCTGCTGCAAGTCTTTGCTTTTCAAAGACAGAGGCTTTTATCCATTTTCCATGTTTTTACCAACTTTTTATCTGATTTAGTGTTGTAAAATGCTCTGTGTTTGTTGCACATGCAAGTGCTGAAATACCAAAATGTTTTCAGTTAAGTAGAAATTACTGATTTCTGTCCCAGCCAGACCTAAGTATCGTAACTGTGCTTGATGTGGAAAATATCTTGACGATCTTCCCATCTCCTCTACAGAACCTCTAAAGTTCCTCTAAAAGTCAATGGCAGTTGTGGATGTTTAAGGAAGTAGAAGCCACCACAGAAAATCTTGCCTTATTCCAAACTCATGTATAGAATATTGAACTGGTCCAACTGTTGTGGTCTCATTTATGGCTTTACCCAAGAACCAATAACAAGGTTTCTGTGGACTGGTTGAAATTTTATAATCCGTACTCACGAGGTCCAGATCGGTTATGTTTCTTCGTGTTTTAGCTCAGTTTAATCTATGTATGAACATGTAAAAGACAAGACAACAACTGGATTAGTTGTGTGTTAGACAGGCAAACTTGAGAGTTATGTCTTTGAGCTCAAATTTCAGCTTGAAAGACACATAGAAACTCACCCATCAAAGAGGGGTTAAATCTCTTTTCTACTCTGTGAGATGTGAGGTCCTTTAACTGAGAGAATGAACTCAACAAAGGAGCTGTTTCTACCTGAGCTGGCAAAGAGCAGCGCAGATGATAAATGACTGCTGGACAGGAGGAGGAAAGAAAAACGGTTGAGAAGTTGTGAGGACATAAGAAGGAGACAGAATCACTGTTTATCAACATGAAATACATACCTAACACACAATAGCTCCTGTCATTTTCTATATAAATGCTAAACAATGCATTTAAGGGTTCTTTTTTCTTTTAAATAGTTGTCATCAATCAAACTTCGAAAGTGTTCAGGGACACACAGGAAGATAAATAATACAACCAGCTGAGCTTCACCTTGTTTGACAGTAAATGGTTTTAGTGAATGCAAGTAGGTTGTGTAAATCTTACCCTCAAAGTACTGTGGCAATGTGGCCTCAGGTGAATTCATGTTGTCACACTCCGGAGCGCGTGGCCATAAAACACCTCAGAAGAGATTTCATCAGTCCTAACGCACTCTAAAAGAGTATCCTCCAATCTGCATGTCCCATTGGTGCTGGTTGACTGCAGAGGCTGCTGTGTCGGTTGTGCTTCACAGATGATGAGAAAGGCCATCTGCGTTACTGATGAGCATCCTAATCTATAAAGGTCGCCCCACTGGGAATTAGTTGGTCCTTGACCAACAAATGCTCAGTTGAACGTTTGGATCTTTGTGTAAGAGGATTTGACCCTTGGTGGTTGCATACCTTTCATCGCTGTTGACCATAGGCGACTGGAGGAGCAGAGCTTCTTGCTCAGGAGCACTCCCACTTCACAGCCTTGATATTCAGTTTCAGGAGACTCCCCCAAACTTACATTTTCTCCACAGTCCGTTGTACCACAAGCAAGCAGCACCTCTGTTCATCAAACGCAGCATTATGCCCCAGCTCCCCAGTTTCCCAACAAGACTCTTTGATGACAAATTGACACTTTAGTGAACAGCTCCTTGTGGACTCGATATTGCCTGGCAACCGCATAAAGCCCACTCCTTGTGTCTTTTTCTGGTTAAGGAGAGGTTGGGGAAGACAGTTTGGATGGAAGAGAGAACAACAAAGGATGCTGGGTAGTATTAATCATAATTGCGATGTTGCTTTCTGTTTGGGTCGCCTCCAGGCAGAGGAGCAGAATTAAAGCCCAGAAAATCGGATTATAGTGTCCCTGGGGGTGGGATGCCCAGTAGACGGCTGATGAGCACTCATCTACTCTTTGCTGTGCCCTGTACTCGGAGCCACGCTGTTGTCTGGGAGGCCAATTTGTTAACAGTTATCGCTCGTTAGTGTAGCTTCCTGCTCATGAAAGGGGGTTCCAGAGCAGAGACAATAACCAAGGTCTATTGTCTTGTAATTATCACAGTTTGAGGAACGACAGTGGGTGATGAATCATCTCTCAAGTCTGCAGGTCTGCTGATTGCCATTTTGCCTCGAAGGATCCCCGTTATTATGATCACCTGAGTTATAAATATGCAACAAATGATTTTTTTCAAGTCTTCACAACTTGTTTGAAATGCAAAGAAACAAACTTTTTTTTTAAAGTTGTTTTCTTCTGAATTTGCTAAATAATATTTCTGTTTTTAAAGAATTTTCTGTTCTGAATTTTTAGGAAGATTTTTAAGAAGAGAAGAAAAAAAAATCCTCTTCTTGCCATGAACTAAAATTAGATGGTATCATAACCCAAGAAATTAAATAAAAACGCGTGTCTTTTATTGATCTATATAACTTAAAGACAGGAGTAGCTGTCAATATCTGAACCCCAAAACAAAGTAAAAACTGTATTAAACTAGAATTTTCTCAATTTCTCAAGAATTAGTTGTGCAAATTTTCAGTTCATTCTCATTAATTCCCAATAATTCAAATAGAAAGTTTCTAACACTGAGAATTTCTAGAATTATTGAACCCTTTTATTATTTTTTTTTATTATTATTAAACATGGCGCTCAATCATATTCTCCTCTCATCAAATAGATATATACACTTTCCTTGAATACCTTCTTCCTCTGAAAGATGATACCCAACCTACTCTGCCTTCCCGGCGCAGTCAGCGCTACACAAGCCTCTCACAGGACAAGCTCACACAAAGAGCTTATTGTGTAACTGTGGCTCAGTTTTAATGAAGCAGCGCTCCCGCTCCAACACACTCCTCCCTCTCTGTCAGGCTCCTCCCTACTCCCACCTTTCTCTCTAGTAACACAGCGGTCTCCCTCATTATTCATGAGCTGGTATCAGCAAAGTCATGTGCGCTGACACCGATGAGGAAAAAGGGGGGAGTGTCTCAGTGAGCGAGAGTCACAACTCTGGCGCGTGTGTGTGAAGCTGAAATAGAGAGGGAGAGCGTAGACATCCCGGCTGATGCTGAAACGGCTGCTGCCACTTGTACCGCTGCCGAAGCTGCCGCCACACTCTCCACATCTGAACACTCTCTCCAGGAGCTTTCTGTTCCTCTAAGCCGGGCTTGTTTTAGACTGAACGTGTGACTGGGATGCGTGGAAGAGATGCCTGCTAAGGAGTGACTGATGAGAACCAGCGCTCCTGAGTGGAGGGTGACCCCCTGTGTACGCAACACCACCGCTCGGGGAGATTTGCACACCTGGCATTTCCACAACAACTATAATGGGCTGCAATCTGTGCACTTTACAGAAGCGAGAGGAACACTACAAGCTGCTTTACGAGATTGCACAGGTGAGCACCGGCACGGATGACTCCGGCATCGATTGCGCGTGTTGTTAGATGTGATTCATTATGCATGCTGAGAAGGGAGCAGTTCTAGTCTGCAGCCTTGTTGGGAGTATTTGAGAGGGAAAATGAAAAGGTTAGAAAGAGGGATTAATGTATAGAATGAAAGTGAGGCTGAATAATGGAGGGGGGGGGGCTTTTTACCCACCAGCAGATGTGTTTTGAGTAATGAGCAGTTGCTTAGAGAGCAGCTAGCGTGCAGCTCATTCATCCTACTGGATGAGATCTGCTGAGGGAGCAAGTTTTCCTTTTTTCTTTAGAATCGTAACACTGGCGTCCTGCTGCATGGAGCGCTTGTGCCAATTTCTTTAACAGATGACGTTTGGAATGTGTTAACATGTTATGTCTTTTATAAAGCTGCCATGCTGGTCCACATGAGACCTGTTGGTCTCGTCTTTTATTTCTTTGAGAACTCTTGCTGATAGTACAGATGCACTAGACATCATGGAGTTGTCTGACTGCACCATTTTCCTGATGTCCCTTAACATGCTTTATAGACTGACAATACTGCAGGAGTTTCATTATGATAAATTAGGATAACCAGCTGGCAGAGAGCATTATCAAATAAAGCAAGAGGAAGCCAATCAGATCAGCAAGCATTCACCTACCACCTCCACCCCCCACCCATCAGCACTCTTCCTTTGACAGGCTAATAACAGAGAAGCTCCGTGTCCCCTGGATGTGGAGCAGCACTCGTCTCCTCCCCTTCACTAGTGCCTTCCTTCACGCCACTGTGATCACAGCCTCATTAGCTGTTTTATACAACCATCCTGTGCATTAATTAGACGTGAAACGTCTCTCTTTACCCTCGGGAGGCGACGGGGTGAGGAGAACCAGGGAAGTTAAACCAGTTACACTTAACCGCTGCCCATAACTTTCAGCTCATGTGCAAATTTAGATGCTGGCAAACTGTTGACGGACGTTGTCATTGCGATCTGATTTACATTCCCTAATGTGCTGAGATTAAAGTCTTTATATGAGCAGGAAAGGATGTTTCATTTAATAACATTCATCGCGTTTAATATGTAAAGGAAGCAAGCATAAAAACTCTGTAAAGAGACCCCAAAGGATGAGCGCTGACTGCAGCACGTACCTCCCCACTAAGGGGTCATAAAAATCGTGCTATCGTGGTATTTGCCTAGACTTTTGCACGTGTCTTTGCGCCAGTTGTTAAGAAATTGTGTTGACTCCTTTGTTGGTGGTTTCACAGAAGAGATCAGTGTTTGTCGAGGTCTCTGGGGCACCGTCGGCACTGACTGGCGCTATCGTGTATGTCTGTCGCCCCCACTAACTGAACTGAGCAGCTTCAGGCGCGAGCTGCATCATCAGCATATACTTTCTGATCACCGCTGTGGGAGTGAAGGATTATAGAGTGTGGACGATAAAGGCTGGGATGGGAAAAGAGAATAAGTCGTTAAAGATGTAGAGTTGGAAGGAAATTACAGCAGAGAGTAGGACCAGGTACAACATAAACACAGACAAGGAAAGAAGGGCAAAACAGTGTTGCACTGGCACATCCGTGCACGCACTTGCAGATGTCCCCTGAGAGGAACAAAACAAGGAGTGCGTTCTTGACAATAACACCAGCAATTCGGAAAAACATCAACTTAACGGGCAGAAACGAAGACAAACACAAAGGAGTTACCTTGAATGTCAGTGCATTTCCTGCGCGTGTGTATGGTCTGAAAGAGTCTGAACGAGTCTTTTTGACAATGGGAAGCTGCTCTCTCCGCTCGTGCCACCGGTCATCTAATCTTCTCTTACATATTGTTTTATGTAGCTCGCTCAGCTTTCTTCTTTGCCGTGTGCCTTTTTTCCCATTTCCCTTACATTCTTGATCTTTTGTCCTTATTGTTCTGTTTGTCCGGTGTTCAGAAAGGCACACGCCCAGACATGTAGTCGCGCTCACAACTGATGCTCCAATACTACGGTTATGCAAAGTTGGTGAACGTGCATGTGCAAGTGAAGCGGCGACGTCTCGCCGGTGGAGCAGCAGGACCGACCAGTCTGGTGGCGGGTCGGTTTTTGAAGAGCGGGAGTCAGTCGCAGGGGCTTTCTCGGCCACCTATCTCTTCTTCCCTTCACACCCAGAAACTATTTCGAGACTCTCTCCATCTGCCTGACCCCAGAAGCTGTGGGAGATTTATTACTAGCTGGCTCCCACTCTCTTTCTCCGCGTTCACTCTTTCCTTTATTCCCAGAGCTGCAGGTGTTCTGCATGAAAATGTGTTCACCTTTCTCAGCTGGCCTGCAAAGCTATCTCAAAGACCCATGATTTTTTTTTTCTCCTTTCTTGCCCGAACAAGAAGACAGAGCTCTTGTAGCCCTCTTCTCGCTCTCATCTAAGACTGATTAACACCTGTCCATCCTTGTCCACCTGTCCATCTTTCTCTCTCTCCGTTTGATTCCCCTGATTGCTCATCCTCATTGATTGCGTTACTTTCAACCTTTGCTCCAGCTGCTCTCTGCACGAATCCAATCCAGTTAACCTTCCAGTGATTGTCTTGGTGAAGAAGTTTTCTTTTCTTCTTTCTTCACCAAATTTGAAATCTTTGTTCATCGTATTGCAGCTCTCACGCTGTGGGGAGCCAGATTTCTACAGCTTGTGTTCAGAACCAGCCCGGGTCTCATTGCTGTAGTTGATCTGGTGTACGGGCTGCTTGGGCTTTAAAATTCCCATTGTGTTCATGAGCTCCTCCTCTTCAGTGTCACACATCATCTGTGAACCACTAAACCCGGCGATGTGTGGAATTTTTTAGGTCTAATTAGCAGGATGGCAGATGTTGACGAGAGCAGCAATGCAGCATGGATTAGCCTTAAAAGGAATTTTTGCAATGCATGCATTTAATTTGTCTTAGGACAAAACATTTTTATTCATATTTTTTCTATAATAAAACTAAAACCAAATGGAAGGACCCAAGGGTGCTAAAATGACCGTCAAGCTGCCACCAGGCTTAAGTTGCAGCCAGTTGCTCTTACGCTGTCGGTGTTGTATGCTGCTGGATAATAAATTTCCCCCTCAGAGCTCAGAAACCCTACATTTCTTTATCCTGTTTTGTAGTTTTCCAATAAGCCTGGCTTTCTTTTTGGTAAGTAGAAGTTCAGAAAGCAGCATGGCCAGTTTTATAAGTTATATCAGGCAGGAGAAGGAACACTTTCCACTGCATTTGAGAAATAAATGGAAAGCAGCTTGTCAGCTCAATGAGGCACAGCAGTCCCTGATAACTTGCTGATGCATATGAATGAGAAAAAGCACACACACACACACAATCTCACACACAAATCCATACCCAAGAAACTAAAACCCAGTCTTGGTGAATATTCTTATATAAAACCAGAAAACTGGGCTCATGAATTTCAAAGTGTGATGACATTTGAGAATTTGACTTGCGTTGTAAATGGAGTGTTGGCGTTTTAGGGGAAGTTATGTTAAAAAGGATGATGAGGTTGGCCGGACAGGACATTTGTTCCTGAGGTGAATGGTAATTCCCAGCAGGTTGGCCCTGCAGTTGGGAGGATACCGTGTTTTGTGTACCAGCACCAGATGTGAAACCTGTGAACCGGAGACAGTCTAGAAGGACATGGCTGGATTACTGCTGTGGCTGCTGCTGCCTCCGCAACACCACTGGCCATGTGTGTAATGGATGTGTAGTCAATAAAAGGTTGCAGAGCTATCAGAACAACCAGACTTCCTGCGAGAAAGGTTGGCAAGCTGCACTGAGCTGCCTGGATCATCACATACGAGAAACCCTGCAGCAGAATTACACTTATGTTTTCTGTTTCAGCCAAGCCATAACTTTCCATTTAGCATATAAAACCGGAAAGTTTGAGAAGATTTACTTCAGCAGTCTGGGGCTCTCAAAGTTTTAAAAATCCAAAGGTTAGATAGTTGAGAATCCACCTTTATTCTTCATGTTATTCTTAAAGTTCAAGCCGGTGTGTTAAAAATCCGGGAAAAGAGGTCAGCCGTGTAATATTAGCTTCAAACCACTGCTAAATTTACCTGCAAGGCATAAAGTCAGGATGACTTTGACTTTTTTCTTCTTTTTGCTTTTGGATAAGTTGAATTGGAATGTTTTAGAAGGGGTGTTCTGCATTTTTTAATTTTGAACCTAGCGAGGAAGCCAACAGATATAGAAATCTGCTGGGGACAGTAACAACAGTAAAGAAAGAAAAAGAGAAAAACCGCTTTCTAACATGACCGGCTGATGGGGGGAGGCTTGTCCTGAGACTCATGCCTATGGGAAGCACAATGGGAATAATGACGACGTACATAAAACATAAACAAACAGTAATGAAAGCAGAATAAAGAGAGTGCCAAGTGCATCATGGGACGTTCCTTTGAAACGTAGGCCTAGCAGCATCACTAGAGGGGGGAGTCAGGGCCGCAGAAGCCAGCCCTAAGCTTTATCAAAAACAAAAGTTTGAAGCCTAATTTTAAAGGCATTTTCTTGGAGTTTAGTAAAGTGGTGGTATTTGGAGAGCAGCTGGATGGTTTACGTGTTTTTCTTACACATTCTGGGTGTCATTGGGAAGTCTTACATATTAAACGACTAACCTCCAATTCCTTTGCATCATAATGATATAGATCAAACTCTTACCTTCACTAAATCTGGGATTCTGTTGTTTATCTGCCTAAATTTTCTTTCCCACTGACTTCTGACTTTGGATGAATGCTGTCTCTAAAATCTTCTACACACGTCTGCACATTTGGACAACTTCAGCATAAATGAAATCGCATCGTGGTGATTGCTCATCAGTCTTGAAGCCTGACGTTCAACTTTGCCAAACACCAATAATGTGCTTGTCATTAGATTTCTCAGACTCTTAAAATGAGTCTGATTAATAGAAAAGGAGAATTGCCATTTTCATTGAATATTTTCCCCAATGACTTTAAAAAAACAAAATTAAACCTTTGTTGCAAGTCTAGTGAAAAATGCGATGCGATTAGGACAAAAACACCTATGAAACAAGCTCTTTGGCCACTTCTATGGGCTCAATATAGAGTCGTAAACAAGAGTCTGCAGTGGTGCGGGAGGACAGGAAGCTGTCTGCTCTCTGATCAGACAGTTTGATTTGTCACCATCCAATCAGGTAGAAGTTTAAAGACAGGGGCACAATTCGCAACTGCATCTTCTCATCTGTGAACAGAATGTTTGCAAGGGAATCTATTTTACAACCATGCAGATCATTTTCTCCACATTCACAAACTTGAATCTTCAGGCAGATTTCTTTTACTGGATGACGAAACTTGATTTACAAGTGCAAACCTTGAAATCATGTGCAAACATTCATTTACAGATGCAAAATCTTTATGACTCTACATTGAGCCCATACACTTCCAGCCTTATGATGACTTCCTACGCCACGGTAACATGTGCCTTTGATAGCTTCGATGGTACATTAAGGCTGTTGAACCCTGCACTCTTGTCCTCCCCCACCCACATCTTCAGCACTATCTCAAGACAGTAAACCACAAATGTTCTCATCCATCTTCTTGGTTTTTTTTTTTTTTTTTACTTTCTGAAAGATGCCCTTCAACCATTAAAATTGATAGGAGTGAAGAAGGGGGGGGGGGGGGGGGGGGGGGGGGGATGTGCTGCTTGATTGATCTTGTGTCCACCACAGAAAGATTAACCTGAAATATAATCTGGCCTTTTTTTAGCGCTGCTTTTGCCATTTCAAAGCATTCAGACGCACACATCTATTTTTATGCTAAAGCAATATAAAGAACCATATTTCTGAGTCATTCCGATTCCCATCGTCAGCCCTGGCGCTCTTCATCCCAAAGCTTCTAACCAACCGTCTGAAACCATTTTTGACAACACAAAGGAATGTCTGCGAGCATTGTTGATGTCTGTCAGAGGCTGAAATTGAGACCTAAATATACTAAGATGATCTTTTCTTCTTTTTTTTTTTTTTTTTTTTTTTTACCAATGACGGTATTTGCCACCTCATGCTGAAGCTCCCCTCTAAGACTAATGCTTTTTTCATACACTGTTGCATAACCAAAGCCTCCCACTGGCTTGGTAAATCGAGATTTCATAGTTTAATTTTCTGTGAATAATACTCTCAATTGCATGACTGCTGTTGTTTTTCAGATTTCATCTCGGATTATTTGTTTTTCAACACAATGTGTTGATAAGGTTAAATTAAAAAAAAAAAAAAACGATTAAAATCCAGGTCTGGCACTCCTCGGACACAGACAATGTCACACTTACCAAAAGACATGGAGTCAATAAGTTTTATCAGTCAGTCAACTAAATCTCGACGTGGAGGAGCAAAAAGGGTTTAAAAGGGAGCTGATGAATTGACCTTTTCCTTTTCATGTGTTTCTTATCTCAATAACAACCCAGCTGACCTTTTCAGACATGTCAAACCTCTGGAGCCCCCTGTTGTCGTCTTACTACTCTCCAACTCCAGATGAGCATGGTTCTTGAAAATCAGTTTTATCTCCTGTGGGTATGCTTCGTCCTCCACCTTTTTTTTTTTCGATTTTCTCACAGTTTTCATCGCAGCCATGCCGCACAAACAAACCGTGACATACTATTTTCCTTAGGGAACTAAAGCTCTTCTTCAGAGAATACATTTCTCTATATTTCACCGCCGAGTGCCTGATGGTTGCGTTCGCTTTCTAAAGCATTTAGACGAAGGCTGTAATAGCAATCAGTCATCGACCACAACAAAACCAGCTAGGAATCAGATACTGATGCAAATAGCAGAGTCCTTAAGGGCATTGTACTGATTCACCTTCCTCTCAGTAATGTCACCTTGGGATGAGTATAATCTCTCTATCTTACTTATGTCTTGGTCTCACTTAGATGAGGATGACATCAGCGTGGCATCATCTATGAGTAATTCCTAGCCTCAACCTAGTGTGTTTTAGTCTCACATTCTCATCAAGATCAAAGGCCTCCAGCTTCAATCAGATTGGGGGGAGATTCTTAGAAAATGAACTACATGCCCGAGTATCTCAATCCTGATTCCCACTGAACCAAAACATCTATTTAATGAATCTACCCCAGTGTGAGAGGATTCAGTATTTCTGTTTGTGTAGATTTGGGGAACAGCATGTCACTGTGGCTCGGGGGAAATAAAATAACAAAAATCCCAGACTTTTTGTTTGTTAGCATTTCCCTGCTAAAAAAAACAAAGGACAAAGCATCATTTCCATCCCATAATCGTCCCCTGTGACTTGATAACTTTAAAGACAACATAATGCAAATTTTAAAGCAGCTTTTACCCTCTTTGCCCACAGTTCAGTTGGGTATGTACAAGTATGGTTGTTTATGGAAATATCAGTACGTAAGTGCATGTAGAAATAAATGTGTTTGTTCAGGATTGTTTGTCTCTGTCTACATGTTTTTGCATTGGTGCCTGATTAGCATGCATGTATGGATGTGTGTGTGTGTTGTATGCAGAATGCGGTGTGTCTGTAAGACTTAGGACTGTTAAATGATGCTCTCAACTGTTGTGGCTTTGCGCGGAGTGTGAACAGACCTGGCAGCTTGTGCTTTTTGCTACAAACACTAGTGAAAGCAAAGAGCTGTGGGTTACACACAGGGGGCAGTGCATCTGCATCTAGGGTGCTTCTCAGCTCATTATCTGCGCTTAAGCCAACAGAAGGGCTCTCATTAATTTTTTTCCATTAAACTGAATGCATTTCTTATGTCTGTTCCCAATTAGAAAGGTTTGTATTCTGGGGTGGATTTTAAACTAGAAAGATAATCTATTTATGAAACAGCAGAAAGACTGAGATTGAAATCGAACATTTTTATCTTGAAATTACAAATGACAAAAATTTGCTACAAGTTCTCAGACTTGTCTAGACGGCACTGTACTCTACCTTACTGATGGCATGTTGCCAGCGTATTCTGCTCACTGTGTTAAATTTAATTTAACTAAGATTAATAGTTGAATATAGAAGATTCTGAAGATTCACAGAGCAAAAAGGAACATGTGCTAAAGCAAACCTATCGAGGAGTAATGGCATATTTGCAGGCGAACAAAGACCTCTCCGTCTGCGTTGGTTGTAATGAACTCCTCTGTTCTGTCTTGTGGTGGCTGCATACATATGAGCCTCTTATTTGCAAAACACTGTGCTGTAAAAGACAGATGGCAGAGTTCAGCAAGGGGTATTTATCTACAGACAGCCTTCTATTTTCTTTTACTGAATAAATCACATTCCTCAGCCAAAAAAGTCTCCCCTATTAATTTTTTATCTGAATTTTGTGTGTGGCCCCTTTAACGCTGGGACAGAAACTAGACCATCTAAACCAGTCATTTCTGCTTGTGTTGGGAAAGTTATGATGCCCAAATGTTATTCTTGATCTAAAGCAAAAAAACAAGCAAATAAAAAGTTGTTTTATTTTGGTAAATGATCTTTTTTTAGGTCTTACAGAGCTACTGTCCATCATGACAGACGCATCTAAAGGCGTTTTTAGATTAGATCCTGCTGTTGTCGCTGGATGATGAACACATCTTTAATGCATGTTGGGTAATATAAATGCAAGGCGTGTTATTTGCCACCTCGTGAAGGCGAGTCGGGAGGCAGTCTTCTCATAACATAACGTGATATGTGTGTAGAATGACGCATTATCCCTACATCGAAGGATGAAATACGTCATCAGACAGGTGTAATTTTCAAAAGGGAACTGGATGAACATCAGGACGAGCAACGTTTGGCTGGGTTTTGCTTCTTGCAAAGCCCTAGTTTGTCATTTTTGTGGCCAGTTGTTCAAACATGGGATCGTACTTTGTGGTTCTGGACACACGCCGGTTTATGGCGTCCTTGGCTCCGAGGCTGAGTAGCTGGCGGATGTCCTTGGCTCCCCAGTTACCCATCTTGCAAATATAGGCCACACCTGTGACGTCCTGCTGCTGTTACTCTCAGCTGTTTTCTATTTATCTATTCTATTTTGAAGGGTGCTAATGCTGAGTTTATTTGGTTTGTTTTATTTTTAAATAAAATAGCCCAACCTCCTACTTGCGTCTTTAAATCATTGTTTCTTCATTACAGAGACGGACATGATTGGATTCACTGACTCAGCAAATTAACATTCCTTACCACTTGGTGGTGATGGCACACCACTTTCACTGTTTGACAACCACCAATAAAATAAAACAGGGAAAAAGAAAATGAAAAAAACAGGTAAATTGAGAGCTTTGCCTTTTCACTCAGCTCCTTCTTCACCACGACGGTCTGGTACACCTATAACTATGCATAACTATGGACGCTGCACCAATCGGTCTGTCAGTCTCATGCTCCATCTTTTCCTCACTCGTAAACAAGACCCTGAGATACTAAAACTCCTCCAGTAGAGGCAGGACTTCTCCACTTTCCCTGAGAGAGCACGCCACCCTTTTCAGATCAAGAACCATGGCCTCGAATTTGGAGGTGCTGATTCTCATCTCAGCTGCTTCATACTCGGTTTCAAACCACCCCAGCACAGGCTAAAGTTCCTGGCCTGATGAAGCCAACAGGACAACATCATCTGCAAAAAGCAGAGATGAAATCCGGTAGTTCCCAAACTGGACCCCCTCCAGCCCCTGGCTATGCCTAAAAAAACAGAATTAACATTACCAGTGACAAAGGGCAGTCCCGCTGGAGTCTAACATGCACTGGGAACAGGTCTGACTTACTGCCGGCAATGGGAACCAAGCACCTGCTCCGCCATACAGAGACCGAACCCCATACTCATGGAGCATCCCCCACGGAATACCACAAGGGACACGGTCGAATGCCTTCTCCAGATCAACAAAGCACATGTGTACTGGTTGGGCATACTCCCATAAACCTTCCAGCACCCTGTGAAGGGTACAGAGCTGGTCCAGCGTTCCACGACCAGGACGAAAACCACATTATTCTTCCTGAATTCAAGGTTCGAGTATCGGCCAAATTCTCCTTACCAGTACCCTGGCATAGACTTTCCTGAGGAGGCTGAGAAGTGGGATCTCCCTATAGTTGGAACACACTCTCCGGTCCCCCTTTTTAAAAAGACAGCCTGACACCATACACATGCTTTTTCTTATCTGTATCATACAATGCGCTAAGTACCCAGTCTCCACCACTAAAGTCATAAAGTATCAGCTCCAACATCACTGGTGACATTTAAAGAAATAGGATGGTGACAGAGCAGGGGCCTCCTGCATCATGTATAATCGATAAAAAGATGTGACAAAACCTTAAAGTCCTGGGGCCAAAGCTTTTCACTGCAACGCTTTTTTTTTTTTTCAACTTCTTCTGTCCGATTTCTTGCTCTGCCTTTCCATGATTGCTCTTACTTTTATTTTTTAACCTCTGCATGTCTCCTGGGACTCTGAAGGTTTGGGCTGTCAGCGCCAGGTCTTTGTGTCTGAGCATGCCTCCAAATACACATGCATATGTGTGGGAGAGTGACTGCAGCTGGCAGGGGTCGGGTGATTATCGGGGTGAAGGGTGGATAGTGCTGGGGTGTCACTGTGACACAAAGCCCCCCAGGGTGGGGCATCCACGCTGGGTGTCACTCCACAGGTCAGCAGGCACCCCCTGCAGCCTTGATGATAAGCCCAGCCTGACAACCATTTGATGGGAAGGGCAACACGCACCCACACCTCCCCGCTCAGCAGCTCACATGGCGCAGCTCTGCTAGAAAAGCGATAAGAACCTTTGGGAATGCATCTAACAGTCATTCCTACGGGCTCAAAACACAAAGAGTCAGTTACATTTATTATTATTACCCAAAACACAGTAGTCAAACAACAAGCCCTCTTTGTTTCTTGATTATTAAAGCCTGCGCTGTTCCATTTTCCACTTCAAAATGCGATGAGTCTTATTAAGTCCACTAAGTTGAGCGAAGTCGTGCCTTCAGTGTTGGAATCACACTGACACACTGGCACAGTTACAAAACCGTTGGCCGTAATGAGCTGCAGTCGCTTTGTAAAAATGCTTCCTTGAAAGAAATCAATTCCCTGTCAATGTCAGGCGATTTTCAGTTGGCAACTGGGTGTAAATGTAATTTATTTGAACTGTAAAATCTATTGAAAAGTCCATTTGCATTAGAAATTCAAGCAAGTGTGTGTATTGATTTACAAGAAGGGTATCATATCTTACAGTTTGGTATAGACTGTTTCAATACAATAAATCCTGGTTATTGCAACAGTAAGCAAAACGAAAGTGCCACTTTAGGATTCAAACAGAGCTCTTTTTAAATGCATGAGTATGAGCATGTTCGAGCAAGAAAATTATTTTTACAACTCAACATGTTGTTGTGAAACAGCAGCTCGCTGAAGTTCACAGTTGGAAGGAGATGAGATCTTTGCGAGTTTGGACCGTGTTTTCTCCCCCACCGCGCTGCAGTCAGCCTAGCACCTCCTACACAATCCAGATCTTCTCACACTCTACTTCCTCACAGTCCATCCTCACAGTCTCAACATTAGATCAGCAGAGGGGAGGCACCTGCTCGCTTATTTTCCTCATTGTACAGACACATGATGTTGGACCTGGGGACTGCTTTAGTCATGGCTGGAAGTGTTTTACCCTTCCCGTATGGCTTGAGAATACTTTGGTCTAATCCAAACTCAAAGTTTCTGGGCCAGAATGGGGTTATATGTTGCTGGCAATGGACAAGTTATGGAGGAAGTACCTGCCAAAAACAATTTATACCTGCCAGGACAGTTTATAGGCTCATTTTAAGCACCTGATTTTTATTAACACAGTTGGCCTATTCATATCGTACTCTGTTGTGTTTTCCCTTCTGATAACACCTGACCGAGCTCAACTGCGCAGTCTTAATCCTGTTCTGGATCTGTTCCTAGTGTGCAGTAAGACCCACTTCTTTCCAATCCGGCTGAATCAGTGATAATTTGATTTGCTGGAACAGTTTCCCATCCACCTTGATCAACACTTGATTCAAATGAATGAGAGACGGTTGAATGTATCGCCAGATGTTATGCTGGTTCAAACTTGTGCAGTCCTATAGCGTCTCTCCATCTTTGTAATTATTTGTTGTTGTTTTCTTCAGGTCTGACTTATCGATTCAGATTTTGCCTGATTTAGGTTTTCTTTCTAAAAACTGTAATCAAAAGGATACAGTAGTGGGATCATCCAGTGAAAGATAATAGCTGCTGCCAGCTCAGGGATTTTATTTAATAGTTCTATTTTTAGCCTCTTGGCTTCTTTTAGCATTGTAATGTTGGGCATGTTCTACTCCAATGACGGTGCCATAAGTAGGATTGACAACTAAAATATAGTTGAATGAAAAAAAATAAAGAAAATAATCAAATGAATGCACAATAAGTATATCAACCCTGTGCACCTTGCCGTGTCTCACCCCACAGGATGACTCGTGAATAAATTTGGTTTGGAGTGGTCACGTTTACACAGGGTGCCCTTAAGTAATAAGTGTGTTTATCGTTTAAGTTCACCTTGTAGGTTGCACAACTTGCTATTTTAAGCTGTTTGCAGTGAAAAACTTCCCCATCAGATTTGTCATCATCCTCTCCCAGAACCACATTACAAACCTTAGTTCATTTTCTTTTCCCATAATATGCCCCATTTGTAATAGGTTTGCAGAAGCCCTACCAAAGGCAGACGTAGGTTTTTGGTTTTTTTTTTTCTCCTAGTCTTGCTGAAAGTGTGCACTCCCTGCATGTTGATGTTCTCCCACCCCCTTCAGGGCTGAACTGTGTCCATGTGCCAAAGACACAGATCAAGACAGACGAGTCGCAAACAGGATAATGTCAGGAGGCCGCAGAGCTGTAGTCCATTAGTGTCACTGGCATGTCACTAACTCTGAGTGTCAGCGGTCCTCGGCAGTTTCACAGTACCACTTGTCAAATGTGACATGGTAGTGGCTGCTTTCAGTTCACAGACATGCTGAGACCACAGTAATGTCCCAAAGCTTGCTCAAGCTTATAGGTTTATAGGTATACAAATACAGTTGCTTTGTTCAACAGTAAACGACTATGGCATTAAAGGTTTGCTACTGTCTTGAAATTGCCTCAATTTTATAGTACAAGCAGTTTAACAAAGTGAATTTGATTTGATAGTTTCCCTCAGAGGTGGGCCTTGAAATAGAGGGAGCCTGAGGGAATGGCACTGTGGTAATCAATAAAGGAATGTCTGTTTTCAGATACTGAGTGCATTTTAAACTGTTTCTGAATCAATCAATAGCAGAGTATATTTACGAAGAGACAGAGAAAAGGGAGTGGATGTGAGCAGAAAACTTCCTCCTCCTGAGGGATGCTGTTCATCAGAGACCTGACAGCCTGCTGTGAAATGAAGGGAGAAAAAAAAAAGGGCAAAGAGCACTTGACATGGTGTTTCTGGATGTTTGTCTAGTCTGGTTGTGTTTGTCCATCTCTTTGCATGCCAAAACATATACGTTTACCCTTCTGCACTAGATTTACTTCCACTAGGGAGAGAGTTGTATGTCAGGAAACACAAATATCTAGAAATATCCCTGTGGCATAGGGAAAATCTATCACGCTTGCTTGTTCTTTGTACGGGAATTTGGCAATCCCACAACTGAGGGAGTTCCATTTCCTCTGTCTCTTTGTCTGACGAGTTTACTCTTTATCCTACACGTCTGTTATTTCCCCAGGTGAATATATCATATATAAGTCCTCTTATATCAGAAAACAGCTATTCAAAGATAGTCTGCAACTGTGGAAAAAATAACATTACAGAATATTGATGCCACTTGCAGCTGCGATTTACTGAAAACATTCAGAAATCAGATATATTTTTCCCTAAAGCAGACTATATTAATGTTTAAAATGCTCAGTGACATTTTAGATTAAGCTTAGCTTTGCACTTTGAATGCTGCCCACTTGTACATACAAACCACCAGGGGGGCTGGCATTCATTTTTTGGGATACATTCTTTTTAAGGTGAAAAATGCGCCATCTGTGTAATTTAAAATCTATTTCTTTACTTCTACCCTCCACCAGAAGGAAACAAGTCTATAATTTCAACACACAAACAATTTCCTTGCTTGACAGTTAATTTGTAGCGACCAGCCCTCCCAATATACGCCTGTCTGACTGTTGTCTACTCACGGTAAAAACCATCAAAACGCATTGGTTTTGTATTGATTTTCAAGCAGGTTGGTTGGTGTTATATTATATTACAGCACCAGAGTATTATGAAGCAAGTTCAGTGGGTTTGCAAGGTTTTTTAAAGTCTAAAGTTGAGATTTTCAGTGAGACAAAATTGAATTTTTTATGCTGCTAAGTTCCCTTTTGGGTATTATGATCTATTCTTTACTAGGGCAGCAACTAATAACTATTTTATAGTGGGTCAATCGATTCGTTACAGAAATGATTATCAACTAATCGGATGACAAAATTATAAAATTAGCAACAACTTAATCCATTTTTTTAAGTTAACATCATCAGAGGCAATCACAATGCAAAGAGACATCAGCCAGTGGATATCCCATATGTCCACAGTCTGGGACCAAACTCCATCCACCAAAATGTCAACGCTCACCCCCACAGAGCGGCATTTATCAGAGACTACCTCCACAATTTAAATGAAAGTTAAATGTTAAACAGATAAATTAGTTTGTTAAATTGCCAATATGTGTTGTTTCAAGTTCAATCATCCAACCCACTAAACACCAAACAAGAGCCAAAGACAATATAAGTGGTTTGGCATTGGCAGAGAAAATTCGCCAATTTTTTCAAACTCACATACTCAACTCTGCTGCTCATCCCACAAATTGTTCCTTACAAATGCAGCACAATTTAAAAGGGAAATAAACAGACTTTCAAACAGTATAATATTTTAATATTTATTGCCAAGAAGCATTGTTACAACAAAGAAATAATCTACCAAACACAAATATTATATATATATATATATATATATATATATATATATATATATATATATATATATATATATATATATATATATATATATATATATATATATATATATATATTCTGTATATAGATAGATATAGGGAAGAAACCAGAAGTGCCAGATGTGAACAGGTTCTTAACAGGTTTCCTGACTACAGCTTTTGACCAATTAGCATTTGTCATGACCGGCTTCCACCCCGCCACCAATCTGTGTGTTTTCAACACACATTTTGTCTTCACGTGCAATATGGTTCATATTTTATTAGCGTCTCTAATTATCTCCATCTACAGGCCCTCTCTGCCGGTTTCCAAGTCGTAGAATTGTTATCTGAAAATTCACACTGGAACAGACGCTTTGCTCCCAAGCAGTTGCGCTCATCTTATTATAAAACGCTAGGTAAATGTTGAGCAGATGCCCTCCATCAGCGCACCTCCCACCCTCCCCCTTACTGCTTTCCAATTGAGAGAGCCATTTGGTCTCATTCTAGTGTTACATTCTCTCCACATGGAGCAGCAATCCTTGCCAAGTGGCTGCCGTGGTATAAACGAACCAAAACGCTTTGCCAACTCTGTATACTGTCCAGAAGATGAGAACAGAAGGACCACTACTTCAAATTAAGTGGTGTCATATCCTCCTGGAGTGTCCGACTCCTTGGCTTGAGGTGTCTAGTTTAAGAGTTGATGTTTACAGGAAAACCGCTTGCTTTTGTCAGGAATGCTGTCTTGCTTCTTAATGACTAATTGCTGTAGTGTCCTTGCAGCTTGCATTTGGGAGAATCATGTTATAATGAGCTGGAAATATGAAGAAAACAAAGGCAAATAGATTCATGGGAGATTTATCATCATTGCCAAATCAAGATATACAATACTAATATTGTAAAAGACTGCTTAGACTGCAATAAATGGTATTCAGTTATATTTCCAAATGCATTCACAGTCTGTGTCAACAAAATCGTTGAACAATTATATAGGCGCTTACTGCCCTACATGGTCCACCACCAATTAAGATGTCAGTGGCTAAGATGCTAAAGCACACCAATCCCATTCAAGCTTTGGAAATCTATTCACAAGTATAGCCAACATTGACAAACACATTCCTAGATGCATTCAGATCCAATCACTCAGGGTGCATCTGATGGTGGTTTGCTGCACTTGTGTCCACATTCTCTTTGTAGTCTGAACATGAGTTTCTTTGAAACAATTCAGGGACTGCCTACTAAACTAAAGCCATTGATTTATGTAGACGATGATGCATTTGACTTTGCGCACGCTTGACCACAAATAAAGCTCTGCGTTTGCGGTAGGTCTGGTTCATATGGTTTGGTATATGACACATATGCTTTGATGAATAAAGTTTAGTAAAAAAAAATGTTGTTTTTATTTTGTTGTGGTTGTTGGTTTGTTATTTTGAGAGTTATGCCTAGTTATACCTTATTATTTCGAGGTACAGTCTCAGGTGATTCAAAATAACGTCAAATTTAGTGTTTGCAAGTAAAAATGGCACGCATATTTATTTACTTGTAGAGCAGGAAGGTCAGCACTGGCCATTCAGGAGGCATTTGGGTGCATATTTTAAATCCCATGTGTAAACACATGCATGGAGCTTGTGATCAGATTGTTCAGGGCACATGTTGATGCAAATTCTGTATGGGACCAGAGTGTTATGAGTGTTGTGATGACAGAGGAGAAGAGTAAGGAAAATGTGGGCAAAGTAGAATAGCACGCACAGAGGACCCAAAGAATGGTCTTCTGTGCTTCTTTTTTACGTCAACCTTGTATTTTCTGTCAGTTTATTTCAGTGTACTTCATTTGTTTATCGCTAATTAACAATGAAAGTCGTATCAAAGCACGCCACACAGAAATGAAGGAAGTTCATTAAGGTCCAAAAAAATCATTTTCATTCCAATTATATTACAGTTCAGGCTGATTCTTTGTAATTAAGTTATAATCCAATTCATTCCAGATGAGTCCAGATTCAAACTTCATAAAACTATCATTAATAAAAAAATAAATAAAATAAGTAAATTAAATTAAATTGAATTAAAACCTAACAAAGGAACCCAGCAGGTTGTATTGACTTCCTTTGGTGCAGTGCCACCCATCCTGTTGTAGGTTTCTTTGGCCAATAACCCAACATGGAGGTAAAATATATTGTTTCATTTATTTTAAGACTTTTATTCAGTCATTTCAAAATTTAAAGTATTTTTGGGATGTTTTCTTCTGTAAAGTATCAGAAAGTGTTTTAAAGGGGAGCATCAGGACCTTGTGCTAACAATGTCAAGTGACTTTATTGTCATACAATAATTTCAGTTCAATAGCAGTTGTTGCCAGCTGCAGTTTTCCTCATTAAAACCATGTTGTTGGAATATAATAATAAGTTTCTTCTTTTTTTTCACTGTCTGTACAGCCCATTTACTGCCTGGGGCCAAAGCAGAAAGACAAACCCCAAGTACCAAAGTACTGCAAGATATATTGGTATCACAATATTCAACAATTTTATTGCATATCTTCCTAATATTGTGCATACATAAAATAATCTGCGTAGAGATTGACTGGATGTTTTATTTCACATAGAAATAGCATCCCTGTGTACCAAACAGCTCATTGGTTGCGCAGGTACCCCATATAGGGAGGTATTTAGGGTCCTTTGCATCTGTCCCAGGGTTGAACGCTGGTCTGTGGCCCTCAGCTGCACGTCTTCCCCTTCTCCCTTGGCCCCAGTTTCATGTCTCAACTTTCAACAAAGGACATCAAATCAAATTTATCCATTTTCTCTGGTTTGCTAAGCATTAACTTTTTTCATTGTTGTTTTCTTTCTGCTCTTCACATGCTTCGCACGCTTCTTGCAAATACTGTGGTTTTCCTTGATCGTTTCCTTGATTGTACCATTTAATTCTTTACTTCTAATTCAAGCACCATCTTATTCCACCCTTCAGAGTTCAGCAGCACTGCTTGTTCATTTTCAACGAGGTTTCATCGGTTAAAGTAACATTTGCTGCCACTGGAGTAAACGATGTTTGTGTTTAGTGTAATAGCCCTTGTTGAGATGTGATGGCACATCCGCCTGACCAATTATGAGAAGCAACACTGGTAGCAGCTTCAGGGACTTGATGAAAGTATAATTCCAACTTGCAAGAAGAGCTCACTCTCAGCAAAACCTTGTTAAAATCAGGCAGAGAATGATGGAGATCCAAGCAGAACGCATTATGTTACATTAACCTGCTGTTGTGGAAAAGCTGCATTTGTTTGTTGATCTCTCTTTTTAAGCTTCTATGGTGTCTTTTCTCCTCATTTTCCAGTGTTCACTTCTTTTCCCTGGCTTCATTACCCCTCACACCTCACACTCTGTGCTGGGGACGCAGAGCAGCTGTCATGTCTGCATAGCAGGAGTGATACTCCTCTCCACCAAAGCCACAGGTGACCTGTCTCTGTGACTGTGCCAGGTCAGATGACAGCTCTGCAGCTGCCTATATTGTCCAGGTGTGAGCTCTGGGTGCAGCTGCCAACGGATTCCAAACCATGGCTACAATTAGGCTTAACAGCCGATAAAAATGTACTCTTGTTTAAGTAGTTGTTGCTAGAAAGTCTTGTGAAACCGATTGGAATCAGTGTGCAGGAAAGATCAGTGTGAGGTACACACATGCACATGCAGGAGCAATCAAATGTACATGGGCATCCATTACACAGTTGGCCTATAAATCTGTCTCACAATTAACCGGTGAGTTGAGGCTGATTGCTGCAGCGTCCCCTCACATTCCCAGGAATGAGAATAAATGAGCGGACGGTGGCATGAACACTCCTTTATTACATCCATTAGCCAGCAGATCCAGAGCCTTTCAGAGCAGCCTGGTCACCACGTTCATGGCCCGCCAATGGCGCCCATGACAGCATGAAGACCCAGCAACCCCCCCCCCCCCTAACATTGTAACATTATCCCCACTGAAAAGGATAATATTATAAAAAGAATCTGCACATTGTTCTAAATTATCTGCTTAATCCCTTTATTACATTAAATACTAAAAGTGAGTGCCTCAATGAGCTCAATATGTTCATCAGCACTTTTTTAATCTTTTAGAAGAAGTTGAAGTTGTCTCAGAATACTTTATCGGGAACTTTGCTGTGTAGTGAGTTTAAAAATCCTTTCACTCATCCCTGGGAGCGCTCTTCAAACAACATCAGCACCAGATGTTGTTCATCAAGACTGGTTTGTTAGATTGTTTCACGCATACATTAAAATTGCCAGGTGGACTGCTTTTCATTAATGTGTTCTTCACCAAGAGCAAGGTAATGTTACAGCTCATTTACTCTGCAAAGCTCCAGGTCATATAAACATGTCTTGACAGCTGTTGTATTACATTTATAATAGACAAGCTGACAAGGTTTGTGTTGTTTTTCTCGCAAAGGTTACGCAGAGATGAATTCTTGAATTCTTGTTCATCAACTTCCTTAAAGGACAGAGGCTCATCTAGCATCCTGCTGCCGCAAATCCAGATCTTAATGGTGTTAGACAGAGAAGTATTCCTCTGTTTCATCAAACAACAGTCATTGCTAAATTTGCAGAGAACTTGAGAATTGAAGTTCTTTTCTTAGTCCTAGCCTTTAAAGATAGCACACTGTTGTTTTCCAGCACCAGAGGGTGGGAAGGCAAAGCCCCAGGCTTTCGGTCCCATGTCATATCGCACTCAACCCATATGGCCCCTCCTGCAAGGCTTGAGTCCACAGGAGGGTGAACCCACTACACTCATTCATCCCCCTGCCCTAGGCCCGACTACAGGGTGGCGCCAGAGCCCATCCGAGTTCTGGATATTGAGCTGTTTGATTTTACAATTCCTGTATGTATTGTCCAGTCACTTCTGGCCTGTCCCCTAGGACCATTTTGCCTTTGGAGACCCGATACCAGTAGCAATTGTCCCTGACAAGATAAGATCCAAGGATATTTTGGCCATTTACACACCTTCAAGTTAAACCAAAATCGAAAGTTGCCTTTCACCAGCTGATCAATATGCCTACCCTCACTTCTGGTCTTGAACTGTGACTAGTGAACAAAAGAGCAAGATTGCGGAGACAAGTAGCTGTCAAGTAATGAGTTTCCTCGGCATGGTGACGGGGTTCTCCCTTAGAGATACGGTGAGACCTTAAGTCATTCAGGACGAGGAGGTGGCTGGGCAGAAGCACGCCTGGAGTGCTCTACTTAGGCTACGGCTGTAGCTGTACTCCTGGAAAACATGTGAAGTCTTCACAAAGCCATATTTAAGTTAACAACACATTTCAATGTAGCACATTCCTAGGTTTGTTATGTAATGAAGAGATAGCAGTTGATAGGAAAAGTGGTGTTGAAGTTGATGTCTAATTGCCCCAGAACCCTTTCAGAGAGAACTGCCAACAAGATTTCTGTACATAAACTCAAGTTTAAGTGAATTAGAACTGCTTCACTGCGGAGCAGTGCCTCTGCAGACACGACCTTAAAGGAAGAAAACTTGTCCTGCATCCTTATCTTGAAATTCTGCATCACAAATTTGCAAAGAAATATCTAAACAAACAACAAGAAAAAGGGTGCTGAATTTGATGAAAAGAACATCCCTCCAACAGTTAAATGATCGATCAGTCATGCTTTGGACTCACGTTTCAGCCTGTGGCAAAAGGAACATTTCAGTATGAGAGTGTGGAAGAGATTTTATTCAATTCAGTTCATGAAAGCATTTGCTTCGGGCCCTTTTCCTTTTTTGATTAGTCGTCAGCTCCCAGTTGCTCCACCGTCTGAGCTACCCAGTTAGCAGTTCCCAGTAACTTTTACATATATTTCACACTTTAGTGTACTACTTCATTGGTAAGTCTGTCAGAAAAGGAAGAGAACTGTTTAATATGTTAACTGCTTTTATGAGATTAACACAATGACCAAGAGCAATTTTTTTTTTCGTTTTTTGCCAAATAAGAACACAGAACCACATTCCCACGTGTTTCCTTTTATATGGAACCATAAACAAACATTATTCTGCAGTTACTGGAACTGGTAATGTACGTTAGATGGTATATTTGCGATATGTGCACATCTTAAAATCGTGAGTGATGAAATAAAGCTTGAAAAGACATTTATCTTAAGTATTCCCTCGGTCTTCCTTAAAACTTTGCAGTTTCCTTGTATTTCTCTTTGTTTATTATCTTGGGGACATGATGAGGAGTCGGTCTCGAGTGGGCTGAGAGGAAACATCAGACGCCAGCTCTCCAGCCACTTGCTTCCACTTTTGTGGTGCTGTGAACAACACGACGGGAAGCTGTGAAATAGATTGATTATACTTGTTATCACTCTTCTAAGATAATGTCCTTCCTTCTAATCATGCATTGTGCCTCTGCTCTTTACAAGGATAAGGTTATCATCAGAAGCTTCATCACTGTCTCATTGTTAATGCCTTTCTAATTGGACAGCTCTGGTTTTCGTTTGAAGCAGTTATTTACTGCTCTGCGTCCTCGACTGGAAATGGGCTCACACTTGGATGCTGATGTTTTACAGCCTGCTCTTTTTTGTCTTTACAAACTTCTTGTCTACATGCTGCCTTGTCCCTCACACAGACGTGTTTTCTTTACTGTCTAGGATTGTATTTAAGGGCCTTTTCAGCTTGAGTGCAGATTGTCAGTTGCCAGGTGAATGCTTGAACGCTTTCAGACTTCAGCTGTTCTTTGTAAGAATCAAAGAGTTTGCAATATGTTAGCTTGTAGTGTTGAGCTTTGTTGAGTTGCGTAAATAGCTTAAGATCCAGTTAGGCCTTTATGCAGAACACCCATAAATTGTTAATACTCTTGAAAAATGTCCAAGCTTACAAACACCAAAGAACATATTGCAGACGCTACTTTCTACGCTTTACTTCACAGAGGTGCTCTGACCTGTCACTCTGCCCCTCCATCTATTTAACTATCTAACTCTGTTTTCAGAACACACCTTGAAATATTTTTTTTTAAATTTACAAATTCCTACTAATAGCATGCCCATCTACTTACTCAAAGTTTTGATTTTAGTCCGTTTACTTTTTTTTCTTCCACTTATAGTTGTTTTGTTATTTGTTAAAATAAAAAACTGAACCAGAACTAGCCCTAGAGGGGCCATGGGAGTTTACCCAACTGGTCCACATGTGCTTTGCAGACTTGGAGAAGGACTTATACTGCGTCCCTCAGGTTATTCTGTCGAGAAAGAGGTTTGGTGAGCTCAGGATTAGATCTCAGCTTTTTGCAGATGAAGTGAGGACTTCAACCAAATGGGAAGGCTCTCTCTTTACTGGTCAATTTACCTTCCGACCCTCACCTATACTCTTGAATTGTGGGTAGCGACCAGAAGAATGAGATTAAAAATACAAGCAGATCAAATGAGTTTCTTTCCCAGAGTGCCTTGATGAGAAGTCCCACCTCTCAGGAGGGTTTGAAGTAGAGTCACAGCTCGTCCATGTTGGAGAGGAGACATTTGAGATGGTCAGAGCATCTGGTATATGCCACCTGGATGCCTTCCCGGGGAGGCATGTCCAACTGGGTGGCAGACCAGAGGCAGACCCAGGACCCCCTGCTATTCTGCACTTCTTTGTTAACTATATTTATCTTACCTGTAAAGCACTTTGGTCAACTTTGGTTGTTGTTTTTTAAATGTGCTATATTAATAAATTTAAACTTAATTGTGACCGTAGGCTGCTGTCCTTGTGACCCAGTTCTATTTGAGTGGAAGTTCATGGGTGGGTGGATGGATATATTTTTATTATTCTGGGACTAATAAAGTGTTATTGAACTTTAATAATTATCCGTAATTTGATCAATCCTATTTTATACAGTGGGAGACTCTAGGAAGACCAGGAAATGTTACAGCGAACAATCATATTTAGGTTTCTCAAAATAGAAATATTTTTTAGATTTAGTCTATTTTCCTTCATCAGCATGCAGGTAGTAAAATATTTTGTTTCCCCTCCTTCCATCTATCCTCCATTTTTGTTAACCACACTTATTTCCCCTCTACTTCTGTTGTCGCCTTCTTTCCTTGATGCCACACCTGAACTGCTTTGTAGTTAATGGTTAACAGGCAGATCAGTGGCCAGCCACAGGGGTCCTAACTGACCTTTCAAACCCGTACAGTTAATTATTTGCACTGTCAAAGCCCCACGTGCCACCGTCTGACCTCCCCCATTCCCAAACCAGCCACCGTGTGACAGCCTCACAGATGGAAAACAAGCTGCACAGAGGAAGGAAAAGGAAAAAGGATGAGAAGTCTTTGTTGTGATCATGAGTGTGTCTGGCATTATGTAAATAGCAATTATTCAACGTTATTGGCTTCTGCTGCCAAGATTTGCATATCAAACATGAAGGAAACAATTTGCTACTTTCAAAATCTCTTCAAGCCTGGGCAATAAGAGCAGACCTGGCATTTAGTGCCACTGCTGGTGCCATCTGCTACCATAGTTTAAAGGGACGTTCGGTGAAAAAAAACCCTCAATTTTCTGTGTTTGCGAGCATATTCTCGGGTGAGGATACCAATTCACAAACTGTATAAATCTGTCATTTTATGTGTAGAAGCCTAAGTATTAAAATATGTCATTCACTGGCTTTTTCAGATTTTCTGGATATTGTGACATTATAGACTCCGTTTAGTAGTATCCAGTTTCCCTGTCTCTAGCCCAAAAAAACTTTACACCAGACTGCATTTGCTATACCTTGGAAGTGGATTGTGAATAACTGTGACAGACACTTTAAATAAGGTACATTCCTGCGGGAAAAGGGATAGAGCCAATTAACCACCCCTTAAACCCGGGCGCGATAAACAGAGCTGTAAAGATGTGGCTAAAAAGGCTGGTTTGTATTGAATCTCTGTAGTATTTTGACATGTCATTAATTAAGATAAATTGTGTCAGCTTGTGAATAAAACTTCATTATTTGTCATCTCTAAGAGATATGCAGTCAATAACTTCCTGTGAAATTGCAAATACAGCCGCAATTCAGTTAAAGTGTTAATTTTTTTTCTGTCTTCTCCAAAAACGATCTGTTAAAGCATTGCTCTCTTTAGTGTCTCTTTAGTCAACCGTCATATAGAGCAAAATCACGAGAAATCCTTGAACATTGGTGGGAAATAACATCACATGCATAATCCAGTTGAAATTTAAAGACACATGTGCACCATTCCTCACTAAACATAAAGCCAATAAAAACAGCCAGAGTGATCTGAATAGGCACATTGTCATTTGAGGAGTTTAATTCACACATTTGCAGGAAAACATCTCACCTTATACTTTGTAAGAGGCTTTTGCACACTCCATATTACACATACTAATTGGAATAAATCATGCAGAGGGGTGAAAGGGAGCATAAAATGCTTCCTTGAGATGTCTGCCTGAACAAGGTCCCAAGAGGTAAAATGGTCAATTATGTGCTGGAAGTAGTGCACCAGCAGTGTATTTTATTGCACACTTTGGATCATTTAATATTGTTCTGCCCAAAATAAATACATACATTTAAAAAGTCACTATATTTGGGGGCATCTGGGTATGAAATCTGTCATTCATTGACTTCATTTTAAAATCATTCTGCCGTCACTGCATCTCAGCGTTGGCTGGTCAAAACTGTCTTGTTGTGCTTTTTACTTAGTTATCAATAGCTAGTTCTCATCCAAAACCGAATAGATAACTAAGTGTAAAATGTAAATGAGCTCATATTGATCTACCATAATGTATGTTGTCGTCGTTGTTGTTTCTACTTTACTTTATCTTTCCTGTCTGCGGTTCAGTGTTTTCACAGTGTTTTCCAATTCATGAGTTTGCAATGAGATTATAACTGAAATAGGAATCTGGTAATCGCCAAGCTGCAAACAAGGGAAATCTATCATTTAACAAGACTAACATTTCCACTCTAATATTTTTCATCTGTTCGACGTGAGGTAGTGGGATCTGCCAGAATGAAATTTTATTTGCTAATAGGAGGCAGAGCATGCTTCTAAGGTTATTGATTGCAATGTCCAAATTTACATTTTGATTGTCACACAAAATTGCACCTTTAAAATAAAGTGGAAACTTGAAGAAACGAGGTAGCGAGCATTCAAACGCCTTTCATAGGAACTGGAAAAACCAGTTCCTTTAGCATCAGAGGTATTCATTCGTAGTTAAAATGGGACCTGTAGTAATGTAATTCTGAGATGCTTCATTGAGATCTCAGAAAATCATGTCAACCTGTGAAAAAAGGGCAGAATATGTTTATGAAATAGTTTGAGTTAGGACAAACTATGTCATGTTTATTAGCTTTTGGTCATCTAAAGTATTTGCTGTTTAACATGCAATGCATTAAAGAATCATTTAGATCTGCACCATATTTTGTGGACTATAAAAGAAAATACATTTATGTGCGTCAGACACAGTGATTAGATGTATCTGGCTTGAAACTAAGCTAAATCCATGGATATACATAAAACAAATAGCACCAAAGATTCTGATGTTGTTTAAACATCACACTCGATCATCTGTCACTATAAAAGCGTTGTAACATTAAAACCACGGAAGGAAGTTGTACCCAAATAAACAGAGAAGTAAGAAGGGGCTTTATGGTGTCCTTCTTTGCATCTTGTGCCTTTCATGTTAATAATTCTGCTTCTGGGCTGCTTCATTTGTTAATCCTCCAATATGCTGAACTTTCAGCACATTAAAAGCTGTTCCATCGAGGTACCCAGATGATATTATGCAGTCAGCATATGGATGGCACCATTACTCCTTTTTTTTTTTTTTTTTTTTCATGCCAGCGAGGCCTTTTTGGCGTTGCAACAGCCCCCACCCCCCACGCTATTTTACACCCTCTTCCTCCAAAACCAATTACCGGTTATCACTAAGGAGGAGGCTGATCATCTATTACTTATTCATCCACCCAAGTGCTGCTTTTTCCCTAATTTAATTTTACCCCCTCACTTTACATTTAAACTCACGCTAAAAAGGGAAGATCTTAAAAGTTAAGCACAAAGCTTAACTGTGCATGTCTTAATCTCTTTAACAAATATACCCTGCATCTACCATTAACCTTGAACAGGCGGATTTGCTTTGCATCCTTTTTCCCCTGACTAGTCCAAATTAAAGATAAAATGTGCTGAATTATTTCATAACACAGTCAAAATATTGTTGCTATTTCATATCCCAACTAAATCAATTGGGAATGGTCTACTGATCTAATTCTGAAAGGAAATATATCATAACCTGAGCAGCAGATGAAGGCTGAAAAGCTGTAATAGCAGTGTTCATTAAAAGACAAGGGAAGATGTTTCTAATGAAGTAACGATCCAATGCACCTTTAATTTCATGGAGATATTAAAAATAAAGACCCTTGTTTTAACATGTACAGGCTCGGAGGGGGGCATAAAGATGACGGGATATCAGTTGCTTGGCTCAACCATTTTGATAACACTTTTATTTTCACACAGGACAACTTGTTGCCCGATTTAATTACGGGCTTTTTACAACATCATGTTGAAGTTTGACCTTAAGAAGCATGAGATTAAGAGTTGAAGAAGGGGTAAAAAATACCACATTACCTTATTGACTGATTAGTTACAGAAGGAAACAGCTAATGCTTCTGCTCAGTTTTGTGTTGCTGACTGTGGAAGAAAACATTTAATTGACTGAAACTTTCTCATTTAACAAGACGAATCCGAGTTGTGTGCCTTCGACAAATGAAGGTTACAGACACCAATCTTAATATTCAGGTACGACGACGACCCAGGTACTGTAAGGACCCACACTGGGGCTCTTAACCCTCTTATCATCTTTGGGCTCAACTTCAGCCCATGCATTGTTTAACGTCTTTAAATAAATGATTGACATCAAGTTTTTGGCTTCATTTTTAAAGACCTTTCCGAATTTGTGAGGTAGAGGAGAATGTTTCTGAGACAGAATGATGTTGAGGAGGATCCTGATTATGAGGCATCCTGCCCAGATGAGAATGAGACCCTTGGTGTTGACCGTCCTGCTGTTGCTCAACCACGAGCAAACACACTACGTGTAGGCTGTCATTCATGTCCAAGACATAAAAATATTGTTTGAGCTCTTCATAACACCGTCAATCGTAAAAGACATACTTAAGATGAACATTTAGGGGAGAAGCGCATGTGTGGGGACAGATGGAAAGACTTTGATGTGACCCACTTGCAAGCCTACATTGGCTTGCTCATTTTGGCAGGAGTGTAGAGGTCAAAAGGTGAAAAAGCACTGGAAGGGCAATATTTCAAACCACCACGTCTCCGAACATATTCCATTTTTCCCGTGTCATATGCTTTGATGACCGAGAAACAAGGCAAAGCCAAAGAGAGCGTGACAAAGTCACAGCAATACGGGATGTATGGGACAAGTGGGTTCAGTGATTACCCTTTCAATACAATCCTGGCCTCCATGTGACAGCAGATGAATGTCTAGTTCCATTTCATGGGTGCTGTCCCTTCAGACAATACACGCCGAGCAAACCAGCCAAACATGTTATCAAAATATGGGCACCATGTGATGCACAGTCCAGCAATGCCTGGACTATGCAGGGAAATCCCTCAGGGAAGCACCTGAAAAAAAAATCAGGGCATGA
Organism: Xenentodon cancila; assembly: GCA_014839995.1. Classification (NCBI taxonomy): domain Eukaryota; kingdom Metazoa; phylum Chordata; class Actinopteri; order Beloniformes; family Belonidae; genus Xenentodon; species Xenentodon cancila. The sequence continues at coordinate 26,436,912 of CM026199.1, forward strand.
GGGTGGTGAGGACTGAATGGTCATAACATTACATGTGATGACGTTTTCACATCTTATGCCTTGGGTGAAGAACTGCTGAAAAGGAAGCTGAGCATATTGGGGACAGTGAGGAAAAACAAGGGATGCAAAAAAAAAAAAGGTCAGCAAGAAACATGCATGCACTCTCTGCAGTTCATGTGCACAGTAGTGCAGATAAAAGGCTGGAATGTACAGTATCTTCTGGTTGCCTGAAAGTATAATAATATGCTGTTCATATTCTGTATGTTTGTATTCTTTCAAACTCATTTTAGTTACTACGTAGGTTTGTTTTTTTACTGTCTCACACATCTTCAGATACATTGTAAAGTAGCATAGAAAAATCTGACAAAATGCTCCAAAGTACTTCTTCATATATACATGTTTTTGGTAATAAAGAAATGTTATGTGTACTGATGTTCTGATGATGATGATGTTCTGTTTTGCAAAGAAAATCCTTCCAAATTTTTGAAATCAAATAGGTCAATTGATCCCAGGTGTAAGAGATGTCGGTTAATTAATGAAGGTGACAGGAGGGTTGGGCCACAAAGTTGACACATTTTTCAAACTCTTACAGAAGAACAAGTTCACAGCGGATAACATGGTGGGGTAAAGAGCAGAGACAGGCACTGCATGTTTGTGATTTGGTCAACAGATTCAGATTTGGATTTGGTCACCAGATGAAGTTTCTTTTTGGATATTCACACCTGCAGATTAACAATGCAAAGACGTTGAGTTTGAGTCTCTTTATGTGTACCCCATCTCACACATGTGACAGCTAGGAAAAGGGTCCCGATAAGATGGATGGATGGACGGATGGACGGGTGGATGGATGGACGGACGGACAGACGGACGGACGGACGGATGGATGGATGGACGGGTGGATGGATGGACGGACGGACAGACGGACGGATGGATGGATGGATGGATGGATGGATGGATGGATGGATGGATGGATGGATGGATGGATGGATGGATGGATGGATGGACGGATGGGTGGATGGGTCACTCACATTACTGAACTGATTCCAATGACAGAGGTTGTTTTTTTTCCCATATCTGAAACTCAAAAAGATTGTGAGACAAAGGCCATGTTAAAGCAGCACAAGGGTACTTTTGTCATTTTTAGCTCAGTGAGTCCCTGAAAAAGCATGGAGGTTAAATCACTTTTACAATGCTGTAGTTTGTTCATTTTGTTGTTTGTCATTACTTCTTTGAGTCTCTTAATTGACTATGAGGTCCTCTGCAGCTCTGTGAGCTAGTTGATATTGACGTATAATATAGTCCTGTAAGCGATACACGGTTGTCGCTTCCTAAAAATAAGATTTTTTTTTTTTTTTTTTTTTTTTATGGAATTGAAACTTATATTTTACCATGAACATCCCACTGGGAGGACGCTCCATGGAAGACTAGGAGGACTATGTAGATCAGCGGGCCTGGGAAAACCTTGGGATTGCCTAGATGAGCTGGACAAAGTGGCTGGTGAGAGGGAAGCGCGGGCATCCCTGCTTAGGCTACTGCCCCCACAACCTGACCCTAGATTAGTAGTAAAAAATATAAGAATGGATTTTAATGTGAAAAACGTAAAAGGTACGTATAATAGGTTTAATGTGAACGTTTATACCTAGATTTTTTTTCTCATTTTGTCATTCTTAAGATGGTTGTGCAATTAATTAATTATTGCAGCAACAAAATGGTATTAAATGCATGCAAAACAAGTGGTCATTGGACCTAGTAACAGATTAAAACAGGCTGAAAGAAGCCATGGACTTCGAACGAGTTTAACAACAGAGTCCATGCAACACTGGTGCTCAAAGAGGAAAATTGGCTGAATTCATCAAATGTTCTGAAGGCATAACACCTCAGCGACAACGCATTGGGTCTTTAATGTGAAACATAGCCCAGGAGCATTGTGGAGTGTGTTTTATGTGGTTGGAGGGGTTACAGGAGGCCTGTACATTGGTTCATATAGAGATGTTGAGGCGATTTTCAAATTTCCCCAGTGGCATCCTCACGCTCTCTCTGTTTCATGTCACTGGAGCGTTGCTGTAGTTGCTGAAACGGTAACAGTGACTGTCTAAGAGTGATTTATGCAGTCATAAGGGCTGTTCTGCAGAAGACCTTGGCCTGTATGTTATCATGACACTTATTATTGAAATGAGACATTCGGGTATGAAAGAGTATCTCAATCTTTTTTTTCACACAGTTAATGTGGTGGTAGTCCTGTTCACATCAAACATCATCCTTCAAGCTTTTAGAAAATCCTTCCTCATGGAGTATTTAACCCCACTTCTCTATTAAATGCTTGTAGTCTTTCTTTTAATATGGTTTTTATCGATGGCCACTCAAGTTCAGTTTAAATTCTTAAGGCTGCCACATGTTGAGATCGTTGTTCAGGTTCCTGGCAGCAGCGTCCAGCGTTCAGGTGGCAGTAAGCAGAACGGCAAAGACTTGAATGGCTACATCATCACCCTGCATAGTTTCTGTTTTTGTTGATTTAGTCTGCAGTGTTAAACTCCAATGCATTTTAATCCCTGATTATTAGTAGTTTAGGGTTGACGAGCCATTAATCATCCGTACTAAGGCTGAGCGTAAATGCTTGGCTTGCCATTTTATTCTGTCGTTTCTGCTGTTGTCTCTCTGTCACAAGGAACATTACATAGGGAAATTACAAGGAACAGTTTAGAATGAAGCAGCTTTTCAGGGCTGCAAAGTGGTGCAAAGTTTAAGGGTAAGAGTAACTGTTTTACTAAAAAACACCATTTCATTTTCCTTTTCTTGGAAAGCTATTGCTTTGCTTTTTGCCCACCTTAACATATCCATTTTATCATTGTGATTTGATTTATTCACCTTGAAGATAAGTCAGTGATCACAATGACTAATTTTGCATAATAGCATATGCATAATAGATAAAAACGTCAGATTTCCTAACAATGAGAGGTCGGGGTGCCTTTTCACCAAAAGATGAGGCGCTAGGACAGGATTGTAATTGACAACAGTAAGTGCTACACTCCCGGAGCTGGATGACCTACATGTTACACTTTCTCCATCTGGCTGCATGCACTCAACACCCCACAGGCTGCCACTCAAACCAGCAGGTGACGGCGCACACGAGATACAGTAGACTCTCTGTAACTGAGGCTTACTGCTTGTACACAACACCCAAGGTTACACAGTCAGGTTTGTGTGTTGTTAAAGGCTTCACCTTGCCATAAACTATAAATTCAAAAACAGAAACATTTCATTGGGATATCCATTCAAGCCATAAAGTTATTGTATGCAGTTAATTCAGAGGCACAAAGTTAATAGACTATTAGAGTCTACTGCCTAAGGCTACCTTCCTTGCAGAGGAGGTACATCAGTCACTTCTGTCAGTGATCCCCCTCCAAGTTGCTCGCAGTGTCTGTGCCTTCTGCCATGGAGAAGGTCCCTCAGCAAAAGCAGCATCAGATGTGGCAGAAGGTGTCATGTTAACAGATGAAACAGCCACTCTATCACTACATTGTGCCCTCGGTCTTTGGCAATATTGATGTGGAAGCAGGATTCAATGAGACAAAAGCATTAATAAAGGAGGTTTCTGGAGAGTCCGGCAGAAACGTTGCATGTCTCTCCTTCCTTGCAGCTGTTCTTAGCTGGAGGATGAATGATGGTAGACAGATGAGAGCATCTTCAGGATTGTGCTTTGCTGTGGGCAACAACAGGCTCTTATGGTAAAGTGATTTTTTTTTTCTTTTTTTTTCTTTAGAGGAAACTCAGGAGCACTAACAGTGATAAACTGATAAACACAAAGCCATTACACTGGGAAAGTTATTTAAATGAGCCTAACCTTTCCAAAGATCAAGTAATGCTTGAAATAACATCCCAAATTCAGACAAGCTGAAGAGGAGACACCAAAGATTCAAAATGGAGCAAAACAGAGAAGTGGTGTTCATTTTAGTAATTGTTTTTTAGAGCTGCACCAATGTAATTTTCCATGCCGATTCCGATTTCTGATTTTTCATTGGATGTGTCCAACTTATACTGATTTTACAGGTTCTGGTTTTTTTTATGAGCTTTAATTTTGTAAAAATATATGTTATTCTTTATTTATGTAATTGTTGTAATTATTTTTAATAATATATCTATTATATATGATATTATCATTGTTATTATTATTATTATTGTAAACAGTAGGCTATAAATCTAGACTTTATAATTTGCCTGGGATGAGTAACTGGGGTCAGACTGTACTGTAGCTTGTCTTAAGTGTTGCTGAACTTTCCCTGAAGCACCTCAAGTAGTGTGGTTTTAGTTAAACATATATTATTGTTTTGTACAACTATATATACTTAGCACAAAAAGTAAAGAAATGTGTGTTTGGTAGGTTATTTCTTTGTTGTAGCAGTGCTTCGTAGCAATCTTAGGCCTTAAAAACGGTGCCACATGCATTTGTGGGATGAGCAGCAGAGATTGGATGATTGGATGATTGAAGCTTGAAGAAATAACACATATTAGTAATTTAAAAATGTATCCATTTAACAAACAGGAGCCTCAGTAGCATGTGGAAGAACCGTACACCGCCACAACAGCCTGGCACCTCCTCCTCCTGCTGGTCACCAGCCTGGTCACACACTGCTGTGGGATGGCATCCGTTTCTTCAACCAGCATTTGTCACAAGTCAGCCAACGTGGTTGTGTTGGTCTCTCTGGCACAAACAAAAGGCCTAAACAGATCACACAGATGTTCAGGGTCAGGTCCATCCTCTCCATTCCCAAATTCTGGAGGTATCTGATAAACCCCGCTCTGTCGGGGCGAGTACTGTCATCTTGGTGGATGGAGTTTGGTCCCAGACTGTGGAGACATGGGATTACCACTGGTTGATGTCTCTTTGCATTGTGATTGCCTCTGATGATGTTTATCCAGTTTATCCAGTGAGGGAGACCACACCACCACAATGCCTTCACCAAAAGATGTTATTTGATCGGTGCAGCATAGTGTTCTCTGTGTCTTCTCCACACTTTGACCATACAATCTAACAGCTGAAGGCAGAATCTGGACTCATCACTGAACATAACGTTCCTCCACATACTCAGGTTCCAGTGCACATGTTGCAGACACCAGAGCAAATGGGCCTGATGGTGAAGGGCAGTCATGGCAGACCTCCTGGCAGCCCTATGAGACCTGAGATTGACTCCGTGCAGTCTGTGTGGGAAGAGACCTGTTGGCCATATCGTCCTGCAAAACTTGACTGTAAATCTATAGAAGACAGCCTACGGTACCTAAGTGCTGACAGCATGAAGAAATGGTCTTCTTGAGGTGTAGTCTCTCCTGTCTGTGACATCCCCTATTGCACTGGCAGAGAACCAGGCGTGGACCAGCTGAAGGCACTGGTAGCCATGGCTAACAGTGATCGACACAAGGTGCAACACATGCACATAACAGACTGGAATGGAATTGGTAAAAAAGTAAGATTGGCAGGGCAGCCGCACCGAAGATCAGCAAATTCTGGTCCCTGGCTGGTCGGTCGGTGCATCTTTATTATTTTTCATATTATTGGTTAAAATCTTTTTACATTCCAAAAATGTATTCTGAGATTAATATAAAGAATATCTGCCATCTGTGGAGGCTGGGAAACTCGGAAATAAACGTAAAATAGAAATGCCAGTCAACTGAAATGTCTGCTTGTTTCCGTGGTTTTTACCGGAGTTGACCAGAGTTGTGGGCAGGCAGGTGGACGCCTTTAGTTGTCTGTGATAATGTCTAACAATTGCACTTGCATAGCAAACAGGCTCAGTGGCTGAGAAGTCACAACTAAAAAAACTGTGAGTGTTGACAAAAGTCTCTATTTGACATAGTTATATCCAAATAAAAATTTAAAAAAAGACTGTATGCTGCAAGAAGTAAAATGAGGGTTAATTGTGGCATTTCTGCTAAAGATAACTAAACTACAGAGAACTCAACAGGAACGTCATTGTGGCTGTATCTCTGTTTGGGAGATAATTGTCTTTTTGTTAAAGCGGTGGTCATCTCCGAGGCTTTACATGAAAGCAGGTTTCTTTCCTGGCTCCAGCTGCTGCATATCCTTGTGTAAACAGTCAGCAGATGTGTCTTGATCCATCCACTCCCTCCAAGCACCACTTCCTTTCCAACCTCACATTTACTTGATCATCTCCTATCTCGGTTGTTGAGCAAATGATCTCTCCTCAGTTGCTGCCGTTGTTGTATTCCAGACCCATAAGTTAATTCATGTTGACACTGTGCATATGGAGCAGTTAGGGCCATGAAGCACCTGCAGAGCTACTCTGGATCAACTAAACACTGCAGCTGCTTAAAAATGTTGAAATGTTTACCCCCTTATGCTGATGAAGGCACACATATTTGCATGCTTTACATGCACACTTGAGGAGCGTATTCATGTGTAACTACATAAGATGTGTGGTTAAATATTAACAGGGTGCATGTAAGTCTTGAAATAACATTTGAAAAAGAATGAATTTGCAATCATAAAAAAATAAAATCACAGTGTAAACACTTTTCCATGATTAGGTCAGCTGACTTGATGGTGTCTTTTGTAGAGCTGAAGAGAGATCTGTATGCCAGGAAAATCAGTGGCAGAATGTCTGGAAAGCTCCGGTCAAAAGCCCTTCCAGTCTGTGAGAAAGGACTACATATCCATATCCATAATCAAGACATTATAGACATTAACTGGATAGATATCAGTCAAGGGGACACAACAAGGATGGCAATGTCCCTCGCGGACTTAAGACTACCTAATATTCTTGTTATTATCAGGATTAATTGTTCCATCTGGCTCTTATGAAAAGCACTGAAAACTGAAAACAAAAAGAAAAAAACCCTCTACACCCCCCACCCCCCTTTTCTTTATGTTTGCTTCTTGCATTGTGGCTGTCAAGTACAACTACTGAGCGGCGAGGCTTAGAGGAGGAGGAGGAGGAAGAGGGGGGCTGGACCGGACACTCAGAAACAGAAGGAGAGCTGGAAAATGTGATCATTTTTCTTAGGGTCTGTCATACGCCATAGGCTGCCTCATTTGTCTGCTCCAGCTCCTTTGTTTCCACCAGGCTGGCTGCTCAAGGACTAGGCTGCAGAGCAGGAGAGAGGTAGCAGCACAAGACAGAGAGAGCAGAAGAGGCAGCCAAAGGGACGGCATAAACAAATTATTATCATGCTCCATGTTTCTTTAATGTGGTACTTGGGTCTAAAATAGGTGCTGCTGCATTTAATACCTGCTGAATGGCTAGAAAAACACAAAGACTACTGGTTAGGTGGGTGAGGTATGGAGGAATGATGGAAGCTGTACAATTGCACTTTTATTTATTTTTTTTTTCCTTTCCAAATTGCCCCTCAGTTCCACTGGAGTGGTGTTGACCCACTTTATTTCCCACGCAGGTGATTAATGCAGCATAGCCACAAACAAAGGTCACGATGGACGGCAGGGGAGCAAGACAGAGCAACAACAAGAGCTAAGGGAATTATATATGAGCACTGTTAGAGCAAAGAAAAAAGTTTTTCTTTGCCGAGCATCACTCACTCTCTAGAGACACAGAGAGTTGAAAGTCTAAGTAGAAAGAAAAACAACTAAAGACATACTGTGACCACACAGGAAAGAATCAATGAATAAAACGTCACATCTACTATAGAGACAGCAGTTCATATATATATATATATATATATATATATATATATATATATATATATATATATATATATATATATATATATAAAACCCTAACCATTCACACTGGTTGTGTATATTGTAAATAGGGCCTGAAAAAAAACCCATTCCTGTTGAACCTAGCTTTTGAACTCATTTATGCTGTTTTTATTAATGCGTATCTACTAGTTTAAACATATTGATCCACTTCTCAAAATATACTGTTTAATTCGCTGATAAAAGTTAACCACAGTATTTGTGTTGGAATTTCTAGTGCTGAAAGTTCAAAGCTCCTCTGAAGGGGTTCCCTGGTGATTTTTGAGCCTCTAATGTTCATTTAAAAGCAACACAGACACAGCCAGACTCTGAATTCAGGTCATTTCATTACCGCCAGTGCTACGCTGTGTCTTTTATTTCTGCCAAGATATTAGGTTTTAAAGATTTTATCTTTTCATTTAGGCCTTACAACAGTGCTGCTTTGGGGGTTCACAGTCTGACTTTATCTTTCTTCATGACACTTGTGGAAATAAATGTTTTCTTTTACTTCACAGTTATAATTTTAATCAATTTCAGCTTTCTGTGTTAGGAAAAAAAATCTCTTTCCTGAAGCCCTATTGTAATTAAACACTACAATTGTAATTCTGCAGCATTTAACTTCTTTTTCATACTTTGTGATTATCTAAATTATTATCTCTCCTTTCAGCGTTTATACTAAAGAACATTCCTTGAGGTATTCCACAGTTGCAGTTTCTCTTCCACAGAAATTACTTGGCTAAATGAAGTGAGGATTCTTATATATGTGCCAGCTGTAGAGCAAATGGGTTTCAGTTTGCCAGAAAATCCAGTCCATTTTGTCGAGATGAGGTAGAAGACAGAATGAGTGAATGGGGCCATTTGGGCTTTGATCTAATATTCTGATAATGTTGCTTCAAACTGCATTCTGTATGTATGTTCTGCAGTGTTGGTTTGATGAAGATTTCCTTTTGATCTTTTGTTAAGACAACATCCTAGCAATTTAATTTTCTTTTCTTTTTTAAAAGGAAAATTAACTGTGTGTGTCTGCTTAATAGCGTTACGGTTGCATTGGACGCAGAGGGAATGCCTGTATTCTGTAAAGCTGACAAAATGAATCCAACTATCATCAGGTGAACGGCAAGGAGTTGTCCAAGTCCAGCCATGACGAGGGTGTGGACGCCTTTCGAGCTGCCAAGGACCCCGTCGTGGTGCAGGTCATCAGGCGTACCCCCAGCGGCCGCCCCCATGGCCCCCCTCAGGAAATCCATGTGGTGGACGTGTGCACTCAGACTGACATCACCTTTGAACACATCATGGCGCTGGCAAAGCTCCGTCCCTCAACCCCTCCTGTGCCTGACGTCTGTCCCTTCCTGCTGTCTGACAGGTAATGTATGCACGTGTTTTACACGTCTGTAAAAATTCAAATCTTTCTGCACCTTAACTAAACTTAACGGTACACGTTACCAAGCTGTCATTGAAGCCCGAAGGATTTTGTGCTGTCAGAGAGGCTTTGAGCTTGATGAAGGCTAAAAAGTTTTTTACTGCGTGATGCAGCTGCACGTGTCTTTATCTCACTGTCGTTCTTCCGCTGGTCTGGACTTCTTATACAAGCTGGTTGTGGTATAATATCACACTATGAACCACAACTGCAAAATTATTGCAGGAAAGAGGCTGAAAAGGAAACAAGAGGAATTTTTTAGAAAGATTCCTGCCCACACATGTCTAAATGACTGAGATTTGCATACAGACGGGATTAAAACCAACTCATGACCTTGGAGTTTGCTGAAATAGGGTATAGGTAAATTGCGGTAGAATTTTTACTTTACAAATTACAGACATGACGCATTCGGACGGGATTAAACATAACAGACGTCCTTCCTGATTATTACAAATTGCAGCAGGTCCCCAGATAATTTTAATCCCTGGCAAATGGGGGATAAGACTAATTAGAAAGATTTCAGTTAACTGCCACAGACGGTGTGACAATTTGTTGTTGTGTCCTTGTTTTGACTTTATAATTTAAAAATGGGAGGAAAAAAAGTAGTGCAAGATGTTGATGAGCTTTGAAGCAGAAATATCAATGTTTGCTCGATTAACATCACAAGCATGCAGGACTCTTGTAAAATACAATTAAACTTACTAACAAGCTGCATATTGGATTTGGACAAATATAGATTTGTTGGACAAATGAGCTTCTTAGTGTCCTTCACATCCTCCTTCACCAACAGGATACAAAAAAAGAGAATTATAAGAAGAGGGTCTCAATTAGCTCGCTGCAAACGTGTTATAAAGATCCTGCAGGGAGACCTCGGTACGTCACCTCTTAGCCCAGACCTCCAACCCTCAGACACGCTGACCTCAGGAGACCCGGCTGTAGATGAAATCCTACAAATGCAATTCCTCCTGAAAGCACTGCAGGTCCAGTTGACTCATTGCTGCCAAAGGAGGGAAAACTTTTTCTTCTGGTACTGTGAATGTTTACCTTGTGTGTCCAATAAAGACATAGAAAACTATAAATGTTTGTGTACTAACAGCTTAAACACATGTTTCCCTACTGTTGTGACTTAGATGAAGATCAGATCCCATTTAAAGGCAAAATAAAGCAGAAAACCTGTTGATTTCTTGCTGTTCACAGTTCATTGTTCATTGCTTGTACGAGAACCACGAGAAGTTCACACTTTCTAGTGGGAGAATAAAACACACGTTTACCCAGAAGCATCGAGTTCTCAATTTGCTTTGATTTAACTATTTTCCAGTATTTTTCAATTTTAGACGATGCTTAGTTTTCTCAACGGAATATCATGCTCATCTTACGGAAAGCGTCTTTAAAAAATAGGAGATTGCTGATTGATTTCTGACAGAGGGATTGCAACAAAATGATGGCACTACTTGTTGTATTTCCTTAATATTTCCTGCTTCTTCTTGGTCATTTTCAGGGCGGGTAGATCGCGGCTGCAGGGTCAATTAAAATAATTACTGTTCAGCATTTATCACCTCCAGCTCACGACTTGCTCTGTTTCTTTAACTGCTGGAAATAAAAAAAGAGTGCTGCAGAACAAAACCTGACCATAAGTCATGTGTCACACAGACAAAATTTGTGTACGTCCATCAGGAGTCTTTGTATTTGTGATGAGTTGGGAGTGACGGGGTCATCAAGTTTAGTGAACGCAACAAAATATCTCTGTGACCTGTCACATCAATATATGTGTTACGCTTACAGCACTCAAACACATCTGAGACGAAGAAAATAGTTGTAGATTAATGATTTATTGAATGCAGACGATCACTCTGAACTAGATTTACATGCCAGCACTTAATGTGTGCAGTTTGACTTCTACATTTCCACTTTCTGAATGACTCTGGACTATTTTTCAGCGTCTCTGGTCTTATATTAATGCAAAAAATCATGGGTCAAATATCTGACTCAGTATTTCTTGTTAGTCTTAAAACATCAGTACATATAAAAGATGCAAAGGGTAAAAAAAAACTATAAAAGCTGTGACTTTGTGGTAACTGTCGAAGCCCAAAACTACAACGATCACCTCTCAACTGCTGTAGATGTCGACTTTTTTTAAACTTCAAAGCCCAGTTTTTTATTTCACATTTTAGATAAATAAAAACTAAAGAAAGTTAATGTTTAAAGCTTTGACAGGAGCTTTTTCTTGCAGACAAGAAAGGAAGGAAACTTTTTTTTGTCCATTTCAGTTTATTTTGAGTGCATCTCTGAGGATAAGTCAACTGTGAACAACAAACATTAAACACAAAAACATGAAAAGCTCAAAGTAAAGTTTGAATTCAACTCAAGAGACAACAATAGCAGTGCACAAGATTAATAGTGCAGATTTGGGAATTTAGGGCTCGCTTTGGCACACTTCATAATAATTCCAACCTCGGTAAATATTTTTAAACATGAACCTGTTTTTATTTGTCATAAGAGATTTGTTTTGGTATCCAGGGATGCAATCTCTGTTTGACTTCCCCCTCTCTGTTATACATCATTACAAAAATCATTTGAAAATAGCATTCTGTTCACTGTTGCATCCTAGTTAGAATATACTATAGAGGAGCTAAAAAGAAAAAAAATCATTACTTGTAATTGTACTTTTCACCTCAGCTGCTTTGACTATCCATTTTCAAGTAAGGTTTACAATGTGATTAAAGCAAATTGGCTCATAAAAAAGTAGTAACACAAGACAACATATACTTGCAGCCCCAGGCCAAGTCCAAATGTAATCAATGTGTCCCATAAAACTGGCAGCATCGGAGGAGATCAGGTGCTCCAGCCAGCATACAGCTGACTTTATATATTATTACAGGCAAATATAAATGTTGTCCATCTTACAGTTGAGGCTTGATTGTAAAACTGCAGCTGTATTCTCTTTGCACCGGTTTCACCAAGTATGTGCAGAATAACGCATCTCATTCTGATGTTTACCAGTCTGCTTTTTTATCAATGAGATGCTGTTTTGAGACAGTTTTAAAGCGCTGCCTTCTCCTGGAGTAAAACAGCCCTTCAACACATCACTCAACGTGTTCAACGGGGTGTCTTTTTGAAGTTTTAGTCCACAGTGATTATCTTGTGTGGCACTAAAGCAGCTCGTGTTTTAAGGCTCTCACAATGCTGTTTTGTTCAATGACTGAAGGAGGCATAATGGATTTACAGCGTACAGTGTGGGGGGCTTTGTCTGTCAAGAGCAGGAAGCAAATTACAGAGTGTGGATATGCTGTTATTAAAAAGGGCCGCTACTTTCATCACACACTCCAGTGGGCATAAAAGCTCTTGAAAAATCCTTTATTCTCTTGATTCCAGCTAAGACAAAGGCGCCAAACTCCTGTCACTTTGACATTTTGAATGTTATGAGCAAGAATGAGGAAAAGAATCCTGCTAACGTTTGATTCCCCACCTCTTTCTGGATCTTGTCTCCCTCCCTGTCTTTCCATTCTTTCTTTCTCCATCTTTCTGTCCTGACAGCTGTCATTCTCTTCATACAATGGACCCGGATTACTACGAAGGGACAGACCTTTCTCCTGTTCCAGCTGATGGAGAAAGGACAGAGGAATTTGAGTACGAGGTAAGAATTTAAAAAAAAAAAAAGGACATACAATCAGTTTTTATCTGAGGTACGACTTAGGGATAAAACGTCCTTTTTTTATCATCATTAATGCAGCTTTTGTTTCCTTGAAGTTAAACTTAAGAGTTATTTATTTAAAAAAGTTAAAGTTTAGTTGACAAGCTGGCTTTTGGCCCTGTAACATCAACCCAAGGTCCTGAGTCCTTCAGTAGCCAATGAGAAACCAGAGCTCAGCTATAACCCGCGACGCGGCGCTGATTCCACACTTGTTTGCAACCGCAAAAGTTTTTTAACCACTGGATCCTTCCAAGATCCAGTAGGATAAGACCAAAGTCAGAGTTTGATATTGTGGATGAGTGAGTTTTTCTTGAGTGATCATTCTCTGGGATCTCTGGGATCTCTGGGATCTCTGGGATCTCTGGGTTCTCTGGGATCGGTGGATTATTAGTTTTAAACTGATAACTGTAATAAGCTCTCCAGCACGCTGCAATCTCATCTTCTACAGAATGGGTTTGCATTGTTGCTTGATGTTGGAATTATATTTATTTTAGATGGAAATATTGTTTATAGGCTTAAAGCTGAGCTTTTCTGTCCATTCGCTGTGCTGCGAGTGTGTATTGGATCAGGATTTTTGTGATTTAAAAAGGCTTGAGTGATCTCTTTGTCATACAAAAGGACTGACAAACATTTCACTGAATAGGATATGTTGTGTAACGTTAATTTCCTCTGTCATTATCGTGATGCCATCCTTTCTTTTGTGCTGTTATTATGAAAAGAATTCACAATGCAGGTGTTGCCGATTCTGTGATCTTGAGATTTATCAGTCAGTCTAATGTTGCATATGTGGTTTTTGAAACCTGCAGGAGCAAGGTACTGATGCACAGTTGAGGCTTTATCCAAATGAAGCTAAACCTGACACAAACAACATGACAAATTTATCAAAATATCAATATGACGTTGGTCACGCTGACGGATAACTAACAGGAAATCACCGCTGAGACAGACCAGATTACAAACAGGCGTGGAAGCACAGTTTGTGCTCTATTAGACACTGAGAAATTAGATTTTTCGTTTTTAAAACCACTGGTTCTGTTCATATCTGGGTCACAAATGTTTGGCGTATTAGTTTGACATTTCCCCTCACTGTTGAGACAACAGCTTCTCCACAAGCATCAGTTTACTAGGCGAGACGAGTTTATTAGTGAAGCAAATTTCATACACAAAAGCAAGTCAAAGTGCTTTACAAAGGCTTCAAGAGGAAAAGAACAGAAAATGAAATTAAAACATACACCCAACAAAAGGCTTTTGAGGCTTCACTGTTTGCGGTCAGGGCTCCTTTGACCGGACCCCCGGTCTGCCCTCAAACCTCGCCGACCTCTGCCGTTCACGCAACCGAACATCTCCACAAAGTCTGAACCCCAAACATACAAAATGGCAGTAAAATCATTACATTTGATGTATTAGGAAGCATTGAAGTAAGGTCTTGAGTTTGCTTTTAAAGATGCTACGTTGGACTTCATGGAGCGTCGGTTCCAGCAGAGCAGCCCTGCTCGGTCTGAGCTCTGGGAACCGCCAGCTGACCAGTCACTGCAGAGCGAAGCCACCTTCCAGGGTCATATTCAGTAAACAAGCCTCCACCATAAGTAATAATCACAAGTTAATTAATAACTTAATTATGACTCCCAGAAAACATTTATTTTACGCGTTTAGGCTCAGAAAATACTTGATAATTATCACATTTTTTTTAAACTTGGACTTTCATTTACATCAGAGATTAACTGCTAACCATGTCATGCTGAGATGAATGTTTGTTTGTGTGCTAGTGGATGAAGACATCAGTCTTCTCCGAAAACATGACCAAATATTCCATCGCTTCATATGTCATCATCATAGCTGAGGGCTTGAAATCACAAATGTTAACTGGCTTTGCGGGCAGATTCACATTGCAAACATGAAATAAGACTTCAGTTCACTTGAAACTGATGCTACGCCATGGTGTTTTCTTTTTTCTTTCTAACATCAAGGAAAAAACATTTGAAAAGTGATGTCAGACATTTGCTAATTGTTCACAGCTCCTTTAAAAACAAAACTAAAGCCTGTTCACTGCAGGTTTGATCAAGCTTAATGAGCTGTGTGTGGCAGGTTTCTAGTATTAAAAAAAGAAAGAAAGAAACACATTTCCTCGGTTCTGCACATTTACTGGAGTGTAAGGAGCAGATCAGAAGAAGAGGTGATGTTTGGAAGACTGTTAATCTCTGACACATACAGATAGAACAGTGACAGGAGACATAAACAGACTGCGTCTGCTCAGCTTTGCTCCAATATTCCTTATTTCCAAGTCATCGAGGAGTGTGCGTGTAGCCGGCAAGGCCTCCGACAGCTCTGATGTATGGTGATTGCTCAGCTCTCCCTCCGATTTGTTTCATTTGGAATTGTTCTGAATGCTTCCAGCCACTGAGCTTCATCTGCCTCCTCACATCCCAATAAGATTTGCTCACCCACGTGAATCGCAAAAGCCCCAATGTCGAATCCAAAATATATAATATATTAAAGCATCTCTTTATGCCTCATTGCTATGTGCAAATCCTATTACACTTTGCAGCGTGAACCGGTTCGTGCTCAGGGTCTCATTCTGCTCTAATGTGCCACCACGTAACTGTGTGTGTTTGCTGTCAAATGCGAGTAGAAACTGAAGAGCCTCTCTCCGAGAGGAGCTCTGAATCCCTGCTGAAGGATGGAAACAAGAATGAAGGAAAGGGACCTCCTGGCTTTGCTAACTGAAAAGGTCGCAGAAGGGATCATTTCCTAGAGAATATCAAATATAATTCACCCCTCAAACACACCAGGGCAACGATGTTGATGGGACCAAGAGACGCCAGATCCCAATGAAGGGAGTTTTTTTTTCATAGAAGCATAATAACGTAATAGTGTGATTAAACAGTAAACAGTAAAACTAACATTTGTCTTGCGTGTTTGCGGGTTTCCTACTACAGGGAAAACCGGCCACATGGTGAACCACATGAATTAGGTGCTGTACGTCTGAAAGTCCTCTGCTGCTGTAGACTGGTGGTCCGAAAAATGTTTCATAGAAGGCAAATCAACATCTTTTCTCGGTTCTTGGTGACATATCACCTTTCATTCAAAATGCTCCTTCAATTCTAACTCTTTCAAGTCTTTCAAATTAAATATAAATGACTGTGTCTCCTGTGGGTCATTACGGCCTTTTGTCCACTCTACATCGTTTACCTGGTCAATATGGGATGTTTTTGGTCCACAGGGGGAGTAAAGTCACGTCTGCATTGTAAGTGTTGGATAGGAGGAAGATGAGGCCACCTCCTCCGTTTAATGTTGGCTTTCCCTTTTTTTAAATGGCTTCTTTTAATCCCCTCTTAAATCGTCTTTCTTCTCGGTCCAGAATGTGGACATCAGTGCTCTCAAAAGAGTTTGCTTCTCGTGTCATTGAGATGGCGGTGGATCGCTGACTCTGGAACTGGCGAGCAAGTTGTCCTGTGTTGTGCCGTGTGTTTGCAGAGTTATTGTTTTAAAGTCTCATATAAAGATCTCTGCTGTCCTCGCTTCACTGGACTGTGTGACCTGGAAGCAGGCTGACGTTGACTTTGGAGTGAAACATGACATGCAAGCCAAAAGGACTCGTTGACTGAGTGTCCTCATGTACTGAGACGCTGCAAACTTTAAGAGGATTTTACAACTTTGGAACTTTAGTATGTTTGACAAACACGAGCTTCATGACAAAAACGCAGGACTGTAGGAGGCTGCAGGTGGGGCTGCACTGCTGCACCACCACGCTGATGTCTTTCGCTTTGGCTGAAGTTTGCAAACACAACCTTCTTCAGCGTCACTTCACCCTCACAACATCACATTAGGCTGTCATGCCCAGATCCTGGTCGGGTCAGTGTTAGGAGAGCGTAACAACGAGGCTCACGCCAACACGAGTATGCCTGGTCTGTGTTGAACAGTCATTTACTTGGCCCAGACAACCCAAAGGAGAACTTCTCTACAGTATGTGATGATCCACTAATATGAGACATGATTCAGAGCGCTGCAGTGGGTTGAAGAGCAGATATGCAGCTTTATTTTGTGGCCACCCAATACGCTTGGTAGACCACTGTCATGGTTTAGGGTTCATATTAACATTGGTTTTCCTGTTTTCTTTTCTGTGGTGCCTCTGTTCTGTGTTTTGTTGTCCTTGTTTTTCCTCTGTTTGGTTTGACCTTCCCTCCCTGCCGTCACTTCTTCTTGTCGTCCTTGATTACTGTCATCTGTGTCTCATTTACCCAGGTCTTCCCGGACTGTGTCACCTGCTTGTCCGCATTCGTCATTTCTGAAGTGACTTTAGGCGCTTGGCCCAGTTGTCCCTGTTGTATTGCTTTATGGTACTATGGCACACGTCAATGGCAATAAAATTAGATCCCAGAGCTACAGTTGACATAGCAGAGGTGACGAAGACACCCAAGAGAATAACGATGAAAGACAAAATTAGATTAATTTAGCAATGAAAAAAGCAGCTTAACCTCAACAGCTCCATTTAGCGCATCGTGAAACAAACGAAGGCCCGGGAATGTTGGCCAGCTAGAGTCCTGCTGCAGACAAACGTGGGACAACATTCCTCTCCTAAAGCTCCAGCATCTGGTCTCCTCACTTCCCAGATGTTTGCAGACACTTGTTAAAAGAAGAGGGGATGATACAAAATTATAAACATCACCCTTTTTTCAGATGTGTCACAGCCATGAAATTCAAAATGAGCTAATATTTTTTATGAAAAACAGCAAAACGTGTCAGTTTCAACATCTGATGTGTTGTTTTTGTTCCACATGGGAATAAAATATGAGATTTGCAAATCATTGCATTGCGTTTTTATTTTCATTTTACACCGCATCCCGACTTTTTTGGAATTGGTTGTTGCATTTAACATCTTTCATCCTTTTTATATGTAGAATTCCAGAAAAGACATGACATGGAGAGAAATAGTCTTTGAACAAGCAAATTAGCACGTGATTCTCGTGTTATCTCGAGAAACGTCAGCTAAAGTCATAATGTCACAAATCAAGCAGAGTCTGAAACACTCCCGGCGGGACCTGAGATCAGGCTGAGGATGGAGCAAAACTGAAATGGAGCTGGATTTTGGCGCTTCCGATCCCAGTGGGAGCCAGGCCTGAGGGTAATGACGATTGAGGAGCTTCATAGCTTCACAGGCTCTTGCACCTCAGACGGGAACGTTGTGGCTCATATTCATTCCTCAGGCACATACAACTTCAGTAAACAACAGGTTGCCGTGTTGCTCCAGTCCACTGTTTTGCTTTTACTTATTTAGAGACCAACATTGAGAGCAGTTGTTAATAAGTCAATTTTTTTTAAAACCGGCCTTTACAAGCTTTTATCATATGCTTATAACCTCTGGACGAATCATGCAACAGTTACCTGGCTTTGACCCTGGAATCACAGATTATTCCCCTTTTGTTGGGAAAGATTTCACTAAGTAATAAAAGCAAAAAACATCCATAAAACCAGTTTCTATAGGTTGCCGTCATATGTGCCTCCTGCAGTGCAGGGAGGTCCATGGTCGAAAGAAATATGAAAGAGTTCCTGCTGTGCTAAAACAGCTGTTGTGAAAACATCCAGAATTAATTGTTCAGTCTTTAGAGAACTTCTCTGTGATCAGGAGTTTATCTCATCTATGTTCTTTTTGATCAAAAATCCTGTGGGGTGCAATTTTATATCTGATCATCGTGCGTTTCTGCGGAGTCCCCGAAGCGTATGCAGCCGCAGCACCGTGATAGTGGTTTCTTTGATTAGTTTTAGAGAAATCTGAGAGAGTGAAGTACCCCAACCCCAGTAACAGTTCTCCTTCTCTGCCATCCATGCATTTGCAACTGCTTTTTCAATTACTGCTAATCAAAGGTGCAATTATTATGACAGCATCCAGTGTGCTTTGATGGTGGGCAGCAATCTTCCCCTTAATCATGCCAACAAAGTCATTAATTTACTGTCATCTCTCGTCTCTGTGCGGTGCCGCAATCTCCTCCATGAGAGGCAGAGAGCTTACTGGGAAAACAGAGAAGAAGAAAATAAAAGGCGAGATGAGAGGCAGAGATGGGCAAATGTGTTTCTGATGGTTCAGGAGACGACCGCCTTTTACTGAGGCATCTGAGTGGGAGTGGGTGTGGTCCCCCCCCCCCCTCTCACACACACACACACACACACACATCTCAAAGTGAGAAAGCTAAAGATCCTCAAATAGAGAAACAAAGGGATCACATGATTTAATAAACAGACGTGATGGTTCATCCAGTTAGATCATGTAGCTTCAGGTCTACAGCGTTATTTCTCACTGCTAATTAGTCAAAAGTGACTTCAGGCTTACTTTGTAGATGGGGATCACGCAGACCTGCTCACACCTCTGATTTGTCTCACTTTGAGCAGTTCCTTTCTTTGGGTTATTTTTAAAACTTTCTCTGATAGTGATAGTGACGGATGAGGACTGGTAGTGATTCCGTATCTCCCACAGATATACGACAACACATCATTTTAGGATGAAAGTTGTCTGCCATCTGGAGCTGCCAGTATTTCCATCACTGCTTTGTTGCTGCGTTTAATAACCTTTGGATTAACAATAGTAGTAGTCCTGAAGAAATATTTTTCATAAAGCTGAAGAATGATTTACACATGTTTACTTTGGTGATGTTGTCATTTCAACAAAGCTTCCATGAGTCACATCTCGCTCCTTTCTAACATCTTACACTTCCAGTTTTTGTCACCACTTGAGCAGTCGAATGAGGATCTGAGTTCACCATAATGTGGAGGCTGATGTAAGAGTCATTTAGGGACAAAGCTGACATAAAGACAGTCCTTTTAAGCTTCCTCTCTGATTCTGCAGATTAATGTCCTCTGCAGAGGGAACTTCAATGCGTTCAATGCAGATTTTTTGGTGTCTGCTATTCAGAAATCACCTCAATGATCTGTCAGCATGTGTGAAAAACACAAGTACTGACCTGCAGGAAGGTGGGAGGGAAGGGAAAAGGAAGGAACGGTAATCCAGCCTGAAGGTTAGCGTGTATGTGTGTGTGTGTGTGTGTGTGTGTGTATATGTGAGTGTGTGTGTGTGTGTGGGGTGTGTGGGGGTGGGTGTGTGGGTGGGGGTGTGTGTTTGTGTGTGTGGGTGTGTGTGAGAGAAAGAGAAAGAGAGAGAGAGAGAGAGAGAGAAAGTAATAAAAAGCTGAGCAGTGTGAGCGTGGGCACCCGGTATTGGCCTTTTCCCCTTTAACTCATCCCAACACGGTCAGATTCTGTTTCTTCCCCAATCCCTTCCCAAAGCCACGCCACATCTAACACGTGTAACCAACCAACCTGCACTTGTCACAAACGAAATGAATCTCTGATCTGGTGCGAGACCCCGACAGAGCACTGGCCACCACCTCATTTCTCTGTGCCCACTCCATCCTCCTCTCCACTCAACCACTCTGTCCCTGCTGCCGAGAGTCTTCAGCTCTAATAAAGACCTCGGAGGGGAAGGCCATTTCACAGCTGATTCCCTCAAACACCTTTGATATGTTTCAGTAGTTGGGGATGGAGCGCGGCTTCGTACTATTGTGTGTCTGCCTGAAACACAACGACATAGGGCGGGGGGGGGTGGGGGCAAAAAGAAAATATATTAAAAAATAACAATAAAAACATAATATCAAAAAAAAAAGATAAAAATCTGTGATTCATGAAGTATAAACTTGAGAAAGACACACTGGACGTCTTCTTATAGTTATTAAAGTCCCTCCAGTGAAACTCCAAGCTGAGAGTCCGTTTCAAGATCAAACCATTTCAGACTCAAACAGCCCTGAGAGTTGAGAGTTGGTAGTCCAGACACAAACAAGGACAATGTTTTTGCACCAAAACCTTGTTGTGTGACCTTCATTGGAGAAGCGTCTTGGTGTGTTTGTACTCACGTTTTCAGTATGCATCAAAGTTTCCGCATCTGCTTTGAAGCATTCACCCACACGGTCTGGTCCGGCAGGTGGAGTCTTGTTTTCACATTCTGTGTTGTTCCCTTTCGTCTACACAGGAGGTTGAACTTTGTCGACTTAGCAGTCAGGAGAAACTGGGACTGACTCTGTGCTACAGGACAGATGAAGAAGAGGACGTGGCCATCTACGTTAGTGAGGTGAGTCTCCCCAGAGGTTTTCTCCTGGCATCGACCGAGGTTCCAGTGTGGAGCGTTTAAGACTGTCTGTCGGCAGAAGTTTAAAATATTAGTGCAGAATTACTGAATTCTGAAACTCAGAACAGATAAACCGAACACAGTGGACCTGTGAGAAGGATCGGAATCAGAACCACTTTTATAGGCCAGGTTTGCATATACAAACAAGAAATTTGCCAGCTTGCTGCCAGTGTACAGAAGAGAAACTCCTGAAATTAAATTTAGACAGATAAGTAGAAAACACTATAAACGAGGACCTGCGCCTGTGCATGGAAACATTCAGTTCAGTTGTGTTTCATGCATTTACTTTGCTTCACTTGGTTTCTCCTGCAAACCCATAAAAAAAGCCATTAAAATTACATGAGTAGATTTTTTTTTTCTGAAAAATTATCCATTTACACATCAAAGGAAGATAAAGAAGGTATTTCTGTGGAACATTTTTTGCTTTATTATCTCAAATCCTCTTAGCACACTGAGTAAACAACTGATTACATGTTTTCACAAAAGAAAAGAAATTCTTAATATCAGAATGGAAATGTGTGTTATGTTGCACTGCATCATGAGAAACTTCAGTGTTAGTAAACACCATCTTCTGGTTATTCTTCATTATAAAACAGCTAATAAAGTTCTTTTAAACTGAAATGATTTGTGTCAAGTGGCCAGAAGTTGGACTCTTATTCAAGATGCTTACAATAAATGTGGATGTGGAAATAAGTGGGCAGAAGAGTTCAAGTAAATTCAGGTAAAATTGAAAAAATAAAATAGGGCAACATAGAGCAGACCAGACGGTTGAACATCTGTGGAGAGCTGGAGAACAGGCTCGAGAAACATGGATTAAACTCACCGACTCAGTCAACGACATCACAAAACCCTGTTTCTAATCATGACATTTGTCTGTGTAAATCCGACTACAATCGTTTCAAGGTGGAAATGCCCAGCCGGGGTGTATATTGCTTATTCAAGCCAAGATGTTCTTATAGCATATTAAAAGCTACATATTGGCATCTCATTAACCTAAAGACACAGTCGGACAAGACAAAGCACTGAACTGTGCATCTGGGTTTGGGTTTGCCCACTTTTTTTAGTGCACAGCTCTATTCACCATCTACTGCCCTTAAAAGTATGAGGATTGCATTGTATATACTGTCATGCCAAACAGAAAACTCTCCTGGACAATCATTCAATACAAAATGGTGCGCTGTAGCACAAACGAGTTGTTTTCATGAGAAAATATCGGTTACAGTTTTATTTAGATTGCCTCTAGGGTGTTGCCTAGCTCTCACATCTCCATCCTTGCCATCAGCAAAAACCACCCAAAGTTACTTGGGATTCCTGTTCCAGTTGTCTCTTTCGACAGCTGTCTCCCTTTGTGCCTGTCTGTCTCACATCAGCTACACAGTATAGTGTACATTGTGACTAAGAAACGCAGAAGTAACGATGGAAGAGAAAACGATAAGTACAGAGCAAGAGGCCGAACAAGAGAAAATCTTGGACACGGTGTCATTTAAATGACTTCTATGTCTTCTGAGCTAAACACTGATAAAGTTCCTTTGTGCTACTATAAAGCCACTCTGTAGCAATACCACCTCTGACCACATGGGGGCACATAGAGCAACTGACAATATTGTGCTAATGAGTGGGGACGGGGCGATATCTCTGGTAATGCCACTTTATCCCACTAGAAGTGCCTTTTGTTGTGTCTTATATGTGATATGATGCCCCCACGTGGTAAGAAGGAATATTGCTACAAAGAGCATCTTCAAGGTCACTAAAAATACTTTTTTCAACTAAGCGAGAGATGCTTGTGACACAAAATGAGGAGAGGGACTATCTTGAATCTCATTTTACTGGTTAAGATGTCCTTTATAAAAGCAGTGATTGATTGGTTTTTTGTTTTATTATCCTACTTTGTTCTTTAAGATACATAAAAGAACCATGAACCATACATGAATCTCTCTCCTGCCTGCTGTTTTTCTGCCAGCCACCAAAATTACAACTGCACACAGTTTGCAAAATTAAAATACTCTCGGGGCAAAAACTATATGCATATTTAAAAAATATTTTGGTTCTTTGAAGTCTTCTATTTGCATTTTGGACTATGTTGTTGTACCAACAATCATCATTGTTGTACACCAGAACGCCCCAGTGAAATGTTTTAACAACGGAGAATTTTCTGTTTCTCAGACTAAATCAGTTGTGACATTTAATATTCCATTTCCAATTTATGATTTACTTTAGCCTTTATGTGAGCAAAGCAGACTTCTCTATTGTTTGCAGTCCTTCAAAATTGAAGTCCTATCAAGCACGAATCACATTATTGAACAGATGATCTAACTGCATGATTACACTGTCAGATGCCAGGATGAGATGACCGCCAAGACAGAACGAGAGAGAGAAAAAGAAACAACATGAAAAAAACACGAGAGCTTTGAGGTCCTGCCTGCTAGTCAGACAGCCTCAGCACAACTGAAAACAGACTGTGATTAAAGAAAAAACAACACTCCTGCTCTGTTTTCCTTCTGCTTTTGGAAGGTTATGGAGGAGACAAATCTATTTTTTGAAGGTTATGGGGCTGAAATAAATCTATCTTTGATCATGAGCTTAACCTTTCAGTTTGAGAGCTGAATAGTTTATTTACATGAACAGATGTGTTGCTCTGTTTCAGAACTCTGACTCTCAGAAAGGCTCTGCTGCTAGACGGTGAACTGTATAAACTTCTGTTAGAGACCAAAGTGAAAGAAGCAATTTTGAGTTAAAATTTTGAGATATGCACTTGCAGGAAAATGGCAATTAATGTTAGTACTTCAGTTTATGGACTCAGCTTCAGAACACAGAGTCATTTTAACTTTGTAACTGTACATAAAGTGTATAAAGAAGACTGGATTTTAATTAAGTTGTGTGTGATTTGTTGAATCCAGGACTTGTGACCATGTGAGAGGGAATCTTCCATTTTACTGATGGGGATATTTGACATCGGAGTTTTTACAGAGATACACGAGCCGACGGCAAACCTGAAGAACAAAAGCTCAAACTAGAAAAGAGGATATTTGTACACGCAGTGTAGAACCTGAGAGCAGAAACATAGTTCGGAGGTGATCAGAACCCAAACAGAGGTGTGAAACGAAAGGCAGAGCGTGAAAACAAAGAATCCTCTCGACACTCGAGCCAGAAAAACACTATTTTGATTGAAGAATATGCCTACACAGAAGCTGAGGAAAATACTGTTCTTCATTCTGCTTAACTTTCTCCTAAATTATGTTTAAAGTTTCCACTGACCATGCAAGGTGTCGGAGAGCTGCGCGGCATATAAATCAGGACTCTCTTTGGTTTTTGGCAGCTTCATTAAGTGTTTGAGTCATTGGAAAAAAAATAATAATTATAAATAAAAAAGTAAGAGGAGTGTGCAGCATTCAGATGAGGTTACACAGTATCTCTATGGTGCTCTGATCTTTTAAAATAGAAGGACTCCAGATGAGAATAATGAAAGATAATGAAACAGATCTTAAACCAAGCTGAATTTCTCAACTTTATAGGTCAGATAAAATGATTTGTAACTATATTGTGCCTTTTTAACCTTTTGTAAGTTTCACTGATGCAGGTCTACTTGTTACATATGAATGTGTATAAAAATGAGAACCCCCCTCTTAACTCTGATCAATTTTTATTTTTTTTTTAAGAAAAAGAAACAAATTGGATCTTAGTTACAGGCAAATACAACCTCAGATATCTAATTATACACAATAGTATAATGTTTTCCCTGTTTCATTAATTTTAGAATAGAATAAAGAATACTAGAATACTCTGGTCTACAGAGGAGTTCATGGTTCATTCATTTGATCATCATTTCGTCATTTCTGCCAGCCATGGCACTTGACAATGAGGTTAAACAAGTCTACTTTAGTTTTATTTATCTGTAGGATGTTGTTGTGGTTCCAGAAGTTTTGTGGTTTGTACAGATGCAGTTTTGCAAACCTCAATCATGCGTCCATGCTTTTCAGAAAAGGCTTTTTTCTGGGGATCTTTAGCAGAAGGCTGAGAAAGCAGGGTTTGTTTTTTTTTTTTTAATTGTGTTTTCATGGACATTGTACTTGTATGTTTTCTATCTTCTCTTTCCTTTCTTTATCTTAGTATTCCATGGTTTGACCTCGGTGTAAATTTGCTGGGATGTCCACTCGTGGGAAGATTGGCAACTGTCTTAAACTTTTTGCTTGTGGAAAAACTGTCTTTATCTAGAATGTTGAACTCAAAATTGTCTGAGAATGGTTATAACCCTTCCCCAATCGATGTGCAGCATCAACTGCTTCTCCAAGGCCGCAGCTGCTCTCTTTCTTTCTTAGCATTGTGTTGGAACATACCTGAATCCCGCAAACAGCCCAAACATCTGCTTTAACTCAGGTCTGCGCACCTGCTGATAAATAATTCAGCTGTAACTGCCTCTCTTAAATCCTATAGAATCAACAAGGGGGTACTAAGTATTGGCCACTTTTGTTTTCTTTCATGTTTGCTAAATAAATAATGGCACGGTGAAACAAATGTGTTGTAAATCTGAGGCTGATGTTTTGATGACTCTAAATTTGACTCCATTCAAATCTAAAGCATAAACCCAACAGCTTTCCTCTTGGCTGCCGCCATTTCACCACTAACAGTATTGACTTGATTCTCCATACTGGATAAACTGAATTTTAAATGTTTTAGTATTTAGCAGATTGCTTTTGAAATCTGTACCCTGAATGTAATCTGCAGAGCCATTACATTCAGGATCTTCAGCGATCCCTGCTCTTCCGTAAATGAGTAGTCCTCAGTGTGGGCTTCAACTATGGTGAAGGTGGAGCTCCTCTGAGCCTTGGCATCCTCGGAGATCTTCGTTTATACAAGCAAGAGAAACAAATGGCCCCCACTGTCTATTGATTAGATGGTGAAAAAGTGGCCTGCCAGCTTGCAGACCAGCATTAGTTACAGGTACACAAGTGCTTGTGCATCTTCCTCTGGGGTTAACTCACAGGCTGGAAGATGCCACATGCAGATGACTGGGCTGTACCAGCTGAGCCGGAAAGCTGCAGCTGAAGCAGGCACGAGGACTGCGATGCTGTCTTCCCAAGGCATTGGCCACAATAGCAGTGTAGATATGTCTAGCTCAATAATGTCTCCTAAATAAATTAAAATACTTCCCTTGCGTCTCCCAAAGATTAAGACTGAAAGCTTAAAGTCGTCATTTTTCTCCTTAACACCAACAGGTCAGTCCAAACAGCATCGCTGCCAAAGATGGACGCATCCGAGAGGGGGATCGTATTTTACAGGTACAGTAAGACCTTCTCACTGGTCTCCCTTACACCACTCAGCTCACTCTCATTAGGTTCAACATAGAAACAGTTTTTTATTTTGTCGTTCTCACCCACTGTCTCCCAGCACGGGAGCACATTTATTTTTAATGGCAGCACATTAAAGGGGGAACTCGCCTACACCGTGACTGTTACAGGGGGGGAAAATGCCCCCGTGGCTGTTTTACTTACCGACTCAGCACCAACACAGGTTTTTAAGAGTTTTGCTTCAGGATGGTTGCCTCCTGTGGGATGGCTGAGAGGCTGTGACTGCTATTAACCCCTGACTTCATCATCAGGCCCCGGAGCAGAGAACAGTATTATAATGTCAGGGCCTCTGGCTAAATGGCGCACCATCTGAGGGTTACCGTAGGAGGGCGATTGTTTTTAAGAAAAGGATTAATAGCCTCTGATTTTAATATTAAGACTATTTAATGGATTTATATTTGCCACTTGTGAGCAGCACAAGAGGTAAAATATGTTTGGTAGAATCACCATCTGCCAGGATTCAATTCAACAGCTTCCTTTGTTTAAAATGTTCCATATTGGGCTTTTCTTGACTGGCAAAGGTTCATATTTGACTTAAATTGTAACTTCCCAGTTTCCAGGCTATCTAGCTGTCATTTTAAGAGTTGCGCGATTGATTAAGCAGTAAATACAGATTTTGAAAGAGCAAAAAAAAAATAAACCAAACAAACAAAAAAGAAACACCTTTCTGCTTACCGTCTATGGCTAACCCAAATAAAATAAATACATAAAAATGGTGCTGTAAACTCAGTACCCAGATCAACCCAGAACATACCTGCTCCTCTTAGACGTGATTCAGTTATAAAATAAACATCCTGCAATTGTCTCTGTCGCTGTGGCACGAGGCTGGCAGTCACGTGCCTGATTAGATCGTGAAGGTAACCAGAAACGGCAGATGCGTGGAGAGCAGAAGCAGGGGGAGACTGAACAGGGTGTTCACCTGAGCACAAGGGCAACGGAAGATGACCACGACGGTTTACGTGGATGTAATAGGCCGTTCACAAAAAGAGCTCAGTCAGCGGGAAATCCAGAGAAACAAAACCCAAAATGCAGAAAGCCACTCGCAAAAACAACAGAAAGAGATAACAAAGGGAGTACTGATAAAAGTTTTTAAAAAAGCAAAATGCAAACACATGCCAAGAAGCAACAGACGGCGTTAATGAGAATTATATCTTTCAGATTATGCATGAAGAGTCACTGATGAACTCTTGCTTCATTTGAGCACATTAAAGGTTAAAAGTCATGTGAAAAAAGTAACAACATTGAATTAGAATTCCTGTAAAAAGTAAAATGATTTGGGGTTTTATGAACCAGCACGCACACAAAAATACAACAGCTTTTCCTTTTTTTTTTTTTATTCTTTAAATGAGTATTTGTTACTATTATGCAAAATAGGAACAAAATCCTTTCAAGACTGCATACGTCCACCAAGAGCTCAGATGCTGGACACCAATATCTAATCTTTTCCAGGATGAGCCATGCCCTAGCTCCGGTTAAACTTTTTATACCATTATCTCACTAACAAAGCATCCTAACTATATAAACAAGGCCCAATCCAGGCTACGTTTGGCACCTATGGCTCAAAAGTGTCCCAAATTTCATAAGGTTATTTTGATGTGGGATAAGTGTTGGGTGGGTCTGGTTTGGTCCAAAGGTCCATAAACGATGAAGGACTGGGCCGTGTTGAGTCGATGCGTGTCCAAGTTTATGTATCTTTGTGTGAATGGCATCAGTCAAAGTCAAATGTGGACCTAAGATAATCTCAGATAGGGGCTAAGTTTGGGCCTAACTCGATTTGCTGTCTGTGAAGTCATCGGGACAAGCATAGAAGATTAGTTTGTGCAGTAAATGTTACAGCACATGTGAGGTGTGGATCCCTATGCACTACTGCTCTAATTGTCAAACTGTGTCTACCATGAGTTGCGAGGCTGACTTGAGCGTACACAAGGCGTGCACACGTGTGTGTGAAGCGCACTAGTACTGTGGCACCATTATCCCCCACTGACAGGGTCATTACTCAGCCAGCAGAAAGATGGACGCCACCTGTCAGTGAACAGTTAATTGTATGGCTAGATGTATGTACGCTGCCGGATACTTCGGTGAACACAACAGCTCCGTCAGCCCACGGCCGCCTTCTCATTCGTAATCACTTCCTAGGTTCTGTTTCATACTACAGAGCAGCATGAAGTGTTGATAGTCTACCAAAGGAAAAAAAAAGGAAAGAAAGGACATTACTATGTATCCCCATGTTTATTGTGCTACTCTGTTTTTCGCATATCGAGAACTCTGACATGGAAGAACTGGTTGTTTTGTTGAAAATGTCTAAGTCATCAAGTGAAGCATTAAGTGACGCAGTATCCCGTGACATCACAGACCTAGAGCTGAGCAAAATTATCCAACTTCCCCTTGAAATCTGTCTTTATACTGCATTTTACACTGCATTTCATTTACCGTTCCTCTGAATAGGTTAAGTGCAAAGTGGTAACACCAATTTTGAGAGAGAGAGAGTGGCTCAACCTCCCCCTCCCCAAACAAAGGCAGATGCTATAAAGTGCAAAGACATGATTAAAATGGATGATCTTGTATTGTATCTCTGTGGTATTTTGACCGCAGCACATCTAGGAAACAAGGTCAACTTGAGAAAAGAGTCAACATATATCACCTTTAAGGACTTTTACATTGGAGAGGACTCTCTATGTGAGATTACCTGCTTACATTTGACCTAACGGTGACTGTGGTGACCATGTTTGTCATCTCCAGATTAATGGCCAAGATGTAAAAGACAGAGAAGTAGCAATGGCTGCGCTCTTCAGTGATGACTACAGGAACATCATTTTACTGGTCGCCAGACCCGAGATGCAGGTAAGAAATGTGCACATTTGTACGCCACACATACTATATCTTTTAAGCTACTGAGTGAAGCGCCAACAAATGATAAACTCCAGTTACAGTAAGCTCGTTCAAAGCAAACCTCGGCGGTCTGGGAGGGCCAACCAACCCCCTCCCAGTGCATTGATATCCACAAACCAGTGGAAGCCACCACTGAGACACCTCATCATGTTTTATTTTTATGTATCACCGCTGTAATTGACTTCCAACAGTAAGCCATAAAAGCTAATGGCATGCTAATGTGGAGTGAGTTCAAGCCCAAGGCGGAAGGCGAGTAAGTGGAAGGACTCTGCCGCAGCGTAGATGAGCAGGAAGCAGGAGTAGGCTCTTTGTAATTAAATGGGTCTTTCGGCAGTAAATGTGTCATCAGATATGGAGGCCATTTGGTTCACATCAAACAAACTGATGGATGATGTGGAGCAAAAAAGGTCAAAACCGCTCGTTCTATGGTTATCAAATTGGATATGCCTGATTTTAAGATTAGTGGTTTTTTGGGGAGCTGCATATCAGTCACACATTCCTGCATTCATCTGAGTGTTTTTTTCATGAATCTCATTTGTGGACCTATTTTAAAAATCCAAATATTGTATCTTAAAGCTCTGGGTTCTGACAAACAACACTATACTGTCATCTTTTCTTTCCCATTGTCATATGTTTCCTTTCTTCATCCACCCCCAGCTTGAGGAGGCCTGGCTGGATGATGAGCATAGTGAGTTCCTGGAGCAGCTCAAGTTGGAAATGTTGGAGGAGCAGCAGAGAGAGGAGATGGAATTAGCTGCTTTGCAAGAGGAGCAGGAGAACGAGCAGGTCAGAAGAAGCAAAGCATGTTGATGATCCTAATGATTAGCAGTTGCCTGGCTAAACCGTCTGATCTGCATTTAAAGAAACTTCCAGCTTTTATTTTGTTCAGTGGAACCTTTAAGTGTCAATAACATCCCAATGGTCAGTAACTGCTCAGTTAACAGGAAAGTTTTCATCATGTTGGAAGGAGAAACGGCATCAAACGCTTCGCTTGCAAAACTGAGTGGAAATAAACTTTATCTCTTGAACTGAGATTAAAGATGTTTTCATAAATATTTATTTAAAGGGACCACAACACCATGTAAATTCCAAGTATTTGCGGTCATAATCTAAAATTCTGGGACAATAACATGCTACAAGAAATACATAAAAATGAGACTTCAAAGATGTTGAGGAGAGGAGAAAGTCCCAGCAGTATCAAAGTTGTACAAACATTACACAAAACAGCATATACATGATCTTTCAGTAGAACATAGAATAGGTTGAGTCTGGAAAAATAAAAAGATTCCTTTGGTTATTTTGTCCTCATTCTTTAAGGGAACTTTAGAAACAAAACTGCGAATCCCAAGCGGATTCCCAAAGAGAGCATTGCCAATGCATGTTATTTAGGCATGAAACATCACAAATAATTCAGCAGCAAACACAAGTTATTAATGAAAACATGCTTATGAACATTTTGCAGTAATTTAAAGTTGCATACTGCAAAATGTTCATGGAGTGTTTCCAAAAGTAGAAAAGACGGGATGCTTTGCAAAATATACATAAAAATGATGCAGTAATTTACAACCAATTTACACATAGTTTTAACTCAAATAACACAAAGTAGAGTGGGGACGGGGGCAAATTTATTTGTTTTTTTCTCTTGCATCGCGTCTTCTGTCAAGAACTGAAAAAGACGGTTGCTGAAGTTTTCATAAGTAAAATGACATTCTTGCTAGATCAAACGCCGCAATGCACAAACGCGCAAATGCACGCCGATTATAGAAATGTGTAGATGCGTGCTGGCACATTGAGCTTGTTTGGGCTTTTTAGGTCTTTTTAAGACATTTTTGTAAATTCCAACAAATTACATCATTTCATATGTCACATTTAGGCTATTTTTCTGTTATCTTTACCTTCTCGAGAAGTGTGGTTGCAGACGCTATAAAATATATTTCAATAAAAAGATAAATTAGATAATATTTTGGTTTGTTTTGTTTCATTTTTTCAGAGAGCTGAAGATGACCAGCCTACCTGTTCAACACTCCCTCTTCATAAGGACAGTGCACGGAGTAAAAAGGACAGAATGGAGAGCTCAGAACATAATGTGTTGGCACAAATCCAGAGACGCCTGTCCATGTGCCTAAGAGACAGTCGGGACACACACAGCAACACTGGTTCCACACGGCTGGAGAACAAGGACGAGGAGGATGATGAAGACACAGAGGGCGATCGTTTCCAGCAACTTTTGGAGCTAAAATGTCAGATTCGTAACAGCGGAGAATATGACCTGTTCTACAGCCGCCGCAGCACCATTGAGTGCAGCATGGCGGAGCAGGGCGGCGTGCAGCATGAGCTGCGTATGCTCAATGAGGAGCTGCGCAGCATCGAGCTCGAATGTCAAAACATCATGCAGGCCCATAAACTCCGTCAGGGTCAGCAGTCTCCGTTAAAAGGGCGTTCTGTGCCCTCCACCAAAAATCAAAGCCCCCACCATGGAGAATCTCTGAAGGGTAAGCTGACGGACATTAATGAGAGGCTCGAGAAATCGGACAAGGACAGCTCCAGTGCCTATAACACTGCAGAGAGTTCACGGAGTACTCCTCTGGCAATGGACCGCTCCCCCGAACACTCACTTCAGAGAATGGTGAGTCTCACCAATCAGAGGAACCTCTGCAGCGGCCTTGCCACTGGTCACTCACTCAGCCCAAGCCCCATCTCAGCATATTGTGCCCCAGTCCAGGGGAAAAGCAGCAGCCCTGACCACAGCAATCCCTCGGAGTCGGACCAGACACCTCAGGGAGAGGAGGAGAGCAGAAGGCAGGTGAAGCAATGCACTTCTAGGAATCCTTACTTCTCTCCTTCACACAGTTCCCAGCAGAGGCAGGCCAGCATCCCAGCTCATGCCCGCCACTACCAGAGCTACATGCAGCTGATCCAGCAGCGCTCAGCTGTAGAGTACGCTCAGAGCCAGCTTAGCCTGCTCAGTGTCTGCAAAGAGCCTCAGCGGCCCATTAATGAACCCAAAATGGAGTGGAAAGTCAAGATTCGCAGTGATGGCACTCGCTACATCACCAAGAGGCCCGTGAGGGACAAGATCCTGAGGGAGCGAGCCTTGAAGATTAAAGAGGAGCGCAGTGGGGGAATGACAACAGATGATGATGCCATGAGTGAAATGAAGATGGGGCGGTACTGGAGTAAAGAGGAAAGAAAACAGCACCTGGTCCGGGCAAAAGAACAGAGGAGAAGACGGGAATTCATGCAACGTAGCCGGCTGGAAAGTTTGAGAGAAAACCCTCAGAGCAGCAGCGAGGGTCGCAAGGAAGTCAGCATTATAGAGCTCAGCCACAAGAAGATGATGAAGAAACGCAACAAGAAGATCTTGGACAACTGGATGACCATCCAGGAGCTGATGACTCATGGAACTAAGGCCCCTGAGGGAGCGAAGGTGCATAACGCTTTCCTTTCAGTCACTACTGTTTAAAAACAACACGGAAAAACAACCACATTCAATCTACCGTGTGGTGTAACATACAAGCCTCGTTAAATGTGGCATTTTTATGATGACAGTTGGAATATTTTTCACACTTTTTAACCCAAAAGCATTTTGTATAGAATTTCAGTGGCATCATGACATTTTCTTGATGTTTTCCAAAAAAAAAAAAAAAAGGTTCACATTGCTCTGTGGGATAATACAATTTCTATGAAACTATAACTATACAATTATTTTAATACTTCTCTCTAAACATGTTTATCTTTTTGACTCTATTTTCATATTTATGTTGTGATGGTATGACTCAAGACAACTACACGAGTCAGAGTCTTGTTTAGTTTTTTCCTTTCTTACGTTATGTTCCCTAACCGATGATGGATCACTGGGAAAGCTGCCTTTCACATGTGTTTAATTACTTTAATTATCAGTTCAAAAAGGTAGCCGACATGATACTTTACACCTGTTGCGTTGACATGGTCTGGAAATCTAATGAGTCTTAAACTTTAACCGACAGCTATACACAAGATAAAATTCAGTTTTCGTTCGTGTTTATTTTAAGTTAGAATGAGGATTAAACTTCCATTTTAGATCCAGTCGCAAAGTCAGAAACGTTTCCAAAATGTTTTTTTTGCTGTTGCTCCTGTTCGCCATTGTTGGTAAAAGTCACTTATGACAATGACGTGCGCAGTATTTAGCACATACAAACAGCAAAGCAACACGTGTCCTTCAAAACAAACGATCAGTACAGCCTGTGTGTGTTTGATTTATTGTGAACAGAATAAGAGAACTCTCATAAAACAGAAAAACTGGCCGAAGGGTTTACTTTGCACATAAGAGTAGCACCAATGGTTCTGAAGTCAGGATAGTGAGGCTCTACAACTTCCTAATCTGTAATTCCAACTTCAGGAGGAATTCTAGTTAAAACTTTTGACTTAGATCTTGGAAATTCAAACTTCAGAGTAAAAATGGACCGTACAATTATATAATTCTTCTAAGGAAGCTAACAATAACTATTGAAAAGTTTATGCATTTTAAATAAATTGTCACTTAGAAGTTTAATGGGTCAAATGTTTATGTCGATGAACTTGAGCACCAATGTGACCACGGCATATATATTACAGTTCAAAATCAAATGTTTGAACATCAACTGTTCAACACTACAGGTCTTTATAACCAAGTTCACGGCTTGTTTTTCAATCCTCTGTCCTGAGTGGATGGATGGATGGATGGATGGATGGATGGATGGATGGATGGATGGATGGATGGATGGATGGATGGACGGATGGATGGACGGATGGATGTACGGATGGATGTACGGATGGATGTACGGATGGATGGATGGATGGATGGATGGACCTTAATTCCCACTTGTATTCTGTTAGTGTAGTTTGGAGACCTGTTGACTGGCCACATCATTGTCAGATTGCTCAGTCTAATTCCGATCAGTCACCTGGTGTTAACTTCAAGACACTTGATTACAAGATAGAAGATTGTTTAGTCTTAGCAGAGCAAGAATTGATTGATTTCTTGATTGAGTCCTCTATTAGGAGTGTCCACAGCTGAAACTGAGGAAACAGAGAAACCAAACACATTTTAAGCCACCTTTATCCTGTTTAGCAGGATAATCACTCGGCAAACACAGACCCAAAAAGCCACGTGTCCTTACACTCATACGTGTTTACAGGTTATCATCACCAGAGTCCTTGATTTTGGACTGTGTGAGGAGAGACAACAGCTGAAGAAAACCCACAAAGAAATTCAGATGCAACAAAGAAATACCCCAGTAGTCACCAAAACCCTTTTCGGGGAGTGGACAGTGGTGGTGCTTTCAAAGTATTTTCTAAGCACAAAAACAAATTGGAAAAATGATTATTTAATGTATCCCCTTTTAAAAAAACACCTTAAAATTTTCGTTTTTCTGTTCTTCTTTAAAAAGTAGCCTGGCCGGCCATACCTATTCACTTTGCAGAAGTTCTCTCTGATGCAGCGGGTCTGGTACCCCTCCACTCACAGCCATTTGCACCAGTACACCATGTACCAAGCCAGGTTGAAAAGGGCGTCCACGAGCCGCTTTTCAAAATAACCTAGGTGGTTGCACAATTGCTAATAACACCTTTTATCAGGACGTTTATACTGCAAAACCAACAGTCATTGGTTCATTGGTGATTCTCTGATTTAAAACAGTTTTTTAAGCAAAAAAAAAAAGGGGGTTCTGTTTTTAGTGATGTTCATTTATGATTAATCTGACTGACATGTCTTACACGGAGCTGCAGCTTTACAATTTTTGTTTTGTATGCAATTTCAGTTGCATATTGCTTTTTTTCTGCATATTCAACAACAGATGGACCTGCCAATAGCTTTTAAATGCTGATATTTATTTTCTATCATTTTTACTCTCCTTTACTCGCAGCCTTAACAGTCAAACCTCAATGATGCTTCAGTGCGTCGACCTTATTTCACACAACAACAACAGAGTGACTGTATCTCTGTGCCTCAGAGATATTTTGTTCTGCCTTATTCATATAATCTATACTTTGAGGTTTTGTTAACTGAAAACATTTACAGATCTTCTTGAGATGATTTTTAATGATTATTATTATGTTTGCAGTTGTGCTGTGTTACGATGATTGCCACTGAGCAGGACTCAGAACACTTAAGGACTGGTGAAATGAATGGATTTATAGTTCAGTATCATGTACAGTGCTCATTCCAAATGCCTCATTTTTAATTGAAATATAAAGTTGAAATTTTAAACCAAGTCCTGTATGTTTTGAGTCAATGTCTGATGGTCTAATTTTGAGTAATGCATAGTGGCCAATTTGTAGCAAAGTAAAATAAAGTAAAATGTGTGATACTGGTGATCTTTGCAAAAGAAATGATAATAAATTATTGTTTTTGGTATGATATTGCACTTCTCTGTGTTATTATTTAGACAGGAATAGGAAATCTTACTGAACCTTTTTGAGTTCTGGTGATGAGAAGATAACGATAGTGGACTCAGCAAGGCTGCACCACACTGTGATGGAATTTCTGTTCAGAATCACGATAGAATCTGTGAACACACCG
The DNA here is from genome assembly GCA_014839995.1 of Xenentodon cancila. Taxonomy (NCBI): domain Eukaryota; kingdom Metazoa; phylum Chordata; class Actinopteri; order Beloniformes; family Belonidae; genus Xenentodon; species Xenentodon cancila. Next base: position 26,472,667 of record CM026199.1, read on the forward strand.
GGATAGTAAATACAGAAGAGAGGCGGGGTGCTTAAAATAGAGTTATTTCCCAAAAGGAAACAAAGAACAGCAACAAAGACTGCAGCAAATCTCTGAGGGGTGAAGACCAGTGTGGTGAAATGAAACAGAACTACTATTCACTGAGCACAAGTTCACCTCAGATATCTGCTGAAGAGTGACTCACTGCAAATGTGTTAAGTTATTAAATAGAAGGACATTTCAATTAAATTGTCCTTCCACTTGAATGGCTTTGTGTTCATTAAAATGTACCAACCACTTAATCATCACTATTGCCCTGTTATATGCAGGGAGAGCTGCTGGGACATGGGTCTCTGTATTATCTTAAGTTGTCAGTGTGCTAAACCTGAAATTGAAGTGTCACAGATATCATATAGCCTCAAGACTGTTCTCTGCCCTTTTTTGTCTGTTTTATTGGAAACTTGTTCCATTTTAAGAGAGTGGTAAAATATGAAAGAATTGCTAGGAGCCTCTACATATTGAAGTTTTTGTCTCAGGTGAAGAGATTGTTCAAGCTTAACCAAAGGCATTAGTTCCGTTTTACCAAGCACACAAGTCTCAATTTTTACTTCTCTTTTCTTTTTTTTTTTTAGCTGGCCTGTGAAGAACTCAAGTCTGCCCCTCTCAAAAGCAGAAACTCTTTGTTCAAAAAATGTGATCTGATATTTATCTAAGTCACAATAAGAGACAAACGCAATGTGCTTAAGCTGACAACTCACTTCGCACACCTGGTGTCCTAATACTGAAATGACACCCATCAGTAAATAATGAAACTATAAATGGAGACAGTTTATTACTGCAACTAATCTTCCTGGAAGGGGGCACCCAGCCAATACAACTCCAAAGACACGACGCAGAACAATGGTTGAGGTAAAGAAGGACCCGTGAGTAACAGCTGGCAGGTTTGAAGACATCCGTGGAACTGGCAAGAATCTCCGTTCAGGAGTCTGTCATGCACAAGTTACTGGACATTCAGGATGCCCACGGCGGAGCATTTAGGAGGAAGCAGCTGCTCTTCCAAATAAATGAAAAAGAAATTAAAAAAGCATATCTTGGCGATCCAAAAAAAGCATTGGAGAAAGGTTTTGCTGGCTGATGAAACACAGGTTGACTTGCTCAGGAGAAACACTATAAGGAGAACTTACCAACATCAAAACAGCATCAAAATGGTGAAATATGGTGGAGGGAGTGTCATGATCTTGTTGCCCTATGGCATTGGTCCTGGACCAGTTGCCATAATTGAGGGGGAAAGCCATTTTCAAGTTTAATAAAATGTCCTACAGAATAATGTCAGCATGGCTGTATGTTAGCTGAGGTTCAGTAGAAGTTAGGAGACGCAACAGGACAAGAAATAAATCCACCAATAAACTTCGAGGTTTCACCGGGATTCTTCCAGGAGTGTGAATGCAAAATGGGTGTATTTAATAAAGACAAGCCATCGTAATTAGGCTGTGTTTTCAACCTAAGCACAGTAGGTTTGCCTTATATTGTGACTTAAGTGTTTGTTGGGTTTTTTTTTTTGGAAACTAAACCAGAAAACCATTTCCAAAGGGTTCACATCCTTTTTCTTGCCGTCGTTTATCAATATCATTTCACCCATCTAATGGCACAGTCTGACATACAGTGATTACTGTCTAATAATGATAAACTTTTCTTTTTTCAATATTCATCCACCTGCATGGTGGATGAATATTGAAACTATGCAGCAAAGCCAAAATCTCTCCCCTGCTACCTCCTCCAGCTCCTCTGGAGTGACACCATGGCTTTCCCTGGCTAGCCGAGGATATAATCTCTCAGCATGTCCTGGGTGTGCCTCAGGGCTTCCTCTCAGTTTGCCATACCCCAAACACCTACTAAGGGAGGAATTGGAAAACAGACTCCTACCATCCCTCAAGTGATTTTCAATGCCCTGATTTATAAATTCTCCCAGTCTGGATTGGCGTAAATTGATAAAATGCCACGTAAAGCCACTGAAGAAGCTGTGTAAGTTGTTCTAACTCACTCCACAATTACCCACAGTGCTTGCAAACTAATTAAGTTCATCCATGAGCTCCTGAAAGACCCAGTCAGGTGTAATTAAAATCGAGCCTATGACAGCCATGGCATTTGTTAGAGCCTCCCAGCAGTTCAAATACCGGTACTGGCAGAAATGTCAAGCAGAAAGCAATGGATCTTCTCTTCTTCACTGCTACGCTCATGTACACACTCACACACTTCTATTATGAATGTTTGCTGATAACCTTTTAGATTCCCTTAACAGGGAAAACTACAAATTCTTTTGTGTTTTCATCCAGGGAGACCCACATTTATTGACATACAGATCCACTTGAGACTTAATGGAAATGTGGATAATGCTTCTCTTGATGTCATGACACGGGGTACAGCTTTGATCTTTGATATATGGGTATAAGTTTTGGTAATCAGCCCAGATGTAGCCATGTGCATGCGGTCAAAACGGCCAAACTGCTGAGGAAGCTGCTGTGAATTTATGAGCCTTTCAGGAAAAGAGAAGATTCAAATGAGACTGCTGATAGAATATTGTAGTGAATATTTCCATCTTGAAAATTCTTCAAGACAGATGTAAAAAGTGTCATTTGTGTAGATTTAACATTAGTTTATTTGTGAAGCTGTGGGGCTTTGAGCTAAAAGCCACCACGTCAGCCTCTTCATTGATGGAGGTTATCAGAAACAACGCTTATCAAAGTTACTAATGGAACGGTTGATTTTATAGGCATTTTGTCACTTTGCAAAATAGCGGACAAAATATGCAAAATATTCTCATTTTCAAAATTGCATAGATCCTTAAAGATCCTTAGTTAGAGATTCAAAGTAATCAGGGGGCTCTTCCGGTCTCTGACACAACTTCCAAAACAATATGTTCTGGCTTCCAAAGGAGTTAAAGAAAGGGAAAATCTCTGCTTTCAAAATCTCTTGTTACATGGAACACAAAAGTTAAAACATGTTGGGGTTTTATATGTTGGGGTTTTTTGTTTTTTTTTGTTAATGAACAACTGACAGATTTGTGTCGGACAACATTCAGTGAATCAGTTAATGTATTTCATGTAATTATTCAGCGTCCCAAGTTTTGCAAAGTGGAAAACCCATAAATACAGATGCGAGGAGCCTGGACAGCCAAACTAATCGTTTTTCTCTTCAATACAAAGAAGCAGTCATGGATCTTCAGATTACAGCTTGTATGTTCAGCTATTCTGGATTTAAGTGTAGATCCCGGGACACACCAGGATCAGTTATTTTAGTCTGGGAACAGCCAATTAAACTGACAAACCAGCACCACAATCTACCTGGTCAGGTCAATATAATTGCTAATAGATACGCGGTAAAAATTCAGCCACATATGTGGGCATGTTGATAACTTCAGGAAATAATAAGTCAGCTCATACTTTTTCCCTACTGTTATTATAATTAAGGGTTGTATGTACCAATGTGTAAAATGGAAATTAAAATAATTTAAAACAGCAAAAAACTGTAATTCTTACATAATACTTTTACTTCTTGTCTTTGCAGATTGTATAAACACAAAATATTTCATGTTTATTGTCATCAATTTCAGTTCATTTGTGAAGACGCGTCCATATTTACATTTCAGGTCCGCAGCACATTAAAAAAAAATTCAGCAGTATCTCTTTTAACACTCTATAATTTTACATCCCTTCTCACAACACTTGAAAGGCATTCTGACAAATAGAAGACCAATCCAACCACCTGGGACACTGATTCATATGACCATAATACACAACGCCACGGTGTGATGCTTCGTCCCAGAGGCCACTTCTGGAGTGGCCTTAACAAGCTCATTTCTATCCACCCACATTCCTGTTTGCCACTTCTAGAGTGGCTTTGAGTTCAGTGAAACTCCAAGAGCTTGTAATTATCTCTAAACAATAAAGACATGGATGGACATTTTTCCTGAAAACAAGTGTCAGTACAAGTATCACCTGATTGGTGGAGTCATGACGTCTGTCCAGCTGAGTCTTAACGGTAGACGAACCTCACGACTCATGAACGACACCTGTTGCTCATTTCACTGTAACTACTTCCCATTATTTGCTGATCTGATGGGGCTCTGATGGTGTCCAGGTATGGCAGTTCCGTCCCAGCAGCCATCTGGACCACTTTCACCACACGGGTCTCTGCTGGACAGCCGTGCAGCTGCCAAACCACACTGCGATCATTTGTTTGGAAAGGACAATTGGTGACAATATTAACAAAACAATAGTATTTACATATATCAGTTGCTTTTGTTTTGCAGAAAAAAAATACTCCTTCACTTATTACATAATACTTTTACTCGTCTGCCAGTTTCTGTCCCATTTATACATCAGAGTCTTACATTAGGTTGATATTTTATTTCTTAGATGGTATATTTCCAGGTCTGGTTTATTATAAATGTAACATTTGGTTGCATTGGCTGAAACCTGTCCCTTCGCTGACGTGGGAGACATCATCTTGTATTCAGCGCGTGCTTGTGAAGCTTATTGCCTGTTCAACATCCACATTCTCATTACTATGAATTGCTGAGCATAGAAAGACAAACAGGAATAACTTTTCAATTAAAATGATTCTGCGCATGTTTTCTAAGTGTTGTGCAAACATGAAAATAGGGAAACGTATATATTTCTTTAACTCTGAATATTAGAATGTTATTCGTTCCAACCAGGTATGATCTTCCGATAACTGGAAAAACAACATTCTGTCTGTGACATGCTCTTTGTATTTTCTATCCTCAGATTTGTATTGTCTGTAGCCACAAGAATTTCTGAATAACACTTTGTACGGTCTTAATTCACAGCTCAGAAGTCGAGGAAGTGCTACGGCGGTAAATTGATGACAGTTCGCCATTTGACACCAAATGAAGCTCAGCCGGGGGTGAAAGTAGTCCAGAGCGGTCTGGATCTACGTTACAGCAAAACATTTCATTGAGGAATCAGAATTCCACTGAGAGAAGAAAACAGCTCCAAGACACACATTTAAAATCAGTCACAACAGCAACTTCAGCAGCAGAACACATCTGCTTACGTTCTTAGACCATCCTAAACATCACGTCGTCTCTTCATTAACTGCTGCTTGTTTTAAACTACATCTGAATTGTCAAGGAACTTGTCATGATATTCATTGTAGCATGTTAAATCGGGCACTACCATCTGTCAAACACACTGCAGCTGATCTGACTTTTCTTTCCCACTATTATCGTCAAAAAAAGAGACTATTGTTACATTTTTGGCATCAACTACACTAAGCGACAGCCTTTGAATTAATTGTAATCTGTACACCGCAGTGTACAGTGTTTCTGCTGGCCTGTGAAACAGCGTGCATTACAGCCTCCAGCTACAACGACACTATTGGCAGCAGAAAAACTGTACAACCTGCGTGAACAAAAACATCAGTAACAAAAACAGATTACAGATAATGCAGGATTATCTTAAAGAGACACCGTCTAGAGCGTGCTGGGAAACTTCCCCCAACCGTCCCCGGCGCACGGGGATCCTACTTTGAACCTACGAGCCCAGTAATTAAAATAAATAAATAATTCAAATAAAAAGTAATTATGATCATACATGGTAAGTACAGAGCTACGTAAGATCTGAAGACCAGAACCGTTTCTTGCACAAAGTTGTAATTATGGTCATTTCTGCTGTTAAGTTGTCAGTGGGAGACTGACACACTTCTGGAGGCAAACCCTAGTGGTCGTGTTGGGACTTTCACACTTCCATGTTGGAAGTACTTTTTAAAAAAAAGAAATTCCAGTATTTAAAGAATATAATTTGGTTTATAAACATTTAACACCTTTTCATATGCATTTGTTCACTTACTGAGGCCCTTTGCACATGTTTGCTCTTCTTTCATAGATCCCGTTTTAGTATCAAATCGTCATTCCTATCACGTACGTTACAGGCTGGACATGCAAAAATGTGTGCACTGTATATTAACATTATAAATGAAGTTGACAAAGAATAAATGACCTGGGTCCATACTCTTTATAAAGTAGTAAAAGCAAATATATGAATCACTGCATTCTTTCTTAAATTTGCATTTTTCTTGTCCTTCCAACTTTTTCTGATTTGTGTTTGTAAAAATGAAAATTACTGTGAACAGGTAATAAAGTTCTGTAACTACATTGTTAGTTAAAGAAGCTGTCATTTGATTTATTTAAAGTATTTCAACGTCATTCAGAAAACTTGTCTAATAGCCTGCTGTAAATGATATACACTATATGTCGGTCCACCCTTTGCAGCTACAACAGCCTCGACTCTTCTGGGAAGGCTGTCCACAAGGTTTAGGAGTGTTTATGGGAATTTTTGACCATTCTTCCAGAAGTGTATTTGTGAGGTCACACTGATGTTGGACCAGAAGGTCTGGCTCTCAGTCTCCGCTCTAATTCATCCTAAAGGTGTTCTGTCGGGTTGAGGTCAGGACTCTGTGCAGGCCAGTCAAGTTCATCCACACCAAACTCTGTCATCCAGGTCTTTATGGACCTTGCTTTGTCCACAGTCACGTTGGAAGAGGAAGGAGCCAGCTCCAAACTGTTCCCACAAAGTTGGGAGCATGGAATTGTCCAAAATGTCTTGGTCTGCTGAAGCATTCAGAGTTCCTTTCACTGGAACTAAGGGGCCAAGACCAGGTCCTGAAACACAACCCCACACCATAATCCCCCCTCCACCAAACTTTACACTTGGAACAATGCAGTCAGACAAGTACCGTTGTCCTGGCAACCACCAAACCCAGACTGGTCCATCAGATTTCCAGATGGAGAAGCACCATTCGTCACTACAGAGAACGCCTCTCCACTGCTCTAGAGTCCAGAGGCGGCGTTCTTTACACCACTGCATCCGACGCTTTGCATTGCACTTGGTGATGTCTGGCTTGGATGCAGCCGCTCAACCATGGAAACACATTCATGAAGCTCTCCGCACACTGTTCTTGAACTAATCTGAAGGCCACTTGAAGTTTTGGTCCGTAGCGATTGACTCTGCAGAACGTTGGCGACCTCTTTACTGTTTCTGATAACTATATAGATTTCGTTTTTTTTTTTAGACGCCATGTTTTATGAGGCCTGTTTTTATTCTTAAATGGAGCTTAAAGTTTTCCTGGAACTAAATAAAGAAAGCCCTCGGATATTTTAGAGCATAATTATACAGAAGAACATAACCTACAACAGAGGATTCACTCGTGTCTAATTCTTCCTAAATCAGATTGTAACTTTGTCAACCCACGACAGTTATTCTAGTACATTACTCACACATATTTTACATTTTAAGAGAGGTGTAATGCCTGCTGGGGGAAGTAAATTCCCAGTATTATTCTCGACTGACATTGTTACTACAGTTAAACATCTGGTTCTCAAACACACCTAAGATTCAAATCTCTTTTACAGTAGCTGATGAAGTTTTGATAAGAGAAAGGTCACAAGTTTTGGACAAAAATGTGTGTAAACTGTCCGATCAGCTCTTCATACGCTAAAACTAAGCTCCACCATTCTGACAAAAATTATATTTACTCAAAACCGACACTGAGATTCCCCAGAATAGTTCTCCATCTCAATGCGCAAAAACAGCCTGATCTTTAAATATTGTCAAATCTTCAAATTCTGTCACCTTCCTCTAGCTCGAAAGTGAAAAAAAAAAGAATGGCATGTGTGGTCAACCATGCGACCTCTTTGCTGTATGCTAATGCAACACTTTTGTCACCTTTGTACATTCATTGTCTGGTCGAATCTCATTTAAATTCTTGTGAAGCTCCCTCTCACTCTTCTTTGTTTTATTTTTATTCATGAGCCATGGGTTGGAGTCCGTATCCAAAAGAAGTTACTTTTAGGGTTAGGGTTTCTTTTCTCTTGTCTGGCTGAATTTAGGAATACATAAATAATGTCTGCCAGTCCGTGCACTGGGCTTGTATCCTATGTATTACACAATGTGCACAATAAAGCTCCTCCCTCTCATGTCAGATTCAGCGTCGCAACAGAGGAGACGCTTCTTTTGACTGGCAATCCCGAGCTCATCAGTTATGGTTTTGCATGAATGTGTAATATCCTCAGCAGTCATGTCATGAACAAGTTTTATAACTAGATTTGTCTTCACACAGATTGAATTTTCTCAGACTCTAGTGTGCTACCTAATCAAACCGTAGCTTGTAGAGTGAATGTAGAACTTACATTTTACAAAGAGTGCATATTTCAGCAGTTCCTCTGTCAGGGTCGGCATAGCGCTGGATCAAGCTGCTTGTTCAGTTGCATTCTGGGTTGTGGTAGCAGGACACCTGCTCTGTGAGTAATGAGAATCTTGCCAGGAGGCCTTGCTGCTCAGAGCTCAGATCTTGGATGCTCCCAGGCTTTGCCACAGGCGAGTGAAGCTGGGAACAATCCACAGTGCATCTGCAGAGAGCAAGTCAGTGGGTAATGACCTCACTGTAAAGTAGACGATGCTTCGTTTGCAGACTTGACACGCTGCATGTTAGTCGCCATTAAAGTTATACTGACTAACTAAGCATAACTACATGGAAAGACGCTGTAAGATCAGTACCTCAATACCCCCGATCCATCTAGTTCATTCTAAACAAAATTAAAAGGAAAGAAAAGGGAACAAATATAGGAATGTCATTGTCAACATATTTCTCCGTTATTGTACATCTGCAGAGTAAATATGTTAAATTTCTGCAGACACAAGAACTCGTGCCCATTTTATCTTGATTTCTTCCTTTGATAAGGACACATTCTGTCATTAAATTATATTATTTTCCTACATTTTCTGCAACTTTTCAAAATATGTAAATGGATTTTCTGACGTGGGAATGGTAACCGTCATGTCTGCTTTGTCTGCAGAGCGACTGGGTGAACATCAATTTCTGACAATGTCTTTTCCCCGCTTGGCTGCTTCAATCAGTTCAAACCTATAAACATCGCATGAATTTACCTTCCTTCACCATAATGATGTGCAGTTGTTTTTTTTAAGAGATCATTTTAAGTACGTAGATGTTTAAAATTGCAGGCTATATGACATAAGAAGGGACAAGATGGAGAGAAATAAAAAGTGGGGTTGATTCATCCATCTGCAAAAAGGAGTCTTTTGAATAGTGACTGAACTTCAGGCTTTAGGCTGCTGGTTTTAAATTTGTTTGCATATCAAGTGACAACGCTGAGCTGTAGATTAAGAGTTTCTGATTTTTGTGTTTTGTTGACATGTTTTGGCCTTGTGTTTGGTGGTTTTATAATGCTCCTGTTCTCTTTGTAGTTAGTATTTCCCTTGTTAATGTTTTGAAATTCTTTATCTGCACCTTAAATATCTTTGCTTCTTGTTTTATGTTGTAGAAAACTGCCTCTGTGGTGAACTCCGTTTCAATTTTAATCCCTTGTCCCTGTTTTGAATTGTAAATAGGCTGTATTTATCTGTCACTTTTCCAGTCTTGTTGACCTCTCCAAGCATTTTAATACCCACAAACATTCATACTTCTACGACTCTTATACACGGCACATTTTCTACAGTCGTATAAGATCAGTGATACATATGACACTGTATGACTTGCATCTGCTTAATCTGCTTAATCTTGGACACAACACTGGTATGGGTAGATTGTACAATATTAAGATCACCTGGATCGTAGGCTACGACAGATGTAGAAAGGCATCACCAACATGCATTTACAATAAACAACCCAACTGTTTGTATCCGGGACCCTTCTGAGATATAAACAGGCTGTTGTCAGTGGGTCTGCTCAGGTACATGGGTGATAATAGGAATACTTTTGAGATGGCCGTTGCCAAACTGCTCACAGATCACTGATTTGGAGTAACGACAAAAAAAATATGACTACAGTTAAATCACAATGAGCGTCATTTGTCTGCAACAGCCCAAAATCATGCAGTCGAAGCTTGGTTTGTGGCCACAGAAATATATGAATATTCGTCTACTAAGTCTAGCAGTGTTTCTTATTTCCATCTTACACACACACAAACACACATGTTATCGAAAACATCTGTGGCAATGTGGGGTTCAGCATTTTGTCCAAGAACACTTTGATATGCGGACCGTGAAGTCAGAAACTTTCTCATTTGCAGATACGTGTCTACATCCCAAGGCACAGTCGCCCCAACTGGGATTACAACTGAGTTCAGTTCCCAGTCCAGTCTGGTTCCATTCGCGGCAGCTTGCCTGTTTTGGATTCTTTCCATTTAGTGCCATGAGATGTTTAATTTCTCATCATCTTGCTGACTTGAAAGTTTTCTGTATTTGGATTCCTCACCAAGGGGCTCCATCACCCTGGGGGCTGGCTCCAAAACCAAGTCACTCAGCTTTGACACCTCATGATAAAAGACCAACTTTGAAGCAAAAATAAAAGAATACGGTTTTGGTCTCCATAGCTAGATTTACCGTCCATGACATCTATACAGGGGTTGAATTTTTATGTATCTCATGGGGTAAAATTATATAAAGCCACAAAATTATGCGTAATTAGGGGCACGCTCTTAAAGTCGATGGCAATTTAACTACTTTTAACTACTTGACCTAAATCATGCTTTTTATTTTCTGCTGTTGTTTTAATGTCTCTGTAAAGTACTTTGAATCACCTTGTTGTTGAATTGTGCTCTACAAATAAAATTGCCTTGCCTTGAGCTGTGAATAGAGACCAAACATTGCAGTCAGTTATTCATATTTTAATGTAAAGTGCAAGGTTGCATTATCTCTGATGTTGCCACTGAAATGACATTAGAAACGAGAGCTTCTGCTGTGGACATCTCCAGTGAGATCCACAGCTTCTGTGCTGTGGCTCAGCTTAAGGAGCAGGGAACCCGGCAGATGATTTCAGGACCCTTCCAAGCGGCAGCCCGATGAGACCCACAATCACAGATCAGTAGGGTTCCCCAACCTGGGGGCGACTGCACCCAATCCTACCCAACACTTCTCAGAACACCAACAGACAGCATCACAATAAATAAAGACACTCTAGACATAATGCTTTATGGTTTTACATCTGTGAATGAGATGCAATAAATATCCATATGATGTTCAAGACTAACATTTTGAACATGGGTACCAGACACAACTGCAACTAATTCAGCATCTGACTAAAATAAACTATAAAGGTGATATTGTGTTAAAAAAATGAGCAGCTATCAACCCAGTAACCCAAAAACGTAATGCCTGGGGCCATGGCTGTTGGCCCCATGGAAACAGGGAAATGGGTCAGAATCTTGTAACAAAACATGCTGCCACTAAATCCTTGCCCCTTTGCCTCATCTTAACTTTCCTTTTCCTAAATGTAACAAAACAAAAAAAAAAAGCTTTCCTGAAGGCATTACCATATCCCTTGGCATGGTTAATAGATACATTTTTGAATGAGTATAAAACCACCTCTACTTCACACAGAGACTGCTCTTAAACACTTTCACTGGTTTCAGTTTCAACCTTTGCAGCTTTACTAACAGTGCAGAATGTGGAAGTAGAGCGGTACAATACTCACTGGGAGAAACAAAGACCAAGAAACATACTAACACTGCTCCTAATAGCAAAGAGGCTATACATCACTGTCATCCTGCCCCCCCCACCCTTCTTATTTTTTTTTTTTTTTTTTTTGAATATCCCATCCGCAAAGCACAATAGTTGCAGGAATTTTGTCCCTTGTGGATTGGATTGTGATCGTTTTGCAGGTGCAGAATGCACATGCACCAATAGTTAGTAACTGTCAGTTAAAATAGGGTGCGGATGAAACTAGGTTATACAGTTTGGGCATTGTGGAAAAAAAAAGGTACCTTTTACACGTATTCCATCTTTTTTGGATGCTCTACAGTATGTAAATCTTCCTTTGAAACGTTGGCTGATAGTGTATTCTGCTGCCGCAGTGCTGTTTCTGCTTGGAGAATGAATTTTTTAGCCCTCCCTTGAGCTCTAAACTCCTCAGGTGTACCTTTTGCACCTAGGATGTAAGCACAGAGTGAACACAGACACAAAGCATGTAAAGGTATGAGTGTTTTCCGCTTTGCTGCAGTGTAATCAATTAAATCCCTTCTGGAGGACTATATTAGTTGTGTTTTAAGGAGATTGGTGTACATGGCCATGATATAGTAGGGTATTTTCATTCTCTTAAGTGCATGATATTTGCATGATATTTGTGTAGGTGAGCATATTTTGTTAACACCTATTTATTCATGAGCATTTGAGAAGATTAGTCAGGCTCTGACCAGGCAGATTTTGGATGAAATTAGGTTATTGTTCACAGTTACCGATCAGACCTTCATCCAAGATAACAGCATTGTCCTCATCTGTTGTCCTTGTTTGATGTGCAAAGCTGATATTTAGAAACAACCCTGTTAGTGACGTTGACATTGTCTTAGGTTTGGGATTTTGTTTTGCCATTTACCAACATAACTGATTTGTTCTCTGATGCAACAAAAGCTGCAAGCTGGCGTGTGGTTCGCATGTGGCAATGTTTTTTGTTGTTATTGCTAAAATTGTGCATGAGGTTGTCTGCAGACAACAGTTTGTCATGATGGATTTGCTAACTAAAGCACATATCTGTCAGTGATGTGAAAATAGGCCTGTGCAGCTGGTCAAAGTTCAATAGGGATCTCAAGTTTTTGCTCCAAACAAATACAAAAAAACTGTGCAATTAAAAAATTGTAGTATTTTGCTAAATATTTATCTGTTGCTGGCGTTTGTGGCCAAAAATATTTAAGGAATTATTTGAGCAGCTTTACCAACATTTGCCATGTTCACCTGAATCGTTTTCTTTTTAAATTTGAACTATTATTTACTCTGCAATTAAAGTTTACCATGAAAATATTAACATTTTTATCTTACTGTACATTTGCAAAATGCTTCAAAAGTCAAAGTCAAATCATTTTTAATATTCGCGATTGCAGTGTTTACCAGAATTATTGTGATTATGATTTTTTTTCCACATTCAAGCAGCTATATGAAAAAAGATGAAAACGTCCTGAAAATGTTTCTATATGTTTCTTATGTTTCATCCACAAGTAAGCAGTAAAAGGGGTTGTAAAAGGTTGTGAAATCAAGCAAAACATCTTCTGACACTGAAGTTTAAAAAAAAGAAAGAAAGAGGTGACAGAATCAGCTGATAAAGTCAATTAAATTGTTTTTGTGTTTGGCCCTTTGTCTGCTCTAACAGTAGGAACGTGGTCCCGGCATTTAGATTGTGTCCACCACTGGCTCTGGGGATTCATTTGTTTACTCATCTTACACAACACTGTTCTTTTTAAGCTGTAGTCATTGACATCACAGTCTTCATTGATGACCATCACTGCTATTTTACTACAGTCCTACAAAAAGAAACACCAAGAAGAGAGAATCTGTCTGCATTTGTTTAAGTGAATGTATACTTTGATCCTGGATCCAGTCTCTCTTCCAATTAATTGGTATTAATGCACCACAAAATTGTTGACCATATGCCTTACTAATCAGGAGAAAGTTACCTTAAAATCTTAATCTGTGTGTTGTCACCGGAGGACATCCAGGCAATGACATCTAAGCCCAAAAGCTCTAAGTTCAGCTCATACTTAATAGCGGCGTTGTCCGCTCTTGTGGGTCTCACATCGGGTACGACAGGAAGCGGCATTCATTTAAGCTAAAACTGAGGCAGTCATGATTTATTATACCTCGAAGAGACTTATGTTTGGCATGTGGCTGGCTTGATCGACATGTCTTGGATTTTAATCAAAGTGAGTGGCAAGCCATTTTGTGGGAGACGGACCAAGAGTTGAGGTTGTTTTTTTTTGTTGCTCTTATTTTGTCTTCATTTATCAAGTAGAAACACATTCTCCAGAGACGATTTCGCTGTTCAGTGGCTTAAATCACTTTCAGTTTACTGTTAAGTCTTGCTTTTTCCCCTGGTTCATATTGCTGTGGCTCATTGTGTGACACTTTTCATCAATACGAATAAGACCCAGTTAAGGAAAAAGTTGATCCTGTTTTTAAATAAAAAACCATCACAGATATAAAACAAAATGAGTTTATTTTGCACACTAACATTACGCCTTTGTATAAAAAAATAATTGCCCCAGGAAACTGACATAAAATTTTTTATGTAGCCTTTTTTTAAGATCAAATGTTATGGAATCAAGAACCCTGCTGTGTTTTAATGTAATATTTTCAATGGATGTCACATCTGACAGCTCTTTAAAAAAAATAATTACAATAAATCAAGTCAGAGGCTGATTTATTGCAAAATGTCATCATGATATTGTTGTCAAGACTCTTCAAAGACAGATTCCTTTAACAACTATTCTTTGATCTCTTTTGACCATGTTTTTCATTTAAAGCAAGTTGCTTTCCATCTAACTCTCTTTTTTGTCTCAATCAAAGGCAATTTTTTCTGTCTCTTTAGGCTTCTACTGAGATTACAGTGAGAGTTTCTCTGTTTTGGTTTCTTGTGTTTTTTATTAGGGCATTCAGATTTCACACAGGCTTTTTTGTATTTAATAAAACTTAAAGCAGCACAAAGGACTATTGTTTGCATGAAAGTGTCCATTTAGCTGTCGAGGTTTTCTGTCCATGCCCTCAGCAAAAACCAGCAAATGTAACTTCAGAATCCCTGTGCACCACGTTACGGCGCAACGTCACGCATCGACATCGATGAATCTAGCTCCCAGAACTGCAGAGGACGTTATGGCGGATTTGACCGAATCAAAAAAGTAAATGCAGAAGAGGAAACAATAAAACACCAAGTAAATCTTAGACGGTGATGAAAAACGTAACCTTTACCCTAGTTGGGGAACTCAAAGAGCTAAAAAAAAATAATACTGTACCACAAATACTGTACATACCAATATTTCTGCTAAAAGAACAATCACTGTTACTTTTTATGTACTGAAAATACTATACTATAGTAACCACTATTACTACTGATCAGACTTTTCTAACAATCAACGACCAATATTTTATTACAAATCCCAAAACTGGAAACTGACTTATTTCACTTGTAAGGTTTCTACATTTGTTTATACAGAGTCAAGTGATCAGCTCATCAGATCCGAGTCTGAGAGATAACTGATCTGGAAAGACATAAGTCTCATAAAGGAGATGGATTTGGCATTGCTACCATCAAGCTGTCGCTCCATATACCCGCACACCACAAGTCAAATCAGTTGTCTGAGTCAGAGGAAAGTAGTGAAAGGAAATCTCTGCTCTGTCATCTTGTGATGCAGAACACTGCTGCAGATGAAGAGATGGTGAGTAAAAAAAGGTCATTGGAATCGCAGCAAGAAAGAGAAAAAGATGAACGATCTACACTTAAAAGCGAACATGCTGTCTACTTTAAAATGTAAACATTTGACCACATTAGACACTTCCAGCGCAATTCACGACATGCTGCAAGGCGAGTCTCTGTTCATAAGACGCTGGAGAGAAGGTTATGTCCAGTAACAGACATTTTGGCATTGATGAGCTGTTTGTATTGTTCAATTTTTTAAACTAAAGAAAAAATAAATAGACAAACTCTTATTGTTATCCCCCTGTCGGGCGCTACCGTGGAAACCAAAACAACAAATTAATGCTTACCGATTTGAAAACCAAATAAATTGGTTAATAATTTGGAATAATAATAAATGAGGTAGTGGCAAAGTAGTGAGGACTTGTTATTAATGTGAAATGTGGTCAAAGACAATCAAAGAATATTAGCAAAAGGAAAGTGTCTTTGAAGGGAGTCTCAAGAGCCCCATGATGAAATGTAGCTGTAAACCTGCCTGTTACTGATTTACTACTATTATTATTTTAAAGAGATGTCGCATGTGGAGTCTGTTAAAGATAACGTATTAAAACCCAGCAGGAGGCTGCTGATAGTCTCCTCCAGATCCATTATGTTGTGTGTCCTGAAGTCACAGAAAACTGAGGACCCTTATTTCTCACCTAGTTGCAGGAAGAACGTGTCTGTCATGGTTCCACATAGAAACGCTGTCATCAAGTTGCAGAAATGGCCGTCAGAGAATCAGATTAATATCATCTTAAAAGTAGGGTTGGCCTTCACAGGGACGGTGCAATCGTGTAGATAGCTCTGTTGTTCCACAGGAACAAGGTTCCATGTTTAAAGCTGTGTGGTGTCTTTGGCCTGATGAGACCAAATTCAAGCCGAATTGACACATGGCTGCAAGTTGTTTCTTTTTTCTTTTCTTTTTTTGCAAAAAAAGAGAAAAGCCATCAATCTAACAAAAAAAAAAAAAAGAAAAACAAACACACAGAGGTGGGAGGATAATGCTGTGGAGCCGCTTTGCTTCTACAGACACAGGGAACTTTGCTTGGGTGAAAAAAGTAAATGATGCTGAAGTGTTGAGAATTATATTGATTGTTTATTCAGAGGAATAATGTAAGGAAATCTGCTATCAGTCTTGCATCAGGTCTCCACCGGCTCTTTGAACAGGGCAATGACCCAAAACCAGACATCTTATTTTGACCAAAATGTTTTAAGGGCACCACAAGGTTCTGGATTGGGCCCCTTGAAGCCCGGATCCAACTGTGGAGGGAATTCAAGGATAATGTCCAAGCCTGGAAATTACACTATTTGAATGAGCTGGAACAATTTTCCACAGAAGAATGGACTTAGATCCCAAAACAGACTTGGGCCATCTTATAAGACATTGTTGAGAGCTGTAAGGCACAAAGGCTACACTACTGATTATTAATTGTCAGAGGGCTAAAAAAAAACAAAAAAACAACTACTTGGCCTTGTAATTTTTTTATTTTTTGTCTCATTTTAAATGAATACATCAGTAAAGTATGTTTTTAGCTTAATGGAAATTTTTTTAAGTCTTGGCACCAAATAAACTACACACATCTGGGTTGTGCTCATTTCTGTGGACAAGTTAATGGTTTATTTAAACTTTAACCATTGGCTTTGTTTCCTGAGCAATGTTCTATTGTTTGATAAAAACCAGCACACTATCCACTTTCAATATCCTTTCCTTTTCTTTTTCATTGTCCTCTATCTGTAACCTCACATATGCAGCCGCCCACCTCATATTACAATAAAATGGTCTTGTAGGCAAATTGTAAATTAGATTCCATTCAAGAGTGGAAGCTGAATAGCTTGGCCAATATTTCTTTTGATAATCAGAAACACACAGGGACCTGATAGCCATTCATGTGTGATCATATTGTTGGACTAAGGTATTATAAAAATCACCAATTTTGCCAAAGATTTAATGTTTCTGTCAAGTATGAGCAACCAGTTTAATTTCCTATGCCAGCTTTGATGAGATTGCGCACAATGTCTTAATAGAACCACTTAAGGTTTTGGTCAGATAAACACATTTTAATGTATGGCAGTATATATGAAATATTAGCAGAGGAAATATAAAACCAGCCGGGCATGTGTGAAGTTCATAAATTAGACATTCATTATGCAGTTAAAAGAATATAAATGTGCTTTACATAGCTTATTACAACATTCTTTAATTGTTTCTTAGCAACTGGACCAAGACACGTGTGAGCTGAATTACATCTCAGACTTAAGACTTAGGCGTATTAAGGTCTAATCTGGGAAATTGTTAGCGCTTAAGGCTGAGTCACGGCACTGGGAAGCGTTATGAGGCCCAGATAAGCTCATTTTGACTGGTAAACGACAAGTGTTGAGAATGAACAAAGATAGTAAAGCAGTGCTTCTCAGTTGCCTTCTCAGTACCGCTGCCCTGCACGTTTTAGGCTTTTCTCTGCGCCAACACACCTGACTCAAATGAAAGAATCACCTCTTTTGTTTGGCATGAAGGTCTGCATTAGTCTGTGAATGACCCTTTAAGTTGAGCCCAGTGTGCTGGAACAGGAAACATGCGGCCCAGTGGTACATGAGGACTGAGAAACACTGTAATAAAAGAATTGGGCCATGTCTGATGGATAACCTGCCAGTTTTAGGCAGCCACACTCGGGTTGAGCCAATACCATCCATCCATCCATCCATCCATCCATCCATCCATCCATTTCTAGACCCATTTAATCCTGTACAGGGTCACAGGGTTCTGCTGGAGCCTATCCCAGCTCATTACAGGGTTATAACCAGGACAGGTCGCCAGTCCATCGCAGGGCCACATACAGCCAAATAAACATGCACACTCGCACTCACACCTAAGGGCAATATTGAATCATCAATCAACCTAACATCCATGTTAGGTTGATTTTGGACTGTGGGAGGAAGCCGAAGTACCCGGAGAAAACCCATGCAAGCACGGGGAGAACATTCTGTGTGTTATGTGTATATTACATATAAACCGTCATAAAAGTGATCGGATCTTCATGCAAGTCACGATGACAGACACACACTGTGCTTAGGCTGAAAACACATAATTATGACTTTAAGTTAACACTTAAAGGGTTCAGGGTTGGTTGAATCTTCTTTGGCAGCACTGATTCATACACGCATTGAAGTGCTGCAGCTCAGACACAGTTGTAGGATGTCTGATCAGGTGTGAACGGTTCTCTTGAGGTAATTCCACAGCATATCTGGAGTCAGTCTGAGCTCTGACTGGCCTACTAGAAAATGCAGGCTCTTTTACATTTTGTAGTGGATTAAGTTCAGTGCTTTGGGTCATTTGGGTCACATGACTTCACGACTGAGCTTCAGCTGGAGAGCGCCATCCTCAATTAATTCTGCAGGATAATTTGGTAAACGTAAGAATTAATTTCCCCCCTTGATGATGGCAAGTGCGCTAGAGTCTGAGGCAATAAAATAAGCCTAAATCAGAATGTTTTAGCATTAGTAAGCAGTACTATTTTTGTCCTATACTGTGCTTATACCTAAGTATTCTTCGCAAACACCCTTCAGCACAACATTTGTGATCAGGATTACTGTCAAACACAATTTAAGGCCATAACCCTTATAGTTTCCAAGAGGATCATGATGTTTCAATTAAAGCCATATGGTGATAAGGAGGGATAAGATCACTCTTGAAAAAGTATAATGCTTACACCTCAAACATTTCTGCAAGTTTTAATTCAAAGTCTTATCCTAAAAATAAAATTTTGGTCAGTGTTGATAAGCGAGGCTGTTGTTGTTGACATCAGCTGCTGGAGCAGAAGTAATCCAAACAATAAAAGCTACCAAACAGATTTCTTGTTTTCCTTGGAGAGTCTTGTTTACTCCCATAAAACTTCAAATCCTCCGCAACATCACATTTATATATGACACTGCATTGCTTTTTATATTCAGACATTCACAGCACGATAAAATGAAATAAATTTTGCAAATGAAAGGCAGTGGTCTCCATCTCGCCTCGACAATGCAAACATGCAGAGTGATGAATCATTCCTGCAAAGCTGAATGACCTTCAGCCACGTTTAGATGAGGCTGCATGCAGTGAACCTCAAAACGCAAATGCCGAGGATACTATGGAACCATAATTACGTTCATTTCACCATGCACTGTCAGAGAAATTTATACATCTGCAAAATGAAGCAATTCATTTCCTGAGGTGATGAATTGCCAATAGTGGCGGTGGAGTATTTCTCACACATCCAGACAACAAACATTGTCCTGCTCTACATTTTGGAGTTTGCCTGAGCAAAAGCATTGTGTGTTTTGGAAATGAGATTAAAATGGTACGCTAGGAGCAGCCACCCTGCTGTTTTGGGGGAAGTGAAACAGGCAGTGACTGCTCATGTGTCTGTCAGAGATCAAAATCAACACTCAGCACTAAATGAGGGCGAAAACTTGCAAATTAAATTCACCTGTCAATCCCGGTCTGTTTGATCCTGCCTTACTGTCAGTTTACATCAACATTCCCCACTTCAGTATTATTTGAAGACCATAAAAGGGATATTCAAATTGTGTAAAGATGTAAAAATTTTCTTCTTTGTTCTCTCCTTTGACAAACACTATGTGCCATTTCACTTAAACAATTGGTTTAGGCACTTTGTTTTTATTGGTTTAGTCATTTTATTTCTTAAACAAAAAGAATAGTAATTATTTTGCATGAATTATTTTATAGTTTCCCCTTCAGAATAATAATCGGCATATATTTTCAGGACATGGCCATGTCAGTTTTGTCAAATAAAGTCTGCCACGTCATCGGCAGCAAGATCTTTGCAGTCTTTGAGGGAATGCCATGAAATATTAATTTCAGAACAGCTGTCTGGGGCTCTACCTTATTTGACGTTGGCTGATAGCCTTCTAATACTCGTTCTTGGTTTGCTGCTCATTTGTCTGTCCCCATCGAGGTGCCTGTAATCTCCTTCATTATTAATCTCACAGAGCAGAAATGTCATGCCGCCAAACTCGGCATCATTTAATTCTTGTTTACTAGCCTTCATATTTGGCCCTGCTGAAGCTGCCCGCTGCTGCCACAGCCACATGCTTTCCCCTGAAGGATACTCATTCTGTCCAGAAACAGAATTTGCATTCATATGTATAGTTTTCTCCGTGCTACACAGCCCTCTTATCATTCTGCTAATGGATCACAACAGCTATTGTGCTTTGCGTCTGTGTGTACGGATTCGTGTGCGGTAGCCGTTTGAGGGGAGGATGCCTTCAGAGCCCCCTGAGGGAATTTCCTAAGCTGATTTTACCCTTTTGTTGCATGTCCTACTTCCTGCTCCCTCATCTCTTTTCCAGATCCCCAGACTCCTACAGCTTTAATGTGGCATCACAGGTTTGTGCACCTGTCTGGGACCTCCACTTTGGATTGAAAACAGATGGAGCTTGGCAGTTGTCTGTAGGTTTTGTGTGATTTAAAAGCATTGTAGATGTAGGTTGGAAAAAAAAAAAAAACAAAGCTTAAGGGGATACAAGGTTTATGTCCACACCCACACTATGACAATCTGTATGTTCAGTTCCAATAGAATATTATTAGAACATTTTTAAAACATTACTTGATTTTTTAAACTAATTCTACAACTTATTGGAAATAATTAAAGACACTGATCTGTTTGTATTTGAACAATGACAGATTGTTTCTTGTAAAGACCGTTCCTCATATACCACCAGAATGTGTTTAAAAACAAGAACTATGCTGCGTTTTCTTTTATTATTAGTATAATGATGTCTCTAATAGAAGTGTAAAAGCTATATAAATCATAGTACGCTACAACATTATTGATCAGTTCTCAACTTTAAAAAGTTTTCAGCTTTATTCCGATGACTTTTACAGAAAAAAAAAAAAAAAAAAGCATTTACCATAAGTTTTCTGTTTCAAGCAAAGTAACCTAATTCAGACATGATATGGGCATGAAAGGCTACAAGTGGAGCAGGTTCATAGGTGTTTACTGATGACGTGTCTGCAGACAGAACACGCAAGATTAATTCAGAGATAAACAGGGACATGCTTTCTGGTGACATTCAGGCAGATGCAACAGAACTGACAGTGAAAGACGGTGTTTCACTGCGCTGATGGATATCCACCCTAAACACGCCGTAAAAGCAAGTCCACTTTCTGAAGGCAAAGAAATCGCATATCCTTCCGGGCCAAAGTCAGTCACTGGCTTCAACCCAGTGAAGCAGGGTTCGTCAAATCCTCGAGGGCTGCTGTCCTGCTTGTATTAGATGCCTCCCAGCTCTAACGCACCTGATTTAAATGAATCAATCACCATTAGCTTCTCACCAAGGTCTGCACAAGTCTGTTAACGATCCATTCGGGTGTGTTAGAGCTGGACAGCATCTAAAACATGCGGGCCAGCATCCCACGAGTCCCAGACATGAAGAGCCATCCAATAGTGCATGTTTTTCAGTTACTGAAGACAAACCTGAAGCCAGAGAGATGTGCAAATAAGCCACAAAAAAAAAAAAAAAATACTGCAGGTGAATTTAGTGAAGGTCTGGCAAAGCATCTGCAGGGAGGAAACCTAGATTTTGGTGGCATCAATGAGCTCCAGACTTCTGGCAGTGTTGTCAATTTGTCCAAATACTTTTGAGCCCCTGAAAAATGTTAGTTAGTTTAAAATGATTGTATTTTTAAGTGGTAACAGCCATGTTTTTGTGTAATCTTGTAACTTGAAGCTGAAAATCTACACTTTTGTTTGTTTCAAAACCACTGTGGTGGTGTGAAAAGACTAAATTAGTTCTGTCATTGTTGAAATACTTCTGGACCTACATAAGGCAATGGGCCAATAAAACCATCAGGTGCAGTTATATGAGACAGGTTTTGTTTTTGCTTTTTTCTGCAGTATTTGTCTAAAACCTACCGTCCTGCACACCAGCCTCCATCCTTATAGAGGAATATTGTAACCACCATCAGATTATCACTAGAACCGTGATCCTCTGACCAAAGACCCAGACTATTTGATTTGGCAGACAGAACCAAATATACTTAACGAAGGGGGCTGATCTTTACAAAAGGACAGCGATTAGTTTAATCAAGTAAGACCAGTATGTGCGTACTTTGGTAAAACTGTTATATTTGATTAATATTGAAAAATTTCAGCACAAAAGCAATAATTTTCAATGAAAGCCAAAAGGTTTAACATATCTTTTTTTTTCTTTTAGAGGTTGAGAGACAGGATTTTTTTTTTTTAACATCCTTAGATTTTTTTCAACGGTCCTCATGTTTTATGTCGCATTTTAAAATTAGGTTTAAAATGGGTTAATACTCAACCAATCATGCCTTTTATGACACAGTGGCCACAAAGAAGCCATTCCACCCAGCCTGCTGGGAGTTTTCTAAAAAGGTGCCTGAATGATTGTCTAATCATCAGAAGTGAAATGTTGTGATTTAATGAAATGAAGATTGAACTGTATCACTATTTCCCAAAGGCATATCAGGAGGAAACCAGGCATGGAGCATCTTCTCATTAAAACTGTAACATCCATATGTTCAATCTTGGTGATGGCTGCATGTTTTGGAAACACTAAAGATGGATATAGAAAAATATTAAGGAATCTTTGGTAAAAAAAAATGTTGAGGTAAAAAGATAAAGAAAAAAAAAGAAATGCTGTGTTAAGATTATTTCAAAAAAAAAAAATTTGGAGAAAACCTAAAAAACAAGAAATGCCAAAGTGAAAGAATCACTATTGTCCTAACTACAGTGGCTAATAAAAAAATTTAAAGTGAAATGATGATGTAAAAAAGGGGGTATTGATGTAAAAAGTATTAGTAAAAAAAACATTTTTGTTTAGCAACTGGAGCCAACAGTGGAGCGGCGACACGAGCAAAGCAAGAGGATAAGGGGAGAGCTGACTTCAGGATGTTGGTCAGGGAGGATGAGCAGAGTTGGAAAGTAGTTTTGGAGTCCTTGGATCAGATGATTTGGACCTCATGAAGAAGTGAACATAAAGAAGAGAGTTGTGTGAAGACAGTCTGACAGAGACTGAGATAACAAAAATAAGATTTAAGAATAAGCTCAAACAAAAGTGGGAAAGAAAATCATTAGACCCAAGTGGTGAGATCTACATGAAGAAAGTCCTTGTGGACTTTGGCGGGTTTGCGTGGGGCGCCGCGCTGGCATGGGTGTCCGGGCCCTTGGTGGCGATGCTCGAGGTTTGGCTCTGGTGCCTCCTGTCGCTCTTCGTCGCTGCTGGGATGTCTCCACTGCCCGGTGGGGGTCCGCCTATGCTGGGGCAGGTTGGGCCCCCGCACCAGCAGGGGTGCTTCCGTTGTGGGGTGGGGGGGGGGAGCTCGGGAGCTGGGGGTGTGGGGGCTTGGGCTGGCTCGTGGGTGTTGTTAATACTAGTGTTAACGTTGTTATGCTTTATACAATGGTTTTGATATGTCTGGAATGAGTCAATAAAACAAACAAAACAAGAAGGAGGTGGGTTTGACAGCATGGCCGTAGCCATACTCCGTACACCTACGCAGTATAGATTTTTTTAATTATTTTGGTAGCTCTAGTTTTGGTAGCTCGCAATTTTTCATCATTTTGCCCACTGTAGTTCCACAATGCATTATGGGATGCAATATGTTGTTCAGTTGCCAACTGAAAATCTTTCCTACAGTAATACTAAGTACTACCGTAGAATGCAGTTGTTTTCATGAGGGTACTATGTTAAAGTAGTACTAAGTATGAGTAGTTTGGTTTGAAAAACAGCCAAAAGCCCTAGGTCCCACTGGGTGCAGAAGCATATGGTCTGGCTGTGCCACGCCAGCCGTTGTGAATTTCAGTCGCTCTGAATAATGAGTGAGCACCATCGCACAGTTTAAAGAAGAAAAAGCAACCTCTCCTTTGCTTCAATAAAGATGCTGCTTTTCATTTTGGTGCTCATCCACAGCGAAACTGCGTACAATCACAGCAAACTGAGCTGGTATGAAACCAGACATAAGTCACACTTTGCCATTATATCATAAGCTGAAAGGTTTTAGGTGAGATTTTTACCCTCTATGAATAGGAGAGGTTTATTTTCGAGCTACCAAGAAAATAAAAGGAGCACATTTTATGCTTCTTTTTTTTTTTTTAACGGTCACTGTTCTTTTTCAACACACAAATTAATGCATGATTCTCTCATAGACTCAAAACTTTCAGGTAAACTTTAAATTTAAAAACGAGCAGGCAGCTCTGTGACGCGCTCCACTTCTGAAACGCTCCTGGTGGCACCTGAAGTCGCGTGAAGAACCGAACAAAACCGCATTGCGGTGTTTCTGCTGACTGTGGAACCACGAGGTAAATGGGAAGGCAGGGAAAGTCACAATACATCACAGGATTAAAAAACACACACATTACGAGAAGCAAATCCTCATCAAACCAAAGGTAAAAGCTCAATTTAAAAATTGCAGTGGGAGCTTGGGTTATGTTCTTGTACCTCTCTAGAAGCAGTTCTGTTTAGCCACCTGCAAACACGAGCCTATATTAACCACAGTCACAGTTTTTTTCTGACTTTACACCAGACATCGTTTCATACTTGCCACCGATACGCGATTATATCTTGCTCTAGCTCTCGCTGAAGCTCTTGCTGAAAGTTTTGCCTGCAGCTGTATGTTTTACCTAAATTAACAACACAGGTGTTGGTATGATTGAAGCCAAATTTCAAATGAAGACAACAAATCCATATATGGAGGTCTTGGAGGAGCTGGAATCAGGAGGGGGGGCATGTCTCAAAAGAGGCCTTGGCAGTTCAGTGGGCTTGTATATTAGCACTTACCAGCTGTTCCCTCCTGGAAGCCAGCTCCTCTTTTGTTTGCTAACAGACTCATTGGCAGATGCATGGATAGAGAAGGGCACCTGTCAGAATTATCCACGAGGCCTCAGTGGCTCCACAAATAGTGCTGCAGCAGATGGGGATCGCTGGAGAACGTGAAGCTTGTGTGTATGTTTGTTCTTATTTTGAAACGGACTCCGCACACACATTGCTGGCACGTGCCATGCGGAATTTGAAAATTACATTTGCATAGGGTCAAAGCGATTGTTCACGTGAGGTTATTTTTTTGTTTTTTTTTCACAGTCAAGCATCCAGTATTTGACATATTGGCAAACTGACATCTTCCCACCCGAAAAATCCAAATGTTTAGTTTTATTCTGGCCGCCTCCACCCACCTTGCTGGTTTGTAGCAGCGCCTTGGAGTGGAGGAGCCATCACAGTGTTACGGTGTGTGATGGAAAAACCCAAATGCAGACATGAAAGGGAACTAAAATATGATTAAAACACTTAAGTGTAACATATTAGAGTGTTAAAGACTGCCGAAAAGAACAAGAAACTGGCAAATAGAGATATCTATTATTACTATTGTTTAGTAGCAGTTGCAGTCACAGTAGGAGGTGGATGAGGAAGGATGGAGGAGGAGCAGAGCTTTCATTATTATTGTTGTGAAGTGTTTTACAACAGCAACTGCCTGCCCAGAAAATACCCACTTACTTAATGTAACATTAGCGTTTGTAACAATCAAAATTTAAAAGCGAAAACAATGTTTACCCTTCTTGCAATTTTGTCTCCATTAGAATGATACTTTATTTCACGTGCGACCCTCAAAATGCAGTTTGTTGACTGTGGATAAAAGAGAAATATGGTGTTGGTGTTCAGATCCACACATTTTGTTAAATCTTTTACACATTAAACAAAAATAAAGGGAATGACGTAACTCCTTATAAAGTAAAAGCATTGAAAATGTCTGGAATATCGAGCCTTTTGATGGGGAGGTACACTGTCATCTGTTGTTGGCTGTGGCCCTTTCGACAAAAGGCACTATTTACAGATAACATCATTTCATTCAAGCTGTCTATTCATATTCATAAAACCCAGGCCTCAAAAACAGCTGGAACTGGATGTAGGAAGGACAATACGCAGGAGCGCTATTATAAAAGAAACAAATCTTTCCAAATATGTTCTCTGTCAAATTTGACTCATATCAGATTGCAAGGAGAGAGATAGGCAGTGTAATAAAGCATGGTCTGCTTTGGTAGATATGGTAATGCGGAGGCTATGATATTCAAAGGTTACTATAACAATGTTGCTTTGATTTTTGTGCATATTTGAAAATCTGCACATCAGATAAGAAGAGGCGAGCAGCGCTTTCAAATTGAGTAGTAATCAGTTGAAACATAAAGCTGATGGCTCTGCCTCAAAGATATTCTCCATTCTTGTGAAGCCCAAAGACAGACGGGTAGCTAATGACAACGAAAGGCAAGGACCCTTCAACTTGATGGGCAGAGCAGATTCAATCAATACATCTAATAAAATGGAGTGTCGCCTCGTGGTAAGGCAGAATGAATCCATGATACAGAAGCAGTGAGTTTCTAAATGAACTGTTTTAAAAAGTGAAACAGTTTTTCAAAGCAGTGTCAGCCAGAGAGAATAAAAGCAGAGAAGTCTGAATGCAAAATGTCTCAAGCCATTAATGTTTCCAAATTCTAATTGCAACATTAAAATTTCTATCTGCCGCAAATAATTTATTCTCTTAGCTGCAATAAAACCGTGCTCATTATGTGCTATTTGGTTTTTATTCGTTCATATCTACTTAAAGACACTAATTAATATTCATTAGTTTAATTCAATTAAAAGTGATGTCTGTTATCACTCTGGCAAAATATTTTCTCAATTTATTCAGATCTTGAATTAGCTAAACAGTTGGCAGTGTTTACAGGAGGCGCCTACTGGCAGATCAGCCTACGGAGACTCAACAAAGAGCGTGATCGTCTCTGTGTGGTAAGCTTGATAATGGTTTTGTGCACCAGCGCAATTAAAATACAGATAACTCATCGATTTTTATTATAGCTCAATCCCTGAACTCAGAAAGTTTGTTTTATTGGAAGAGGGAGCGAAAGGATTTTTAATTATTCTCAGACAGACTTGGGTGGAGGTTTATTCATGGCCATAAAGGGCTTTCGCTGGTGCAAGTATCTTCTGCTAGTGGAGCTGATAAATTTCTTTGGGTGGATGAAATAATCAGCAAGGACTGCCTCAAAATTCTCTAGAGTGACCTCAATCCACCTCCTCGACAGGTGAAACGCTAGTGGATGTTTCAACAGGTCGATGAGCCCAAGTGCCAATCAAACCTGGCTGTTGAATACGGACAGCTAAAAGTTAAATGATGAAATGATCCCCAAGATCTCAAGTCCTGATCCCACTTCCACTGAAAATATATCTCATAAATTGGGTTAATGGCAAAAAACAAAGGCCTTCCAGTAGGAAATAAAAGATAATAATTCTTCCAAGAAAGGCAGCCAAATAGCCCGCCGAATCCTTTCAGAAGCTTCTTAGTGCTTCCACAGGCATTATTGTAACTTATTAGGATACATTCAGCGAAAACGTAGGTGCATCATTTATTTATTGCCCATGAATGCATAATAATGAAAATGTGTTGATGCAAGCAAAATTTAAGTTTTCAACTGAAAATGCATGCTTTCTGTACAACAGCACCAGCAGCATTTTAAAAACAATGACTGGTAGTCCTGTAACCATGACATTCATATCTGTAAGTCTGGGATGGATGGAATTAAATATCACTGTGTGATCCGCCGCTAATCAGCCTCTCACTTACAATTATTTTCAAACTGTGGGTTGTGGGTTGCAACTGTGGGTTGTTGTTGGTCGTGTTTGCTGCTGCTTGTTGTTTCACACTTTAATATGACATCATTGTGGCCTGAATGACTACACCCACTGACTTCACAGAGGACGTCAGGTATAGATGCCCCTGAAGGCCCTTGTTCTGGGCCTTCAGTGTGGCCCAGAACATTGCACTGCTCAAATGATGTGGACGATTGTGACCCAGACCACCTCTCAACATGGTTTCAGCAGTAAGATCTCATTGTGTCCTAAAATGCAACCTGGGGGCATTTACACCTGTACTTAATGTGGTCCATTTGTAACCAGATCAATGAAAACAGATTTCAATACCAGGTTAAAAGGGTCATTGTAAAGCAAATATGCAGTTTTCACAAGAGATGACCAGGATCGGAATCGAGAGTTACTTACTGATATTTTCCAATAGTAGGGATGGGAGACATGGAAATCTATTCTAGACAATGATTCCTAAAAAGTAGATTAATATTCCTACAAATTTAATTTAAACTGGTATTTTAACATGAAAAAGTTCTTTGTGATGCTTTAATCTATTTGTCTCCATAAAATATAAGTAAAATGTAGAAAAAGATTTGAACAATTTTCTTTCATTCTGAATGTGACAAAAAAAAAAATCATACCAATAATCATTTCATATATTAAAGCATTTTAAATTATTAAATACATTTTATACACACTGTAGACAGCAGTGTGCATAGTTCTGCAGAATTAAAAATAATTTGGACATTCATCAGGATGGAAGGGCGGATGGATTATGCAGTGGGTGTATGCGACAGTTTTTAGCTTCTGATATGCTGCAAGTAATTCCATCTAAGATAGTTCCTTTCATTTCTTAAACCAATTCAAATATTTTATTGAAATGTAAAACACTTAATGGAAAAATTGCATGACTCTTAGCCCTCATGTTGCGAGTCAAAGACTTTAAGAGTTCATGATACTCCAGCGGCAGAAGAAAGAGCAATATGTTTTTTGAGGAGCTCTATTTTAAATTTGTAGCCATGGGTGGACTTGGCAAAGCTGCTTAGTGGAGGGATGAGAGAAAAGGATAAATAGCACTAGGATGAAGTGATTCACTGAGGATGGAACGGAGCTTTGAGCTCAGGCTCGCTTATTCATTCAAAAAAGTCAAGTTAAAATAAAACAGCCGACGCTCGTTCCTGTGCAATTGTGTCTAATTGCATGTTTGTTAGTTAAAGTTTCCTTTGTATACCTTTTGCACGGTTTGTATAAAAAAAAATAAATAAAATAAAACAAAATCCCAACTCATCTGAGCAACATCCACTGTTTGGGAACTTGTCATAGCGCATTCAAGTTAATTACTTTTCAAATCAATGTGAGGCTTTAACCTTTTGTGACCTCTGAGGTGTTGTTTTTCAATTTATGTGAATCTCAGGGGATATGAGCTAATCTCAGGGTAATTACTGTTCACAGTATGGAGAAAATTGATTCACTCTGCTGCTGAAGTCCTTGTCTAATTAACTCATAACATAGGTAGAAGACTAAATGTTTGTCATTAATTGTACTGCTTCGCTTTGAAAACAGAAAACAAATATCCTCTTCTGCAAAAAAAAAAAATAATTTGCCACCTCCAAATCTGCCAAGCTTTAAAAATCCAAGTAGCTTAATCCTCTTCATCATTGCAAAGTTTAAAACCAGTCTTTAAAGTTTTCAGAGACAGAAAGCTTGCTGACACGTCTTTCAATACGTTGACTGACTTTGTTGAACTATATTAACTACATTTCCAGAAAAATTGGGAAGTTTTCTGAAATCTGCTTACTTATTTATTTATTTATTTGTGAATAACAGATGCCTAGGTCAGCAAATGACATATTTCAAAATGGAGATGAAAACGTGATGGTGTTGAGTAACGTAAATAGCATCAAGTCCACGACGTCTGATGAAAATCCAATCTGTCTGTTTAGACAGCAGATGTCAATGCACGAAATTCATTCATATCTTATTTATCTCCACATATGAAAGAGGCCTGAAACTGATCTGAAAATATCTGAATCCGTGTGTTTTTTATTTCCTTTTAATTTGTTTTTTTTTACTGCCTTCACGTCCACTGGACATATTTGACGTGTAAAGAGGGATTAGATCACTGGAACCCTGCAGTGTAAATGTGGTCCAGGAAGTTGCCCATACTGGCCCCAGCATATGCAAATTAACACCTTATTTTAGAATAGTGTTGTAATATAGTCTATGCAATTGTGTGTACCTCTGATAGTGTTTTTGCTGTGGGTTTTCTTCAAAGCTGCAGTGGAGCTTGGTCCCTGTTATGAGAAACCCAACACATGTTCAATGGCAAACTCAAACCCTCGTAGCAAAATTGCATCATGTTTCATACATAAACTAATAAATGGGCTTTGAGATGGTGAAAACGTAAAACACAGCAATGGGGTTCCCTGGCAGAACACTACCGCCGTCACAAATTATAGATGGTGATACCTTTTGAGGCTCAAGTAGGAGGCCACAATCTGCAACCAGCTTCTCAGGAGAGGGTTAATGAGAGGCAGCTGTTTTCCTTTAACTCATTAGCCAGCTCAAGGGTGTTTTAGTGAACCCATCAGATATTGTGGGGGTACAAAAAGGATGTCTGAGTACATATATAAGCAGAAACGTAATATATACGTGTGCAGATAATAATTGCACAGATGGCAGCCTCTTCAGACTACACTGCTTGAACGCTTAACCTAAACAACACAACACAACACAACAACACTGTATTCTTTTATATTTGGGAGACCAAAATGTTAAGGAAAAAACATTGTTATTAAAAACTACATTTTATGTATGTATATTACTGTATCACATTAAAAATATTTGAGAACAGACAGATTTAATCTACCTGTGATGGTAAAACATTTTGTCCCATGAAACTACTTAAATTACTCAAATTAGAAGAAAAGCAAGCTGCAGCTATCATATTAACAGCCAACGATACCGAAAATAAAGATCTCTCGCTGTGAGGACACTTATGTACTTTTTCTGTTTATTCGCCATCTCTAAATGATCACATCAACATAAAAACAAATAAATAAAAAAAACTTACAAGAAGCAGTGGTTATATTTCAGCAGTTTCAGCAGCAGCTTTTACATGTCGTGGATGTTAATAAATATTGGTATTTTAATACCTGTCACTCACAGCTTTCCTTCTCCACCATTTTCATGTAGGACATCCTGTAACGCTGCTATTGCCATGAGTATTGAACCTCAATTTTATGAGTTAAAGGAGAAATATTATGTAAAAAAAAAAAGGGGAAAAAAATTATTTAAATGAGGATATTAATTGAAATCACTGAAATCACAATCAGCTCACATCCAGCCAACATAACAATCATAAAACAACAATAAAACACTTTTTCTCACACCTGGGTCTGACAATACATCATTCAGTGAACCATTCAGGTCTGCAGGGTTCTGTGACATCATCACAATCCCACATCAGAAGAATTATCGCGTCTCTCCATCTCTGTCTCCACCAAACTTCCCATCATGCTGGATTTGGTGTACCTCAGAAGTAGGTACCTCAAGCCTTTAACTCCAAAATAAATCCACAAAGAGGCACTCACACCCTTGGTGAAAGAGAGAGGTGGGGTGGAGTCAGACACTTGACTCCACCCCTGTATAGCCGCTGCTGTGAATACAGCTGTAAAGATGTTTGAAAGGAGAGCTGCTGTGCTGTATTCTGGTTGTTTCACTAAAGTATGTCCCAGACATTTAACGTGTGAAGAAAGGGGTTAATTTCCTTTAGAGGAGTTGTTTAAATTGATCTACACTTAAATCAGTAAATTTTCTCTTTTTTTCTCCAGGCTTTTGTCGTTTCAAGGGAAATGGCTGAAAGAGGGCAGCACGAGTGTATTAAAGGGAACATAAAAGGTTTTCTGGCTTAAAAGTTTTTCTGCCAACAAAAAAAATATTTAAACTATTTCATATCTATGCTTTAACTGTTTGCAGCGCTTGCTGAAAACATCTAGATGAGAAATGGCTTCATATGTAGCTGCCACTAACTGCAAAAGGAGCCACACACAGAGACAGAGAGGTTGTTATTTGATTTTTTTTTTTTTTTCACAGTGGAGAAGTACAAAGTGGGGGGAAACCAGCAGAAGCAGCCTCTGAGGAGAAGACTTCTCTCAGGACACCAACATCTGAATAACAATAATACAGTCTGACAGCTGAGGAGAGAGGTGTGGTTTTGGTAAACCGACTCTGTCACAACAGAGACGGAAACAATAGCATTTCCAGAAGAAGTGAGGGTTTTTAGTTATTGCAGCAGCATCTTTAAATTCCCAGAAGGTTACCAGTGTGTGTGTGTGTGTGTGTGTGTGTGTGTGTGTGTGTGTGTTTTCCTTTTTTTGCTCTCTGCAGCAGAATTCCATTGATTGAGTGGACAGATGGACATAACTGAAAATACAAACACTGTATCTTCTGTCTCTATAAAAGATTGTGTTCTCAAGCTAGACATTTATAGTCTCATGAATAATTCAAATGAAAATAAATAAATAAATAAAATTTTTTAAAAAGCCTGAACGCTGTGAGAGAGAATTACATGTCACAGAAAATTTAACATAATAATAATAACGACTCCACTGGCATCTATGTCTCTCCATTGCTGGCTTCATTTCAGTTGTGTGTTTTTGCCATTTCACAGCTTTTAGCCTCGCTGATGGAGAGAACAATCATATTATATCAGCTGAATCATTGCTCTTAACTTGCATGGAGCTCCATTACAGCTTTCACATAGTCGGGGAACTACCACGACACGTTGCTGCGGGAGATTAAATGGGACTGTGCTCTTTGTGGACAAACCATATAAATGCCAGACCATGCTATTTATGATTGGAGGAAGGAATCTCCACGAAATGTTAATTGGATAAGGAATTTGGATGGAATCCCAACTAGCTTGAGATGACACCTTGAAGCTGCTACTAAGAAGGACAAGTGCCGGTTTTAATTGGATCAAAAAGCACAAGTGTGTTAAACTGTCCTGCTGAGTTTTTTTCTCTACACCTCTGCACATTTGTCAATTTTTCTGTGACATTAAAGCCAAGTGGAGTGTCTTGAATGGTTGTTCAGAGTGCCAGCAAGAAGCCAAATATAACTTCCATTACCGTCTGCTCTGGTGATCAAGAATGATGTTCATTTGAGGGCAGAGCAAGAAAGACTGAAGCAGAGAGCCCCGCAGAAACTGCTGCAGCACACAATCAGAGAGCCAACAGGGTTTTTGGATGGTAAATGCCTGGAAGGTGATGTTTTTTCTTTCACTTCTTTGAAATCTGATGTTCAGTGAAGCTCTGTTTCACTTATAAGACACAGTAAAGCAGTTTTGCTTCACGGTGTGTGATTTTTTTGTTTTTCTTAAGATTGTTTTTCCTTGTGAAGCTTCTGTCCTGTGCTTCCTCTGTTCTGTCCTTGTCCTGTTTAATGGGTCCAGTTTTCCATCTTGGCGTTTTCGTAGCATCGTGTGTGTGTAAATGAGTGTATGATGGTGTTCTTGTTTTATGTTGGATGTAGCAGCATCAATACAGTACTTTATAAGTAAATGTTCAGATGTATTAGCACCAAAACAGTGGTGGGGGAGTAAAGGCATTGTTCTGGCTCCTCTGTGTGTGACTTTATTATTTAGTTATTTTGGAACGACTGTCAGTCGTCATGACTACATAAACCACCATAGCGGTTGTGATTTCCGCTGTGACCAGCTTGCACTGAAAGTTTGATTCTAATCTCAATTTTATTTCATCTTAATATGTCAGATCCCTGCATGTTCTTCATTAGTTTATTTATTTAATTTCTTACTTAAACAACACTTGGAACAGCCTGCTATTTTTAATTAATTTATTTATTTTTAACTGTTTTACATTTATTCAAACTGTTAGAATCACAGGGTTCATGAACAGGCAGTCCGCCTTGAAAGCACAGTTTATAAACAGTTCTGAAATAAAGCAGGAAATTATTTCAAACACTGATTCACAGGAAAATTGCTAAAGTGGATTTACTGTATGGCCCGAATGGTTACGTAAACAGCCACTTTCATGTCAAGGTGCTTTCAGGTTCTCCTCGGCGTAAAGGTGCACTGAAAACTTTTCAAACCTTGAAGCGATTCTGCTGAAATGTTTTGGTCCTAACCCAGGCCTACTTTCACTCTTTTTTTCCACATTTGTATGTTTTTCTCGCATAGCACTTTGAACTTTTAAAGTAAAATGCTAGAAGGCACACACTGTCTGTACAAAACAAGCTTCTTAGTTTAACCAAGTTTATTGTATTCTAGTCTCACAGCTTAGGTGAAATAGGATTTGAGCAGTTGGGAGTTTAGGGCTTTGCTGAAGAGAACGTCAGTAGTGGACAAATGCTTATTCCTTTCCCCAGAGCAGCGTCATCCTGCCGGTCCAAACATCAAATTATCAGTTGTGAGACATGCTGGTGTGGTGGGAAAAACATATTTCTGCTCTCTCAACTCTTTCATTTTAATTTTGATTAAAATAATTCTGCCATGCTTAAAGCGACATCGTCGATTTAGTTAATATCTGCTTCCTAATATACATGTTCTTCCTTTTTATACAAGCATTTCTGTATGCGTAACATAATTATATAAGTAGCTTTCTGAATTATCCTCTAGTGTCAGACAGTAAACCTTCAGTGATGCTCAAACAGGATGTAATCCTTTTTTATTTAATTTTCACAAGTTTCATAATTTCCAGTCCTTCTGAAAAATACAGTCATCTCAAAGTAAATGCGCTCTTACATTTCAGGCTTTACCTATACTAAATGTAAAAACCATCATCAGCTCTGATAATGAGATAAAGTCAGACCTTTTAGTGATTTGCTATTCAAAGCATTTCGCTTTTGATGTGTCCGACTTCGAAGATGATATGATCCTTTTGATGAACTACCATGTAATTTTATTAAAATCATAAGAGGTGTTTTATACATGAAAACTTTGCACCACAGACACTGTGGCTACATTGCCTTCGGAAAGCAGCTGTATGATTGACATCCATTGAGTATGATGTGCTGCTGGGTACAGGTGAAAGAAAATCATGCAATCAGGCGGGAGATAATGTAGGAGTGAAGTCGGACCCTTCAGGCACACATCGGTGATTTATTCGTGGTCTCAAGACAATCTAGACGTTTTCATTTAATTGAAATCTGGTTACTCAGATCATGATGGACATCTTAATGCTACTTGGTCATGCACCACCTACCTAATCTTTTCAGACCAAGCTCAGCAGCTGTTTCCCTCAGTACGACAATATACAAATGCCAAGGAACAGTCAACACCCGTGATGGTGAGATGCTGTCTCTCAGTTAAACTTGGAAGATGGAATTTCCCGGTTTGAACGGAACTCTGTAAATCCGAACTTTTGTATTTACGTACTTCTATCCAAGAAGGCATCTTGTCAAATATGAATAATCTGTTCCTAGTTATTGAATAAAGCATCAGACATGAACCTTTTTCGCTGTTTCCAAGCTAATTTATTTCTTTGCTTGTCTCTTTTCCACTTGTCATACAAAGCATGTGGAGCAGCTGAAAAGGTAGAGGCTGTCCTCCGGTTAATGCCAATAGCGTCCACCGGCTGTGGCCGAAGGTAGAAGCTGCAACCTGGCTGGAGCCTCCTGGGCCAATGAAAAGCTAGTGGCTGTCTTACAACAAAATATACCAAAATATGAAATCACATAAATATCATGGTCATTATTATAGATGTCCCAATCTGATCATGCAATCGGAAATTTGAGGGCTGATCACGTGATTTCCACATGATCAGGATTGGGTAGAAATAATCTAATTTAATGAATAAATAATGTATGTAGCTATTATCTATGAATACGTTCAACCTGGAGTTGTAATTAGTGAGCTGACGTCCGTGTTGACACATAGCAAGTATGTAGACCCCTTTAGTAATTTAACAGAGAAACTATTTGGGGCAAATCTAGTAGGTTTTTCAGGGGCCATTGAAGACTTCTGTTGACTCTAACTTGAGGCCTTGTATCGTTCTCACTCTTCTCAGCGAGCAGCATGTGCTACTGTGGGCCCCTCCCCCATACCAAAGCTCTCTCAGGCGATTCAGGCCCCATCCACACAAAGTATTTTATAAAACCAGCGTTTCATCCACACAAAGCCAGCGATTTGGGGTCTGTAAACGATCATTTTTGAAACCCGGTTCCAGAGTGGCTTTGTTGAGATTTACGTGGCTCCGTTGTTACTGCCTCTCTGCAACTTTTCTGAAACGCTTGCGTCATACCCGTCACTCATACTTGCCGCCATCATCTCTGTTTACACATTTTTTTCAACAAGTCCACATGTTGCACGTTGCATGATCTGCCGCCTGTTTTTTGCTTGTTTCCGTCATAGCATCACATCTATCAATATTCCATGTCAGCAGCCAATACATACTCACATACTCTCTCCCTCTCTTTCTTTCTTGGCTTGCTAAAGTATCAGTTGGGACACAGTATTGGCCAATCAAAATCAAATGAGAAAAATGTGATTGGGACATTCCTGGTCATTATCCATACATTTGTGGTTTTTATATCATTTTATCTGATGAGGTAATTCATTTCTGTCATGTGACCTGGTGACATTCTTTAGTGATTAACATTACACAAGTGGTTATTTTACAAAACCAATGTCAAGGTTTAAAAAAAGAAATTGTCAGAAACATCTGTTTGGGTGAGGAGAAGAGTTGACTTTTAGATAACGTTGCAGACAAATAAACCTCTGAGTCTGTCGAAATATTCCGAAACGAAATATTCCATCAGAACTTCATGTCTTCTTAACATCAACCTACGTCTACCATCAGTCATCAGTGAAAAACTAGGTCCTTCAGTTCTACAAGCGTGCATAAATAATGATAATGATGTGCAGAAGCTTTGATGAGAAACCTTCTTTGTGTTTTTGTGGTCAAAATGTCCTTGAAAATAATAGGCTGGTTGAAAAATGTCTCACACGGAGCAATCTGTGTCTCATTCCTTAGCTAAAACTATGCAGCTCATTATGCACTTTGCAGCTTGGTAACCTTAAATTGCATTGTTGCTGTAATGACTCTGATTAATCTATTTCAGTAAAGAAAATACCTCAAGGTGCAAGAAATAGAATGCTAAATTAGCTTGCGATTAGACGTTTGTAATAGGTTTCACATGAAAAGCAGTTCTGCATCTTTTCCTGGAGAAGGCAGCTCATTTAACAGTCCATGAGGTTGAGGGAGATTTGGGGTGAATAGTGGAATTGTGAAACAGCCTTCTCAAACATGTTTTTTTAATGTACTTTCAATTCCAAAGGACACACTCGTTCTCTGATCTGATACCAACCGAGAAAAAGGCATAATAAATAAATAAATAAATAAATAATAGCACTGACTTGGTTGCATTTTGCAGACAAAGTTTGACTAGTTGAATAGTTCTCAAGGTGCACACAGATTTCGTGTCAGAGAAAAGTGTTGTGGGCAAATCCATCATGCATCTTCTGCTGTCAGACTCCGGGGAAAAACAATTAAAGGTTACCGTTGCAGGTCGAGCTGCTCCAATAGTCAATGTTGCAACCTCTGCGTACGGGCCTCAGAGGGTTAGATTCATTAAAAAATGCCACCGGAGGAGGGACACTTCTGCAACAGAATTAAATAACCTACAGTATATGAGGTTGAGGGCACATGGGACTTTTAAAAAAAAATGAAGAAAAAAGACAGCAAACAAAAGACAAGTCCATAGAGCAAAGTTTGCACTTTACACTGTAATTATTAAGCAGCTAAAATAATTTGTATCACAACAGAGACTGAAAAACTATGCAACGTAAAACAGTGTGGTTGCCCAAGCCCAAAGGCTAAAACAGAAAACACATTCGTGGCATTTCGTTCACTTATACACACTCCACAGCAAAATCACTGGTGTTAAATTAAGTGTGTTAAATTCAACACTAGAAAAGTGTGTACATGTGTCCACTCCTTTGGGTGTTATTTTACCGCTTTTAAAATAGTTCATAATTGAACAGTGAACCAAAGCTTCTCCAGGGATGTATGGTGTTTGTACAACCAAAGGCTCACAATTCGCCCAGGTAGCTACGTGCCAGTTCAATAACAATATGGACTAAAGTACCACTGGCATGTTTATATGGCATATTTCCTATTTTTATACTAAATATTTCTCTAAAACTTGGCATTTAATGAAGCAAAACCTACCGCAGCAGCAATGTAAAATGGCATCTGCCGAAACTGGATTGCACGTCTTTACCGGAAATTAGTGTGTGGTCAGTTTAGCAGCGCGGGTGTTGGAAAGCATGTCGCACCCAAAATAAATGCCAACACTGACAAATTCACTGGCAGATTTGCTGTGTGTACACTCACGGGCCACTTTATTAGGTATACCTGGAATATTATACTTGGAAGAAAAGAAAAAGTGACTCCAGTGAGTGTGTCCGCCGCTGTCACGTGCATGAAAGGATGCCCATAGTGATCCAAGCACTCAATTAGTTTCCATGAATCAAATGCTGGGTTCATTAATGCCCCCTCGTCAGTTTCTGTAATGCAATCAGGAAAGTGAGCTGCATTGAATCAAGTGGCCTATTGCTCAGCGCAAACAGCTGCCATTGATTTCCACCAATAGTGTGTTAGGCTTCGGGCAGCGGGATGCAGCTTAATGTTAAGAGAATTTACCAACAGAAGAAAGGTCAGCTGGTGTGACTGATACCCTCTGTTATGAGAGTAATATTACTTCTGCATTGTGAAAGTTCAATCTCAATGGCATTTGCTCTAACCGAGTCATAGAATATGAGTGGAACTGAGTAACAGCCTCTGTGTTTGTGTTTGAATGTTATGCATCCGTAAAGCATGACTTACGGTCTTGTATTTGACGACACCAAAGCCAAGAGGCCTTGAGGTCTTCATGGATGCTCTTTTATGTTGCTGTGGACAGGGTTTGCCAGCTGGAGGTGGTCAAGTGTACTGATTATTTGTTGAAACATCAATGGACACTGTGATATGTGAGGAAATGTGTCACTAATTCGGTGCATGGAGGTATTAATTGAAAATTTGGCAGTCTGTCACCTCATAGTAAGAGGGTTCACCTCCTCTAAGTGCAACCAGCATTTATACTATCTCTTGTTACCTTGTCATGATTTGGCTTATTTGCACTTTGGGTTATGATAAAACCATCTTAGAGACATTAAACTTGCATCTGGTTTAATTTGTGTGTGCATATTTTGTCCTCTTGCTCTCCACTGAGTGGCAATTTCACTTCTCAGCGTGAAACTGTAAAAGATCCCCGCATAGTTAATGCTCAATAGTAAATTATGTTAATTGTTTTGAACCCTGACATTACTGCGCAGTTATACCTGTCTCAGCAGTGCTTACAAATGTATTATTGATCAAAATGTTCGGTAATTAAATGATATTCTTCAGCAGCAGTAGGGACCAGAGAGGAGAATCAGATGAAGTAATGTGGACCATTCAGGACGTGTTGTTGTCCTGTTATGCCAGATTTGGCTTCCAAGGGCAGCTCCACATCCCAAAGACTGGCGTTTATGTCTGGGCGATTTTCAAACGGGCCACTAATGCAGCTTCGCACATGCCCTGCATTCATTGCATCATTGAGTTGATTTTTAATAGTGTAGTTGGGCGTCTAAAGTGTCTACCACGTAGCATAACCCAGCACCGTCACTTTGTTTGAAACGTCACCCAACCAGCTGTTTAGATTCACGGGGCACCGAAACCAAATAATCCACCAGTGGGAAGTTGAAATGTTCATGGTCTCACAAAAACAAGGCTCCTAACCCCGGTAAAACTTTATACATGTAAGCGATCATTCTCGTGCCTTATAGGCATGAAGGTTAACTCACTTTCACAATTTTGTCAAGATTACTCTTGTTGGTAATGTTATTCAGTCACTCGTTCAATCTCTCTTCCATCGTTACGTTCTCGAGTTTCTTAGGTGGCCCTGCCCCAGTGTCCACCGTAGCTCTGTCCGCTGGTTTCACCATTGTTGATAGGCAACAGATTACTGGGGCAAGCGGGATCCAAATTTTACTTTGGCTGGTTTCAGTCAGTTATTAGGGTTCCGAGATCTCGAAAGCTACTAAAAAATACATAAAATATTCCTTAATATAAGAATAAAACTGATATCTTAACAGGAGAAATAGATTCTATGTCCCGCTTTAAAGTTAGCTTTTAGAAACCAAAATACACAATGGAATGACGAAGAGTGAAATTCATCATTTATTTAGCCTATAAGTGATGAAAGAAGTACTACAAGATTTGGACTTATCCTATCAGTCTGACGTGTGCCAGTGTGACTTCCCAGACTATGTGTGATCTTTGAAACAGTCACAGCATACAAGAATTATTGACTGCAATTTGTGTCTAAATGTACATTTTCCTATCGTTCACTCATCTTTGGAGTGCCCCCCCCCCCCCCCCCCCCCCCCTCGGATGATGAGAAATGGATTGAGCCACTCCACCCCCTAAATGAGCTGTTAAGACCAGTGGTAAGATGTGAATGATTTTCTCTGTGGTATTTTGACCGCAGTACTTCACAAACATTACACCAAGGCCTTATTAAATTGTATTGACTTATGAAAAAAGGGCATATAAAGTGTCCTTTAAAGCACCATTCCCACGAATGTGAGGCTCTGCAGCAAAGACTGTGACTCCATGAAGCCTTGTGTGCCAAGAAAAATATGAATAATTGAAAAATTCATATGTGTTCATCATGCTGTTAACTTGGGTTACAGAGAGTGGATGAAAAGATAAAAATGCATGTCATTCTTTTTAACAGCAAGTGTTACAATTATTGTGAAATGGAAGAGGAAATATGTTTTAAATAAACAGCAATCAGATTTAAGAAAATGGGTCAAATCATAATTGGTCAAAATTCTGTTGTGAAATGGGTCCAGTACCCCCCCCCCCATTCACAGCCACCAACCGCGGGGGGGAGGAGCGCCGACTCAATCACGAGTCAAAGGCCTTTATTCAAAACATCTAAGTTTCAAACAATTTCAAACACCTCAGCTCGGGTTTTCACTCAAACACTCGCCATCACTCATTCCCATTCCACTGGGAACACTGTTGGATGTTCCGGGTTGTTCCGGGTTGTTCCGGGTTGTTCCGGGTTGTTCCGGGCTCCCGTGGAACTAAAGTTTGTTGCAGTTCCTCGACTGGCCACTTGTGTGAGAGAGATTCAAACTGTATCTGGATCTGTAACTGTCACGCTGCTGCGCCCAAAGTAACCAGACTGATTCTTTCTATCGACGAGAAAAAGGACAGATGACGGAGCTAAATCATGACACCTGATCTAAATGTTCCTCTCTCCATCTCGTTCTGGTAACACAGAGCAGTGTTTCCCAACCCTGGTCCTTGGGACACACTGTCCTGCATGTTTCAGATGTTTTCCTGCTTCAGCACACCCTGACACAAATGACTGTGTCAATAACAGAGTTGTGCAGACTTTGATGACAAGTTGATGGCGACCACGAACTTGAATCAGGTGTGTTGCTGCAAGGAGACGTCTAAAAGATGCAGGACAGCGTTCCCTAACGACCAGGATTGGGACACAATAATATAGAGAATCACAACCACTATGCGATGGTTGGACACTTTACTATGCAATACTAGAACCATGTGTCAATAGTGTGCACATTGGCTGCTCTTTCAGGGGAAACAGTTTTTCCTAAGTGGTCATTTCTTTGAGTAGAAAGCAATGTTTCTTGTAAGTACTTGCAAAGTTTGCTACAGATCATGACTGATTGTCTTCTGGCAGAAGTGGTGTTGATGACTTAAAACTCCCGATGCTGCATGAGCGCTACAGTGAAAACCTTTTTGCTCTTTGTTGGGCCATTTTAGTTCTGACCACTTTAATTTACATGAGGAGCTGAAATCGCTATTGAACATCACAGAGGCCAAGCGGTGAAAGCAACATGAATAATCCATTGGCAGCCCCTGACAGACTGAGAGAAAAAGAGGTCTCAAACACCATTATACTCACAGGGAGACAAAACAGGGCTGCAGCAGCATTAGCCTTTCCACCTAAACACAGAATCCACTTTGCATTTTCAACTTGTAAACATCCATCTCAGCAAGGGCTGCGCTTTTGTGTGCGCGTACGTGGCCAAACACAATATCCACAAGCTTAATCCTTTTAAATACACTGTTCTAAACGGAAAACAAAAGTTGGCACTGCTGAAATTGCATCCTATAAGTTCTTTATTAAAATTAACAAAAGCCATTTTATAAGGCTTCCTAATAGCTCGCGGTAAGTCAGTTAAATTTAAGTGACTTACAACAGCAACCCGCTCCTAATTTTGTTTTGTCTGTGTGTGTAGAAGTATAATGAAAATCATCTGACCACAGTGGTTGTTGGTATTTAAGCAAACACAACCTCAGGAAAACAACATAAACCTTGTTTCACTTTAAAACCATAAAGCTACAAATACAAAAACGTTATGTGAGTTATACAAAATACCCCTCTACTACTTCCAATGGATTTGGGAGTGAGCTCATTAACTGCTCATCAGCAGCCCTGCAGACCTCTATAAAATCAATCTTTTGGCAGGAGCAATACAATGCCAAGCAGAAAAGACATAAGCCATGGTCTTAGAGAAAGGGGAATGGAATGAAACAGTTCCTAACATTTACAGTTTCACAGAAATATCACTGACCAGCGGAAAACATCGAAGACAGTTTCCAGTCTTCACAGCAGTGGACATTCCAGCAAATTTACACAAAAAAGCAAACTGTGCAGTGCTCTGAAAAACACAAAAATATAAAGAGAAGGGGGATAGGTGCCTCACCGAGTGTAAGACTGGAAGTACTTTAGCAGAAATACTTTATACCCACCCTCAACTGCAGCAGTTGATGGTGGGTGATTATAGTTTGGCATTATTTTGACAGACCAGGACTTTGGAAATTTGAAGTCAATGAGTCAGCAATTAACTCCTCCGTCTTCCAGAGAATTCTGGAAGCAAATGGGAAACCATCTGTGCGAGAGCTGAAATTTGGTTGAAACTGTCTCATGCAGCAGGACAATGATCCTAAGCACAATGTAAAAAAAAAAAAAAAAAAAAAGAGAAAGAAAGAAAGAAAAAAAGATTTAAGGTTTTGGCATGACCAGGTCAAAGTCCAGATCTCACACAAACACACAACCTTAACAGAATAACAGAATATGGTTATTCCTAAAAGCCTCAAAGAATAAATTATTGCTGCTAAAAATAGTTTACAAGCTTCTGCATCATAGGGGATGCTTAGTATTGGCCACATTGTTCTTTGGCTTCAGTTTTGTTAAAACAATACTAGCGCTGTGACACTAAACCCAACTACGATACGCTGATATTCCTGATTTTGCAGCCTCACTCCCACTTGGA
The DNA here is from genome assembly GCA_014839995.1 of Xenentodon cancila. Lineage (NCBI taxonomy): Eukaryota > Metazoa > Chordata > Actinopteri > Beloniformes > Belonidae > Xenentodon > Xenentodon cancila. The sequence goes on from CM026199.1 coordinate 26,515,910, forward strand.
TCATGAAAACAAAATATGTAGCTCAGTCAACAATCTTACCTGGAAACAGAAGCAATTATTTCTAATATACATCTACTGACTACAGTTCTCAGTTTACATTTGTTTCTCATCTTGAAAAGGAGATTAAAAAAAATAACTGAGTTTGTTCTATAACACAGGAAACCGATCCCCCTGCACACTGCACACTAATACCATAACAAGAAAACAGATATGTCAAATAGCTTCTTAGACCAGTTTAGAATTGGTCACAAAAACCTTTCATCTATTCCAGGCACGTCTGCCAATCTGTTAGTGAAATGAAGAGCTCAAGGCGACTGAGTCAGACACATCAGCTCCCTTTCAGACACATTCACACATCGATCTCGTCATCGTGTGGAGTGGGTGGGCAATAGGTGAAGTTTATGCAAAGTGCTCAAGACCACTGATGCAAAAGACATGAAAATACGAAACGACAAATAAAGTGAAAACAGGATTTTAGAATGGATTGTTAAGCTTGAAACTAGACAAGTAGGAACACGCGTGTTGCAGTTGCATTAAAAAAAAAAAAAAGAAAACTATTCACTTAAATGTCACATCCTGTAAAGTTGCAGCTTTTTTAGGGTTTTACTGTAAACATACATACTCTACAGATAACATTCAGCATTTTAGAAACCATCAGAAATGTATTTATTACAAAAGATTCATCTTTCATTTCACATTTATCCCAGCTTTTGAGAAAAATATTCAATCACATGAAACATTCAACCTAATTTGTCAAACCAGTTGTGTATTTCTTTTTAAATAAACCTACTTGGGAGCAGATGTATGCCCCCAAGTAGGTTAGATTTATGACAAGTTAGATTTATGACTGACTGTTTACAGGCTGCTCCATCAGACACTGCACCATTAACTGAAAAGGCTGTTTTTAGTAGCAAAGGTAATAAAAAACAAATCCCATATCCTGTAAAAGTTACAGTAAATGGTAACGAGATACTGGAGTGTATGAAATGACGGACTCGCGTAAAATCCTTAAGAAAGACATCAATAACTACTGATAAATAAATACTGATCAGATTATGCAAAATAAAAGTATCTTCAATGAGCACTTGCTTTGTTCAATTGAAAAAAAACTTTGTAAAGTTATAAGTACCTAAAAAATGACAAATATTTCTTTAACATATTGTACATAAAACAATCCGTTTGCAGAATTATATTAAAGCTAAAATAAAATATTCTCAATTCTTCCGCCACAAAAAAGCAAAAACAAACAAAAAAAAGAGAGATAACTACTGATTGTAGGCTTTTTTGGAAATGGAATAGAGAGAGAAGAAAAAAACACAATCTGATTGTCTTTAGAGGAAGTTCTGGTCATTTCCCACAGTAGTGAGAAAAGCACTCGTTACCTGATTGTTGATTAATTGGACAGATGTGTACCAACACTGATTTCATACAAAAATAAAAGCCATTCTCATCATCTTAACATAGGACTTGTAAACAAATGAGTGCTTGTGTCAACTGTCGTCTCCTGACTCCACAGGAGAAACTCCAAGTCAACAGAGATGTTAGGTCACACTAATGGACTGGACTTTGCTGGTGACCATCATCATCATCATCATCATCTCTCCGTGTCATCTTGTTGGACAGACCTGATGCTCTGTTTCAGTCTCTGGGTAAACAAGTGGCTGGCTCTGCCGCAGTAGGTATGCGTGGTCGTCTGGAGTGATGCTTCCAGTGGCTTCAGCAGTGACATCTCCATGTTTTCGCCAAATGGGTACTGGGATGAAAAAAAAACAACAAAAAAACATGCAGGTTATATGGGATTAAGACTTAACGAAGATCAGAATTTGTTTTCCATTGTCATATCTCGACTTTGTTCTGTATGGTTCTTGAAAATTGAAGATAATTTCTGCCTTCACCTGGTTAAAAGATGTGGACACCCAGAAATAATGTCCCCGAATGAACATGTGACCATAATATTCTTTTCTGTTCCCTCTGGTGTTTAACAGTGACAAAGTTTTTGCAGACATTTTGTATTAAAGCTGATCTTTGAACTTTTAAATGTCATTAATTTCATCATTTTTGTAAAAGTGGTAAAACTTAAATATTGATGGTTTCATGCAGAAGCACAAAAATCACCTTCAGTCATCCACCTTGTTGCTGTGCAATACCACTCACGACCACTAGGAGCTGATCTACAAAGACAAATACTTTTCCAAAACGCATCAACAAAACTTTTCTCAAGACATTGAAATCCTTATGCAAGAATGGCATCACTCTCCAAAAATCACCAATACACTGTTTTGTTTAAAAAACAAAACACAATAAAAACTTAACAAGGAAATATTATGCCTTCAGGATAGGTACTTCAGTCCAGTCGTGTCTCCACTAAAGCTCTTACCAGATATGAGATGTGCAACATTAACACCATCGCTTTTCTAAAGCAACACATACTTTCATTCAGATGGATATTTTTACAGTGGGCTTGTCACAAGTATTGATGAGTACCGTATTTTCCGCACGATTAGGCGCACCTAAACGCCTTCAATCGTTTCAAAAGCTGATCATGCGCCTAATAATACAATGCGCCTTGTATATGGCCCAGTATTAAAACGCATACAGGTCTCAGTTACGGTAAGCAGCCGCGACTCGATTTTCCCTCGTAATAGTGCGCAGTGCATGCTGGGATACCGGGAAACTGGCGTTTCATTTCCATTTTAATATTTTTGTAAATACCCTGAAATGGCTCCTACCAAAAGACTCGCGTACAACGCTGTCGTGTTAAGGAATATAAGTTAAGATTTATCTGAGAGCCAGATGCAGTCGTCAAAAGAGCCACATGTGACTCGCGAGCCATAAGTCCCCGACCCCTGATCTAATGGATGCGTTATGCATCTAATGGATGCATAACGCACCGTAACTCCAGCCTCTACTTTAGCGCCTTATGCGAAGCGTTTTATTAAAGGTGCGCCTTATGATGCGATGCGCCTTATATATGTAAAAATAATTAAAATACGTCATTTATTGAAGGTGCGCCTTTTGATGCGGTGCGTCTTTTCGTGCGCAAAATACGGTAGTTTGTCTTATGTCTGCAGTGGACAGCAGACGCAGTCTCTGTTTGGGGAATTCAGATGAGGAACTAAGGTAACAGCGCCTCAGAAAGAAGGTCAAGGATGAACAAACTGTCACAATCTCAAACCTCAAATTTATTAGTTTGGGTCAAATGCTTTACTGTGGAATTTTTACTCTATATGGATATTCTGCATTGAAAATTCAGTGACAAAGTGAATCATGGTGTAAAAAAAAAAAAAAAAAAAAAAAAAAAAGAGGATGTGAAAATATATCTAATACATTGTTCACTGGAACTGCTATGAAATTGTTGCTTCAATTTGCCTTAAATAGTGAAAAATTGCTCTTCTATGGCTCCCATACTGAGTAGCTGTTTGCCTAACTTCCCATCCGAAATTCCTCCCCGTTCCTCCAAGCTGACAGCATTGTGACTGCTGACTACTGCAGATAGGAAGACAGTAACCACTCATGAGGACTTTACACAAAAACACTTCTTAATAGATGGAAGTGCATGCTTAAAAGCAACCTACGACTCCCCAGCACCACACTTATCCAACTGAGAAAGAACAAGACAGTCGCAGCCGAATGCCAAAGTTAAGCTTCAGACAGGCAGTTCATAGACCAAAGGATTTGCTGGCCATGTCCATTTTCTTTTTTTCTTTTATACAACCATGTCAAAAACATGTGAGACAAGCGAGTGTTTTTCCACAGCTCTTGCCACCTATGATGACCACAATGGAACAATAAAAACTACTCTGACATCCCATGCGTCACTGTCAGTTCAAGACAATAACACTCTCCATCTGACTTATATCTGCCAATTCAGAATGTGCTCGGATGATGAATATCTATTACAAGTACACACAAATGAGATTAGTAAGGCGTGACGGCATTAGAGAAAGACAGCTGCAGCATTTCCGATGTGCTTCATTGTCGTTGCACGCTTTTGTGTCACCACGTAAACCCCAAAGAAAAAAAAAACAACAAAAAAAAAAAGTGCTCTCCAGCCAGTTAATAGCAGACAAGGCTCCCGTCACATTCATCATGGAAATAAAGATGCAGGCCTTTCAATTTTATATTGAGGCAGTGCAATCTTTTATTGCTCTAGTAAATAAAAGGAATCACCATTTTACAGCATCTGATTTGACTGAAGTTTGGCAAACCATTAGGTTCCTCAAAGCACAGTTTCTTTATTATCTTTCATATATTGCAGCAGGCAATAAAGTACCATTAACAGCCTCCTATTGATTTTTATGTGGATGTGGCTGTTGCATGGTCTACATAGCCATCATGATGTCTCAAACTAGCATTAGCACTAAAAATTTTACAACTCTTCAGTGGGCTAGGTAATGGTAGTGGCCTTTATTGCAAGCTTCTCTGCTGGCTGCAAAGGCCCGCCTTGGGAGCAGGGCTGACTAAGGAGCTCTTGGTGGGATGGAAATCTGAGTTTCCTCCAGAACTGCCTGCTCCAAGCTTTAGGATGTTGTCCTTAGAGGAGTGAGTGGGGAAAGAACTGGGAGGGGCCTGAGGGATCGCAAGAAAAAAGGGCTGATAAAAGCTTCAACAAAACATACCTTAGGAAAGAAAAGATTGGAAAGCTTCTGGGTCCTCTGTTATATTAATATAGATTGTATTACAAAAACCTGTATCAATGCATTGCACTTCCCAATCACAATGAACAGTGCATTTCTACCTCCTGAAATCAGGTGAGTTGGGTATGAGCTTTATGAGCTCGGCGTGTGTGCGTATTTGTTTTTGTGGAAAGACTGATGGTACTATGAGAGCCGTGTGCCCTGTAATGAAGCCTGCTCGTTTACTTAATGGCTGAAAACATTGTCTGCACTGATAGTAGCTGGGAAAGTACCTGTGGTGGTAATGGATGGAGACCAGCTAATGAAGCTTTCCCTGCTCCCCCCCAACCGCCGCCTGCATGGTGACCAGTCCGCTGAAATCCACAAAAGCAGTTCGCGAAAGAGCTGCTAGCAAAATAAAAAGCGAGCTCTCAGGCCAATTTGTGTGCTCACTGATGACTTTAATATAGTGAATCCTATGCCCTTAACGCTGAAATTAAGGCTGTCAGGCAATTACAATCATAGTATCCAGACCTCTTGTGACCTGGTCAAAAGTTCCCACAGAAATGTGTGAGGGGAGGCCTCAATCCATTAAGACCTGAGATGTGGATATATTTGGATCAGACTTGTAGTGGTTAAATTTGCTATATATAACATTTTAAAATGTGCACGGTGTCCCACACACAGCAGAGTCTCTGTCCAAAGCTGAGTGAAAACATCGAGCAACCCAACTGGAATCTCATGTGTTCAGAAGCTTTCCATCTGTAGAAAACCAGAACAAGGCCTACGAGGGCCTTATCCCTCTCTTTGTGAGGCTTTTTAACTGAAAAAACATTTGTTTGAGTGGAAGAGATTTTGAAAAGTATGCCTTTTCTGCACTATATTATACATGGAGCCAGTATAGCTGCCACTGCAAAAAGCAGGACAGACTGCAACATACTGATGTGGTTGTGATGACCTATCTTAGTTGACGCATCTCTGCAAAACTGCATGGATACTTGGGGGAATGCTTCTAGACTGGCAGACTGGGGTGGTGTTTACCCTTTTTAAAAAGACAGACTGGAGGGTGTGCTCCAGTATGTAGGAAATCACACTCCTTAGCCTTCCTGATAAGGTCTATGCAGGGATGCTGGAGAAAGGTTTGGTTGACAGTTAAACCTCAGATTCAGGGTAATCGATGCAGCTTACGTCTTGGCCGTAGAGCACTGGACTGGCTCCTTGTCCTCTCCAGGATCCTAGGGGCAGGGTAGCTTGCCTAACCAGTGCACATGTGCTTTGTAAACATGGATAAGGAATTTGACTGTGTTCCTCAAGGTATGCCTTGGGAGAGTGTGGTTACTGGGTCAACTGCAACAGTCCATGCAGCATCTGGTTGGGAGGTGGTTCGGACATGTTCAATTTGGCGGAGGCCCAGGACACGCTGAAGGGATTGCATCTCTCAATTTCCTTGGGAGAACCTCAGTATTCCCCAAAAGAGCTAGAGGAGGTGGCCTGATAGGCAGAAGCCTGGGCCTCTTTGTGTAGGCTGTCGACCCAAATTCAAATAAGTGAGTGGATGGATGGATGGATGGATGGATGGATGGATGGATGGATGGATGGATGGATGGATGGATGGATGGATGGATGGATGGATGGATGGATGGATGGATGGATGGATGCCAAGACAAAAACTGAACTCTCTGTATATCAGGGATTGAGAACCCTGGCCCTTGGGGGCCACTGTCCTGCATGTTTTAAATGTTTTCCTGCTTCCACACACCCTGATACAAATGACCGTGTCATTAACAGACTTGTGCAGACCTTGATGACAAGCTGATGATGACCATGAATTTCAATCAGGTGTGCTAAAGCAGGGAAACATGCAGGATACTGGCCCTTGAGGAACAGGCTTCCCCACCCCTGCGGTATATCTTAACATGACAAGTAGAAGTTTGCTACTGCATTAAGGTTGATCGGATTTTACATTTTGAGGTGCAGGACTACTAGCTGAACGGATGTCCTTTCTCAACCAGATCATGGTAGGTCTGGTCTGACTATTTTAGGAGATTTTAGACTGGTGAAAGAAACGTTTAACAGGCTATTGATTTAACATTCAGGAACGGAAGCATCCATGAGCAAAAAAACAGCAGCTGAGAGTGCTTATTGATAAGGTAATGATTAACAAACACTTGTCCAAATAATGCAGTCTAACTAAGTAGAGGCACTGGAGAGGATGTCATTAAATGAACACTTCTCACTTAACTTCCTGCATTAAATTTCCCACCAGCTGCATCGGACTTCCCATATGCAAAACTTTTGAGAAGAATAAATACATTAGTTTGCTATGCAGATAAAAAGAGTAAGCAATTAAAACAATTTGTTATTTTTTGCTTTGCATCTTTCTCCACTATATGATCTGTTGGTGGAAGTCCGTTTCTACCTTTTGAATGGCCTCGTAGACAGCTTGAAATGCTGGCTGCTTATCATTATGATAAACTCCTCTGTTACCATGGAGAATGAAGACACCTTCTTGTTCGGCCGGCAGACAATTGCTGCCGTACATGCAGTGATCCGGCCGGTAGTTCCACTGGCAGGGGACCACGTGTAGGCTTTCTGTAACATAAGAAGAGGAAAGTTACAGTTTTGTTTTTAAGGGTTAGATATAATTAGTCTTTTTTCCCCTTTTTTTTCTTTTTTAATAGAATATGTTTACAATATCAAATGATAAGGGAAACCTCTGTTTGCATCCTGAACAAACACAACATATATGATAATATATAATGAAGGGCAAGAAGTTGCAAATACCTGGATTATGATAAAATATGATATTGAGAAGATCCTGATCACCCCACGTGATATTAAGTTTATACTTCTGGAGAAGAGGCAACAGAATTTCTTCCCATCGCAGTGCAACAGCTGTCATGTCATTCTGGAGGGAAGAAACACAGCAATGAGGTAGCATTTCTTTTATTTTTATTTTATGTCAAAAAACCATAAGTATGCTTTTATTGAGAATGCATTCTTTGGGCAGCACTTATCGATACAAAAGAAATTGTCATACATACAACCCCACTTGGATGAAAGGGATAAGAATTACAAGAGTGCCCTCAATTGGACAAAAAGTGGTAGTGCTTTACAGAAACCTCTGGAGCTCTGAACCTTTTTACTTCTACTTTCAAAATATACTATACTCTGCAGAGTATATAACAAACTCTCTAGACTACGTGATTACTACCTGTGGAATTGGGAATGTTTTTAATTTCACAATTCGCAACTGTGTTGCTTTTAAAATGGAGTTCTTCAGCGCGTGATGGAAATTAAAAGGTGCTTATTATACAACTTAAGGACCTTTACCTTGAAAGATTTTTCCCTGAGCCGTGTCATGTTCATGAGCATTACCCCTGAGTTGATGCCTGTCTTGCCATGATAAGGGTGGCGTGCAAAACGGTTATACCAGCCGATTCGTGGCTCCTCGTGCTCTGGAGCCATGGCAGCTAAATGGCTTGAATTAAACTGAGAAAGCAGGGCCCAGATGTCCTCCACCGGCCTCAGAAAAAGAATGTCTGTATCTACATAAAGCAAAGAGTCCACCTCCTTTAGGATTAACTGGAAAGTGAAAGAAAATTATCATTAAGACATTGTCTCAATAATTAAAGAGATGTTATTGCAAGTTGTATAAGAAATGACTTGTTTTACTGGCAGGAAAAGCCTCTGTGAGGCACAAGGTTTGAAGAGCTTCTTCCACTCTTTTGCATTCTCGTCTGGAAACATGATGGGGTAGACGGTGAAGGTGAACTTTGTCTGGACTTTTGTCGGCCATAGTTTAAGCTTAAAGAAAGACAAGCAGATTGATTGTGCCTCAACCATTAAAATATTATTGCAGTTTGTCAATTTGTTACATTTTCCTAATAATTTTTCTTTACTTTGAGGGTAATTAGTTACTAGAACTTTTCTTTACATTAAAACAAGTGAACGACCAAGAAGGGAGTTAACAGAGATGCTGAACGACTTGTATAACATTTTTTAATACATCTTGTGCTGTCTCTTTGCACAATCATTGCTGGCATGCCTGATGACAAAGCAAATGATACTTAGTCAGAACAAAGCTTACTGCTTCAAAAAGTGGTGAAAAGTCCATACATACACATGATGATAGACACTTACAGCCTTTCTGAAGCTGTCATGTAGCTCATTCTCAGCAAAGATGTAGAAGTGCAGATGTTTTTTGCTGAAGAGAACAGCCGACTTCAGCATGGTGAGAGTTTCCTCTAGCCTGGGACCACAGGCCACCACAGCCAGGTGACTTCTCTCCTCACTATGTTTCTTGGCAACAGAGGCTGACCTCTCACTATGAGCCAAGACACAGTTAAATAAATCTATAACAGTAAGCTTTCAGTTTTACAACAACATGAATGCACTGGGAGGTGCAGGAAAACAAACCATGAAAAGAAGAACAGTCTGGCACTCAGCCCTGTAGGTGTGGAAGAATTATTAGATTTAGGGAGGGGTGAGAGCTATAAGTCATACTTTGTGCTGCCTCCAAGCATTTTTGCTTTCAGCTTTCAAGTACGGAAATAATGAATTGAACTAGTTCCACTTTTCTGAAAACATTATGCAGACCAATATACAATCATTTCTCTGCATACATGTCAGAGTTAGGGAAGCACAAATATACAAATTTAAAAAAGAAAAGAAAACACCACCATTGGAATGGAAGTGAAGAAGGGCGTGACTTGAAGTAACAATACCATTAATCTTATCGTAACTGAGGTGAGAGGACAGATAAGCGTCTGTTGATAAGATAATACGCTAATTAAAACATTCTTTGTGCATGTAATTTTAATTCAAAATCCTATCACAAGAAAGATTTTAAGCAGCAGTAATTTGGCATTTATCCTGACCTGCAGATCTAGAAAGTCAATAAAAGATGCAAAGGTGATCACTGGTGTCATTCTTATAGGTTCACAAAGGCAGTCATACCTAAGAGATGGTCCCAATAAGCAGTTCACTCCACAAACATCAGCAGGCAGTCTCCAATAGGGATTCCAGTAAGAAACTGACAGTGATTTACACCTGACAGAATAAAAACATGATCTTTTTGGATCTTCAACGTTGAATGAATCTGCTCAGCATCAGAACTTTTAGATTTTTAACCAAGTACCGCCTGCAGTTGATTTAACAGGTGGCTGTCCTCTAAATCCAGTCTAAAGCTACCGTTAATGAGGCGCTGAATTAGAGAGCAATAACCTTTACAGTTACCTAGCAACCAAACAAGCGGTAGCCAGTTTACTTTTTTTTTAGGGTAACGTAAAACGATTTTGGGCACGTAACAACCGTCAAAGTTTCCAACTGAGGGTACAAAATGGGCAAAATTAAAGCGCTGAACACTGTGTATCACACAGTGACTGCATTACCTAATAACTACGCAAACTAGTTTTACGAGTGTCTTTAAGGTTAAAAAAGCAAGTCGACTAATTCTTCTTCCCACCTTACAGTTAAAGTCAATATATCTTCCTCATCACTGACATAAAATAATAAAACTAAGCTACCTGCGCAGCCCATCCTTGCTGTCCCGGAGGCCTCCCAGTCCCGGGGTTTTCCTGACTGCGTGCCCGCTGTCATGACTGCTCACGCCGGGTAGTCCGTAAGATCTCACGCTCCACTCGTCCCCTTCCTCCAAAGTAGAGGCAGACTGACTGAACACATACAACAGTAAGAAGAAAGTGAGGACCGTGCACAGACAAAATGCGCGAACATAGCATCGCATTTTGCGCTTTAAATGTTTTGCGCCTAGAATTTAATCATTTTATTTGATCTCTGCTCATTTCCAAATGAGCGGCTACTTGCTACTGCTAACTACTTCAACCTAAACCGACAAGCACAGTTGGTGTTTACAGTTGTACGCCCCGCCCACTGCACGTGCTCCGGCTTGTCGACCACCTGCAGGATTGGCGTTGGTTGGCGGCAGGTTTATTGGAGCAAATAAAATAAAATAAAATAAAGATAAAGTGATGCCCACAGAGCACGAGAAGGTCATTAGATGAAGTATCATGAGCTTGCTGTAATATCGTAAAACACAGCAATTAATAGAAAAAGTGTAGGTTTGATTAAAAAATGGAGAACTAACAATCCCTATTGGGAAAACTAGGCCTAGCATTAAGGGAAATTGAGGCATCTGTTTCATTATGTCTCTGTATGTATTTATGTAGATAGATAGATCTGCAGAGCTGCTGGCAGAGATATTTTCAACAGGATATACTGTTTCATGTGTCGACTCGACGGCGAAATAAAACATGACCGTGGCGTTTAGCCGAAGGTGGGTTCGTAGAAACGGATGGCTGCTTCGTGAAGAGCGATAGCATGACAATTACAAATAAGGAAGTGATAACGGCTATCTGAGCTGACTGCCAATCAATTTTTTTAGAAATAAATGTAATGTTTAATATTGACTCGCTTTTGGAGCCAGCCTCTATTGGTCAGTCGAGGAACTGCAACAAACGTAGTTCCACATGAGCCTCAATGCGGAAGTGTTTGCCACTTGGTCCTGTGGGACTTCCATAGAAACAAACTGGTGGTGGGTACCCAACCAGACATCGCAGCTGACAAACTCCAGCAGAAAGCAGTAGTGGCAGACGTGGCAACCCCAAGTTATAGCAATATCAATGAGAGGGAACACGAGAAGTTGGAGAAATTCAAAGGGTTAAAGGAAGAGACAGAAAAGATGTGGAAGGTAAAGACAACAGTGGTGGAAGTTGAGGCGCTTGGAACCGTGATCTCTAGGACGGGAGAGCGTCTCAAACAGACTCCAGGAATGACATCAAAGCTCTCGGTCCAGAAACGTGCAGTCGTAGGAACAGCAACAGTATTGCACATCCCTCTGGTAGAAGTCCTGAGGTTTAAGAGGGGAAGTGTTTAAAGAGGAGTGGCGAGGTTACACTGTATATATGATAAGTTACTTTGAGAATTTCTTAAAGGAAACATCAGTTTAAAAACACATTGTGAAAATAGTATAGAAGAGTAATCCTAAACACTCCCGACATTTTTACTGAAAACCTTAAAATAATACTTTTTGTTCTTCCCCAGTACATCAATAGTATGTACTGGTTTTTCTCAAAATGTACTGGCATAGACTACAGATGATCTCTGTGACGCTAAAATAGGAATACTCATGTGTAGACGATGGATAAATGTCATGGCATCTACATGGCCAGCCTCTGGTTGTGCTATGGCATATTCCAAACTAATGGCAACTGCCAGGCCAGTATGCAGTTTATACTGTATTTTACATTACAAATGCAAAAAACAGCCAAGCTGTGCATTTTGCCAGGGCCACTGAAGCAATCCAAATGCAATGCAGGATTTTTTTTTAAATGTAGTTTAACTTTTCATTCTCGGAACACCCCTTCCCTTTTTTACACAACAGTCATTACATGTAAATTGGTCTCTGGCTCCATTATCTCGTTAACCCTACTTCAAGGGCACTCCAACAAAGGGTATGTTAAGTACCTTTGTCATGCAACATCATGATATAAAATAAAGGATATATAAAAGTAAATGTAATTTAAAATGTGTACATATGGGAAAAAAAACATATCAAAGTATTTACAGCTTGTTTTATTTAATACAATTTTACAATATAAACCATTCTATAGATTAAATCATGCTAAACTCTACCAAGTGAAGGCAAAGCTTGCTTAGTAAAACTGTTCAATATTTGTACTCAAATATTAGACAGTAAAACAGTTATTGCATCCAATGGCACAAAATGAAGGGTGGAAAAAGTTCAGTAACCAACAGTGTTATAATGGCAAAACAGAAATAATGCTAAAAAAGTTTATGTAAACAAAAGGATGCCATTAAGTGCAAATAATACCAATAATGTAAAAATAAACTACAATTCTGAGATGGCATCTTGATATTTCTTCCATAATCCATTTCTGCGTAGCAACGACGACTTGACCATTATGCTGCTATATTGCAAAGGTGTTCAAGAGCAAGTTCCCACAACTCCTGGTGCAGTTTCTGATTTTAATGCTACTGTTCCATTCTCAGTTCATTGTGACAGGTTTTACTGCAACAGTTCCTTGGATTCAGCACAACAAATAGTGCAGCCAGACTTCTAAATTAATATGGAAAGGCAGTAAAAAAAACAAACAAGCAACCCTAAATAGAAGTAAATGCTGTCACATTGGCATGTTGAAGTTAAATCTGGGGTTGAGGCTGTTGAGAGTGCAGAAGGATGGGTTGTGCAGACTGGGAGTGTAAGGATTAGTGAGTCTCTCCATTAAGTGATGAGCCTTCTCCGCGGGGTGACGAGCTTCTGGAGATCCCTCGCTCAGTGTTGTCAGAGCTTGAGCCGCTTTGACTGTGCTGGTCTGTGGCAGTAGCACCTGTTGAAGAGGACGTGGGTTTGGCTTTTTCCTTAAAGTCTGTGATAATAACAGTCAAGTCTCCAACTGTGACCTCCAGGTGCTGAGCGCTGCTTCGGTCTATGTTTTTTAACCTGGGCCTGAAGAGGAAACGACACAAACAGAATCTCAATACTCCTGACAGTATAAGTGGGGGAAAAGATAAAGAAATTTGTATTCATTCATTTTATTTTAAATTCATCACCTCGTCTTTTTATGGCTCTTCTTTTTCAGTGCTGGCTCTTTGTCACTTTTGTCTTTCTCTGATTTTTCTTTTTTATCTTTTTTTTAGATGCGTTGGTGATGCAAACTGCTGGTTTACTTGCTGTGCAACCAGCTGAGAAACAGGCCGTGGTTTTCTGGAAAGAAAAAAACAAGTAAAAAAGTTATTTTCACTAAACCTGTAAATGAAGGGATTGATTGTATTTTCATTCACCAGTGTTTCCTTATAAGCCTTAAGCTACAGTACGATGAATATTGTGAAACCTAACAAAAAAAACTCCAAAACAACTGATATGATTCAACAGCTTAGTTCAGGCAGCGCATCCTGTGACGACTTGTGTTTGAAGGCCGATTTGCGTCACAGCGGCTGTGCCATTTCCAGTACTCCTCTGCATGTGATGTGCATGTGTGTTTTTTTCAGGCCAGGAACGCCGCCTCAGGTGGGTCATTTGTGGTCTACCACACCAAGATGAAATCACACAGCTGGTGGTCAGAAGAAATTTGGTTGTCATAGTGGTTGTTTGGATCCTCTGTTAGCCTGAGATAAACCAGTGTCTCCATTTCCTTTGATCATAAACTCTGCATTTTGAGACACATGAGAAACTACCTCTTTCCACGCTTTTCAAGATGTCAGACGTTCCCCAAGGGCAAAAGTGTCCCCTTTTTCCAACACTTGTTTTCATAAGAAATAAGCCTTCGCAGACGGACGTATTTGAAGAATGGAGCTTCAGAGTGGAGACGAGCTACTGTTGATGTATCTCTTAAGGTGACGCATCATTTAATTCTATTTCAAATATTCAATTCAAAATCAGTTCCCTGAAAAAGAGTAATGTTTTTCACATCTATTCGAGTTCACTGCGCAGAAGTATGTTTGATACCTCACTGACACGTTAAGATTTTATAAATAATACAGTTACTGAATTGGACATTTTCCTCTAAATATAAAAGGCAAAAATTCCAAAATTGGTTCGGTGGCAACGGGTTTGTTGATGAAGGAAAATCACATGCAACGCTTAATGAGAAATATACTGATTTATATTTATTTAAATGCAGGTGCTACAACACTCTTTCTGCAGAAAGAAGAAGTTGGAAGTGTTTTCAACAGAAAGCTCCTCTCCTTACCGAGTTACAAATGCACGCAGTTACTGCAGAGACATCTGCTTAAGCTCCGATATCGTCAAATACAACATCTGAAATGTAAGCCAACCGTACACATGTAGCATGCACTTATCAATGTGTGTGAAACAGTAACACCGTTACTGTGCAACAAATCCTGCATCTGAAATGACTCATGTGAAGTTTCTTCTTCCCCAGATGGCTGAAGAATCCGAAGTGCATCAAATTGCTTGCCTTTAGTAAAAACAGCACTGGTTCTGGCCGGACTTATTGCCTCTACATTGATTACAGACTGTAATCGTTAACTCGAATATCCTTCATCTACCAACAGTTTTCTTACCAGTCTGGTAAATTTTTGCAGCAGCTAATAGCAACCTTCCACAATGGCTTTACAAGGGATTTAAAGGATCCAGACCAACTTCCACAGTCTAAACTTTAAACTATGGAGAGTCTCGCTTGAGTTTGGCTGCGTCCCCGTGGCGTCGGTGCTTAAATGAGAGACGGAAATCAGAGTAATGCGAATTTTCTTACACTAGAATCACACATGTTTAACTCTTAAGTCCCGTCTCATGCAAACGGTGCTTCCAATTTGCGTCAGCAAGCAATTATGAGCGTTGTGCTTTTGATTTACAAAGGAACCTGCTTGTAGTTGCGTAATAGCGACCAAGCAACATCCCCAATCTTAAACATGAATCTTTATAATTATACTTTAAAAAATCCTTTTAAAATTTTCGCAAATTAATTAATATATGGTTGGTCAAGTCGTCAACCTCCAAACTTTCCAGTTATTGTAAAAATGTAAACACAATTAACTCTGTTGTTACCAGATTTGCTGCCTTTAAAGGTGCTCTAATGTTTTTTTTTTTTTCCTTTTTATTTGGATAACGTTAAACTTTAACTCCGAGAGTTTGTGTCATGCTTTTCCTCTGAAAGTGTTGCTCCCGTACAGCACAAGATGTTCCTTCCTTATCCGTCTACATTAGAGTGTACAAATGGACATTATTCATGCCGGGGCTTGCGTGCCTAGTCCTATTTGGCACATCTTAAACAAAAGGTGGATTCATAACCAACTGACTTGATGGTCCAGAAGAACTGCCTCTGGCGCAACATGCAGAGCATGAAATAACTCTAGTCAGATCAATCAGTTTACGAGCATTAGTGAGCTCAAAACTGTGGTTAATCCAGTGGAAATATCTGTTCTAACTCTTTTAGAGACATGTCAGTCTATGGACTTTTTCTGTGAGAGATGGAATAATAAAATAATAAAATACTGAAAGGATTTCTAAATTAGGATCCTTAAAACATTTTTTCTTACCAGTAATAAAAAAAGTCACTCAAAGCTCTTATAGCCTTTTTGAAGGAAATAAATACTACTTTGTATAGAATATACAAAAAGAGCAGATGATATCAGTTACATCCCCTCAGGGAAAGACAATCACATGACATGTTGTAACCTAAATTCTGAGAATAAAGACGCATCATACGCCAGTGATGCCTTCAGCCTATCAGAGATAAGTTGTGTCATTCCAGATGTGGTCCCCAGGTAGTTGAGCTGGAGGAGAGCAACTCCAGATCCTGACTTGTCCTGGCTGCAGCCGATTTGCTTCTGAAAGGTTTAACAGACATGCGACACGGCCGCATGCTGCAGCACAAGTGCTAAGTCAGACAAGACTTTTGACCTGCATGCACGAGACTTTCATGCAACCGCAGTTCCAACTCAGGTTTACGACACTAATAATCAGCAGCTTCTTCACACTCCACTTCTGATCAACCAAAGCAGGCTGAGGCTGTCACAGGACCTTAAAGAGAGAGGAGCTGAAACGCAGTACATCAGACGGCGCTGGAAGAAAGATGCTGAAGAAATTCACCGTGTCACCGTGAATTTTAAATGAGCATATATGCACTCAGAGCAAAGAGCAACGTTTCCACAGAAATAGAGGGCATGTCAGGCATGTTCCCGAATGAACCTTCCAGTTAAGTTTAAGCACTACAACCTTCAGGTGTGGGTTTTATTTTATTTTTTGCAGTGCTGTTATAACAGTGAACAACCCAATGATAAACCGTCACCTTTTTCTACTTCTTTTACTATGTAAATAAAATTACCGTCACACATTTTTCTCAGTATGACCACGTGAATGTGTTTAAGAGTAGTTCTGCAACATGTTACTGTTAATAATATTATATATATATATATAATATTCTGTTCTCTAATCTTATGATACACTGTCTGGCCATAAAAAAGGTACTTTGATTGTGTCACACTTCCCTCTGCTGGATATTTTACAGCACATGCCAACAAGTCTCAAAGGGGTTAAGATCTGGACTGTGTGCTGGCCAACCCATGTGTGAAATTCACGTGTGTTGCTCTCCAGTCGACTCTTCCAGTGTGTTCCTGAAGAATCCCTGCATCGTCATCTTGGACTATGTCCATGCCAAGAGGACAAGAGGGGAGCGAAGGAACCACTGATGGAAAAAGCTAATCAATCAGTATGTGCAGTTTGTGGGTCTAAAATAATTCCCGAAACTAGACCTGACAAACCGATGCAAGCCCGGAGCCGTGTACAGTAGTGATGAGCATCGCTTCATTCCCCGATCTCTCTATCTTAAAGATGGGTAGGAGATGTTGAGAAAAAAACAAAAAAAACAAACAGTAGGACTCAGTGAGATTTTGAAAAAGCACAATCAGAAGTACAACCCCGTTGCTTCGGACCTGGCTCTGTCCAGAAACGCACTTTCACACGCAGACAGACACAGTAATGGGAGCGACTCGTGTCTTGGCGGCCGAATGACAGCTGTGTTTACAGACCGATGAGGCCATTCGCGCTGCCGTGTCTCGCTGAAACGGCTGCAGTTGCACTCACCGAGTCGACGTCCCCTTTCTGACATCACACATCATGCACTTGAACGCCTCGGCGCCGTTCCTGAACGTGCACACGCTGCAGTCCCAGTAGCCGTCGTCGGAGCACGGCTTGGACTGCCGCTTCGGCCTTCAAACAGAAACAGACAAGAGCGCCGCCGCTTTACATCCAAAATCACATTTCCATAAACTACCTGTTCGATGTGCAGCTGCGTTCGGAAACGAATGACAACCGGGTGCGCGTTTTCTGCTCGGCCGTCGGTTCACAGCAGCTTCCCTGTATTATTACACCAGCAGCCGCCGCCATGAACACTTCACTAACACACAGCTTCATCTGGCCGGGCTTTCTGTTCACAAGTGGCCCTTCGGTACTACATTCAAACGCACCAACGAGTTTGTTTGTTTGTTTTGTTTACCTCGTGGGACTCTTTTTATCTCCCATTTTGCAAAAAAAAATGCAGTCAAATGAGTTGAGAAGAGCCAGTTGTACAAGTAAAAAAAACGCATTGAGCAGCTTCTCAGCTGTCGTGGAAACTCCTGTCTGAGGATGGCGGTCACGTGAGCGGGCTTCAGCCAATCAGGTTGAACGTAATCACAACAGCCACAAACGTGACAGCATGGATCGAGCGCTCTTTGTGAAGTTCGCAGCCTTGGAAAGTGCACAAAGGCAAGCCTGTGGGAGGAAGTGCAATTTTAAGAACTGAATTAAAAAAAAAAAAGTTCTATGATATATACTCTGATGGAGCCTATCCCAGCGGATTCACCCTGGATAGGTCACCGGTCCATCGCAGGGCAACAGATGGATAAAACAACCACACACTCACTTCTAGTGGGAGTATCTGGAGAAAACCCCACACCAGCATGGGAAGAGCATGCAAACCACATACACACACACACACACACACACACACACACACACACACACACACACACACACACACACACACACACACACACACACACACACACACAAAAGGCCCCTGCTGGGAATTGAACCAGGAACCTTCTTGCTCTGAGTTAATGGTGTTAACAACAATCTAACTCCTGGGTTGAAGGCAAACCTGGAACAGTAACAAACAGATGTTGTCTGAAATCCCCCCCAGTCACTGTGTAGTGTAGTTCATGGTCGCTGTGTCGCGAATCGTAAGGTGAGAACTATGTCGTTGGTTTGTCATCTAAATTAACTTTAAGACAATACTACTTGTAATTGTGTTGGCCCTGTTCATTGTATCATTTCTGTCACATAGATAAGATATAACCGATTGTTGTATGCATATTTATCATTTCTGTATAGCCTATTTCAATATTTTCTCAAAATAAAAAGCACAGTGATGTTATCTGTGTTATATGTTTGTCTTTTCACTGCACTGCAAAACAGCAATCAAAAACACATCAGATATAGTTTACTCTTGGCAGAACAGTGATTTTCCAATGTGCAAATGTCATCAAATATAAACCTTTACATGTTTAGTCTGATCATTCAAATTATTTTGATTGAGGGTTTACAATTCATGTTTACATCAGGAATATGCTATACGAACTATATTTAATTGATACTTGCTACACTGTTTGTATGTACTAAATAAGAGGTACAGCACTGTTACAATTCAGTGTTGATAACAAAAGGTCAAAGCCTAGTCCGATGTTTGCTAGGAAAGGTTTGTTGTCTGACTTTGCAACTGAAACTCGATCAATTCCCCATTCCGATTTTCAGACTTCCAAAGAAATATGAATTTCTAGTTATAACAATTTTGAATTTGTCCTGCAACGACTTAATATTTATTTAACGGGAACACTGATAAACCTAATCGGTTCGAGGGGCTACTGCAGTAACCCGTAACCTCCAGAGGAGGGCAGCGGTGGCGCTGTTGGGCCGCGGCAGCCTTTGGTCCAACACGCCACGAACGAGAAGGAGAAGGCGCAGCGTGAATGCGCTGCTGTTTCTGTTGTGTTTACTTTTTATTTGATTTTATTTTCTACGCGAAGGCAGGAGTCAGTAAAACAATACCGACTGTACATATACCTACACATCTACCAGTAAGAACATGTAATCCCCACTCTGAAGAAAGAGGTACTGAAATTGCTGTCAGGTGATGTTGTTTTCATTTTGTAGCTCAGCTAACAACAATGCTAATCCGTCTTTGTCGGTGTTTATTTTCCGCGTCTTAAAGGTGATTTACACCACAAACTCTTTCTCGTGTTGACAGCAGTGGCTTCTGTTATTAGCCAGCTCCTCGTATGCCTGCACGCCGCATAGTGAGACTGCAGACTTGCTCTTGTGAGATATTTGTAAAAAGGGGAAGCGGAGCTCAGGAGAAGTTGAAGTTCGGACTTGAACCAGTTGTCGCCCGATTCCGGATCCAGATGACCAATAAAACGGATCATCTGCACACATTTCAAGGATTTCATTACACATTGCAGATACAACAAGACGGCGATGTCCCTTTACTATTTAGACAGTGATGAGGAAATCGCGTTAATGGTTTTTGAATTGTTTTAAAGCCAAATGTGTGCGTTTTATTGTGTTTGGTTTCTGGCGTTGCACTGGTCTGGTTGACTGATGATAAGCGAGGTTTTACGCTTTTTCTCTTTCGCAGGTTCAATGTTTTCAGCGGAGTCATCGTGAACAAAAACGGGAACCGAAAGCAGTCGTTCAACAGTAAGTGGAAAATAATGGTAGTTTACAAATTCAGATTTGATAAACATTTTAGTTTTTTAAACCTGATCTCAGTTTCCAAAGCAAGCTGCTACGCTGCTTGAAATGTAAATTCAATGCAAATAATTGAAACACCACTGTTTGTTCCTTTTAAGTAAATATGCAGTGGGAACATGCTGACACAGGCGCTGTGCATCACCTGGACCTTTAGCAATTTTGTAAACTAATGCAAATCAGGGCATCTATCATTCATGTAGTTTGGAAAATGAAATGTCCTATTCTTGAAATATCAAAATCATTTAGGACCATTTTTTTAAATTCCTAAAATCAATCTATCCATTTTCTTCCTGCCTATCCCTATTTTGGGTCCCAGTACCCTTCAGGTAAAAGGCATGGATACACCATTATAGGACACATAAACAAAGACTGACTTAGATGTTTTTAACTGCAACTCTCTACCACACATTCTGTGTTTTTGTTTCACCTACATCCCATTCTCAGTACAGACCACAATGTTGCATTTAAATAAGTCTATAGCCACTTCTGACCTCATCTGTCAGCCTCTCCATCACAATGGCAAACAAGAAGGCTCTCGGGACCGATTCCTGACGCAGTTCCACTTCCACCTGGACCTGTCCGTTAATCCTACTCCACACCTCACCGCTGTCATGATGCCAGCATTAAAATCATGTGCTACTTGAACATACTTTTCTTACACTCCAGACTTCCTCGTGCAGGAAGCATACAGTATGTTGAAGGAGGGTTTTCTCTCCACTGACTTCTAAGTAAATAACAAGATTCAGTTTGTTTCTGTGTTTTGCTTTTGTAGTGTCATTTCAGCGTGGCCCAAGATCAATTAGAGAGGCATATGAAGAGCATTTTGCACGTATGGATGCAAGAAAGGTAAGGGGAACATGGTATTTTTGATTTGTAGATACAGGGATTGTGGTGCGGGTAAACCTAAGAGTTGTGATTAAGTTTGACTGGCCTATGTAGGTATTTATAATCAAAGTCATCCTTTTAGGAGTGATATCACGGTGTGTTTGTATGAATAACAATACACCAATATTTACCTGATGTCAGACAAAACTCAGCCACTTCAAGTCGTACTTGAAAAAACAGTTAACCACGTTAAGGAATGTGGACCATTCTGATCATAGTCGCACATTTCTGAGTGTCGACCTGCAACATTCACAACTACTTGGGTTTGAAATCTTTGAGGCCACTCGGTGTAGAAAAGTTTCACAAAAACTCCAGCAGGATGATTTATTGCAATTAGTCTTTATATGCCAAAAATGCACTTAAGTATTGCGACTGTGATTGGAATACTCCATATTTTTAAATATTCACAGTGAGGTTACTGTTTTAAGTTGAAGTTTCTCACTTTGACATATTAATTGTAATAACTTTGGAAGTGGTTGTCCATGTAAATGCAATTATTTATTTTTTAAAACAGGATAATCACAACACTTTGGCACTTTGGAGATTATCATCTGTGTTGTTCGTTTAAAAAAAAAAATCTGGTTACAACATAATTTGTAAAAACCTTTTTGAAGTAAGATCCATACGTATTTTGATCTTGCAGCAGATGTGTGTTTTTTGTTGTTTTTTTTTTTTTTGTTATGGTAGATGTGAGTAAGAGTGAATGTGTCAATGCGGTTGTTCCTAACTAAAGTTTTTCCTAAGACCAGTGAACTGAAATTTCAGGTGACGCTTCATCGCGTTGTCAATGTTGTTGAAAAGAGGAGCTCTGTGCCGCGGTCAGATTTGGAATTTGAGAGAGGATTTGCTGAAGACCAGTGGTACGGCAGTCCTCGAAGTTACCAGGAGTCAAGAGGATACCACAATGAAGACGGTTATCCACCTAATGATCGTCGATACTTTGATGAAAAGCCTAACTACAGCAGTTTTCGCAGAAATTCCTCACCACCGCGAAATGTAAGGCGACACTTTATGCATCAGTTATCAGCTAAAATATAAAGTGTGATTTTTGAAGATTTAGCAAAAGATTTCACTAAAAGATGACTTCATGTTATACATAATTTATTTGTTTTCTTTTGTAGGAGAGCTCATATTCCGAACAGAGTTATAGCAGAGATGATTTGAGACATCAGTTAAGCTCAAGGTGATGTACTGATTTCATGGTCAACATTTGTTTGTCTCAGCAATTGTCAAAATTGACCACTAGATGGGGATGTAGTTCTTTTTTTTAAAAAAGGGATTTGTATTTGTAGATAATTTGTTTCATGTGCCTGTAATATTTTCTGCAATATTTCAGTGAATGTAAAATTTAAATATATTTATTTATAGTCTTGAATTTCAACTAATACTGAAGAATCTAACACCCCCTATTAAAAAAAAAAATTGATTATGTAGAGAACTTTAGCTTCAGAAAATATGCTTAAAGCATATAAAGAACAATATTTTCATTTACGAAAGAAATTATTGATTTAAATTAAAGCGCACTTGCACCCACTAAGTCCACAAGTTAAAACATCTACATAAACAGTAACCACTATTTTGGTTGCCATTTTTACATACCAGAAGCCCCCCCCCCCCCAATCATTCAAGGTTTATGATGGGGACAAAGGGCACTAGTGTCTCAGACACCCCCACTCCTGGCCCTCACCCCACCCTGACAGGAAAAACAGCTGGACCACTCCCTCTTCAAACACCCACACACGCATATTTCAATAACCACTACTTGTTTCTGTATTTCTTTTATTAAATTAAAGTTTATATTTTATACTTCATAAATGTAAAAATGTTAGTGTTGGGTGGGGAGTGAGACGCGCTGTCTTTTGGACACTATACACAAATAAAACCCAATGCAATGATGGTTCTATTTAAACTAAATTTAGTTTTAAACGGCACCAAGGCATGTCACAGTTTGAAAGTGTATAAAGTATGTAAAGGTAGTAGTTTGCGTAGTATAACGTCCAGCTTTAATATTCTGTTGGACTACCTTTCACTTTGATTGTAGTGTGCGTTTGTGTGGCATAATTAAAATATGTTGCCGGAAAAGCCTGGTAATTCAGTATATTCGGGTCAGCTGACCTGTTGTATGGGCATGATGTGGCTAAACCTTGACCCTTTCAAATGAAGAAACCCCACATCATCTTACTGCCCCCACAGGCTTCCTCGGAAGGCACCAAGCATGTCTGGCGGTTCAGTTCATGAACCGGTCTTTGTACCCTGACCGGCCCACGACTCTGACACAGGGGAAATCTAGACTTCATACTTTAGCCATGTTTTGGGCAACCTTGAGCAACATACAGCACGCTTCCATCCAGATAATGTGCTTTTTCAGGGAAGACCCTGCTTCTTTCAGCAAGACGACCTTCAGCACATAATAGAAAAGCTCAGCATCATAAATAAAACCTAAGTGCTAATTAAATTGGCTTAATTTTACTTACGACAACTGGAAACAGTGCTGCTGTCAGGTAGTATTATGAAGTTAAAAAACAAAAAAGCAATACAACAAAAATAATTGGAAGGAATCAGTCATAGACTTTACAGATGTGCAGGTTTCCCATGCCGAGCGCACCAGGGATGAAAGTGATGATAGCAGGTTGCAGCCTGGAGGACATGACATCTGTAGTTTCAGCAAATATCACTACCAGGCAGTTGGATTGTCAGTGTTTCTTGTGTTTAGTGATTTCTTGGGATTTTCTGAGTCTTAGTGATGATATGCTCTGTGGACAATGTTCCTTTAACTCTTTTGAATTTGGAATCATTATTTCTAAGTTGTTGAACTCTTTTGCCACGCAGATTTTTACAAAATGTTTTAATTCCTCCACATCTCAGTTTATCAAAAAAAAAACTGAGATGCTCTTTTTTTTAGTGTTAGTGTAAGTTAGTGATTAACCATTTAATTACAAAATACACTGATACAAGTTTTTAGTTGTTGGTTCGTTTCTGTCTGAGTTGAGTCTTGAAGCCTGAATGATTCGAAACATTTAATTGGAGGGATAAAAATTGTTTCAGGATTTAATTTTATTATCTTTAGAATCAATTATATGAAAAGGGTATGCATGCATTTGTATGCATGTTGCTTTCTTTGTGCAGATTCTGGGTTCATGACGGGTTATTTATTGTGAGGCGAATGGCAGGCAAAGTCTTGGCTACTTCAAACAGACCCCGAGTCGTAAAAGTATGAGGCCTTGTTGGACCTGCGTTCTGTGCATGTGTGTTGGGTTCAAGCGGAGGTCATGACAGCCAGGTGTCTTTGGATTGTTTAATACCTCTGGATCTGAAGAATGTTGTTAGGACGCAAGCTTTAAGCTTGGGAAAACGTGACATCAAGGTGCAATAAGCCCGAAGATGTAGAAGTTCAGATTTCAGATCAGATTTTACCCCAAAAAGAAAAAAAAAACAAACAAAAAACAAAAGCTCAGGATTCAATGTTATATGCTTAAATTATAGACTCCATGGCCTTCTTCTTTTTAACTCGAATTCCATATTTCGGCTTAATCAAGTCCCAGCACTTAACCAAAGCTAGATCATAGGTCATAGTCGGGGCTCATTTGTCGGATACATCCTTTCTTGTGTCTTAGTGGAAGATTGGGAACAAACTAACCGGTGTGCCACAGCCTCACGCTCAATCTCATTTTAAGGGTTTCTAGTGCTCTTATGTTGTGTTTTTGTTTTGTTTTTTTTTGGGGGGGGGGGGTTGCACCAGCTTTTCATTTTAGTACAGTATAATCAGTACAACATACTTCATAAACCATTATAAATAAAAGTATATATTTGTTGTAAACTGAAGGAGTTCTCACTTGTTTACAAACGCAGCAGAGTTTTTGATCAAGCTGCCCATTTGTTTTCCTCCTCATTTTGAAGTTTTCCTTTTTTATTTCCCTCTCTCTTCTTTCTCAGGAATGGCAGCAGAGCTCAACATTTCCGTAAGAGGAGTCGAGGACAAGGCCCTGCTCAGAGGTTAGCGATGGATGGAGAAGTCTATTCAGCATTTACTTTTTATCTAACTTTGTACTGTAAGCAAGAACAGTTATTCTGAATTTTTTTCTTTTTATAAATAGAATTTAAAACAGCCTCAGTTTCTAAATAACATTGAATAAAATCTGATGGTTTTAAACAAAAGTGAAACTGTTTCTATCTCCTAGCAGGGTCCAATCTGCATTTATTCTTACAATGTCACATCAGCTTTATTTATATAGAACATTTAAAACCAAAGTGCTTCACAAAACAAAGAAACTCAGAGCAGGATACATATCAGAATAACATTAAATGGTGATTAAATTTAATGTAGCAATTAAAACTTTTTAAAATGTTCAAATGAATGCTATACAATAGACTGTAACTACAATGGAAGAAGCGTCAGTCACATGACCCGCTGTTTCAAAGCCTCTATTTCTTTGTACTGCACAACGTGATGATACTCAGGAAACCTTCACAGCGTGATGAAACTGGTAGTGGCTAGCCATGGGCTGAGCCAGCTGTCAATCAAATCAAACATATCAAATGAATATATTGCTTTATAAACATTTCCATTTTGAACCAGCTTGTAAATGTTTATTTCTGCTCTAAAATTGGAGATTTTAACACGGCAGCCTAAGGAATCTGACTCTGTTTTGCAGTCAGCCTCTAGTGGTCAGTCGAGGAACTGCATTCAATCTTTGTTCTGCATGAGACTCAACCTGGAAGATGGTTGGTGCTTGTGCCATACTAAATGTATTTGATTAACTCTAACACACCTACAGGTTTTCTTTCAAATGTCAACTTGCTGATTACAAAGTTAAAACAAAAAAAAATTAAAAAAAAAAACCCTAATCACTCTGCTGTGTGAAGCTATATGCTGAGTGTATTTTTGGTTGTCCACTATGGCAAATCCATGTCAATGTACACGCTGAAAGATGGTGCAGAAGATCAGACACAAGCGTAGCATTGAAAATCTGGTTCATTTTTCAAAATAAAAACACCTGGAGTGGGCTCTGACATACATCACCCACTTCACGTTAGCCTTTGGAGGCCATGGGTAAACAATTCTCTACTTTAGAAGTAAAAAACCACATCAGGGTAGTACCCAGGCTTTCTTTTATTTTTTTTTTAAATAATTTATAATAAAATCAGTACAGCACATGTGTACTGTTCAAGTTCAGAAAAACGTAATGTACCATAGTACTTTGTAACGTGTCCTAAGTACCTCCAGATGTCTTGTAGATGATAACTTTCCTGTAAAACAATAAAAATCTGCTCCCATAGTGTTAACGTAACCGTGTAATAAATTAACATATGTTTAAATGAACATGGTGCTCATGTGCCAAGTTTTTTTTTTTTTTTTTTAATACCATAATACCTGCCCATTTTCTATACAGGATCATGTGTTTCATATGTATAAATACTATGTTTTAAATATGTTTTTTATGAATTTTTATGCCGTTGAATTTTCATGCTGATGAGGGAAAATATTTAGGATTTATCTGCAATTTTTCCCACGTTCCTTTGCCGTACTGCACCGGCTGGTCTTTAAGTGTCGATCGACTTAGTTTTGCTCATTATTTCCGTAGGGACGATGCAGACGACTACAGGACCTCAAAGTCTTTAGTAATCACACGGGAACGCTCCCCCGGAAGGAGGGAAGCCCCTCCGACTGCCCGCTCTGGATCGAACACCAACAGGAGCTTTTCTCCTGAGAGAGAGAGAGGCTACACACAAAAGCGTAAGTATTACC
This sequence comes from Xenentodon cancila, assembly GCA_014839995.1. Classification (NCBI taxonomy): domain Eukaryota; kingdom Metazoa; phylum Chordata; class Actinopteri; order Beloniformes; family Belonidae; genus Xenentodon; species Xenentodon cancila. The sequence goes on from CM026199.1 coordinate 26,542,452, forward strand.
GTCCTCTGTGGACGTCAGATGGCTCCGTTTGAGGGATTTAAACTGAGATCAGCTGAAGGACGGACGGACAAGAAATAAAACTATTTTTCCGATATAATAAAGATCAGGGTGTAATGTTCTTTTTTTTTTTACTGCAAAGCGCATCCCTAAAACCCTGGAAACAAGCATCACAGAAGGCAAACTTGTGTCAAACTTGATTGAATCCATCATAAACTGTTTCTTTTTTTCCGCCTGGAACGTGATTATCGGCTACAGCATAAAAACGATTAAAAAATACAAACGTACTGGGAGTGCTCCAGAAAAATGAACAGCGTAGCTGTAACTTAATAAATTGTTTCCCTGTGCAGATGTCACATCCACTGTAATGACAACTGAGTAAATGGTTTTCCCATTTCAGAAAGGCATGTGTATAATTAAAACAACTAAAGGAATTAAGACGTTTGCGGTGAGGCATCTGTTTTTGGAGTAGGTGTGTAACGTGAGGGGTCACGGTGTGCTGTAACATGTTAGGATGTTAATTACACCAACACCTCACACATTCTTTTAAAGGCTGGGAAAAAGGATACCCTTGGTTTATTAGGCTGGTTTGGCTTTGGATTCAGAACCTGACCTTTTCCTTTGTGAAAAAGTAGTAAATCCGCGGACTTAACGACGTCTCCAGAATCACTTTGGGTCTGTTGTTTTACATACTTTCTCCTGTGACTTTTATAAGCTTTCGACTTTCAGATGTGCTGTGCTAATGGCTTGAATAGATTTACTCTCACAAAACCCTAACATTACTAATTTTAGTAGAAAAAAAGTTGATTTGAAATCTTACATTTCTCTAGCAATTGGAATCCGAATTTAGTTACTCTATTGTTATTGCGTCTTCACCAACTATACAAGAGTTGAGGCATGTAAAGTTGAATAAAAAAACAAACAAACATTATTTAGCCTCCCCAGCTTCATCTTCACCCAAGCTCAACTTTAATTATGCTGCTTTCCATGTACAAAACTCGTTTTTTTTTTTTCTTGCCAACCATAAAAGGGGGGAATCCTCACCAAGCCAGTCTCCCATTGGAAAAGTAAAGCATTGATTAATGCATGTTAGTTCCGGTGATTAGCTTTTCATTCCTTGTCCCGTAGTCTTGGAAAAGATGTTACAGCTTCAGCCTGGTCAAATAATTTCATCTTTTGGCAAAGTGGTGTGTAATTCACAAAGAAAACCATCTTAAAATGCTCCACCAGTCCAGTAGTTTAATTGTTCTTGAGGAAGAAATGTGACTCTTCTGTACTCTAAATTTTTCCCATTTGTGAAGTGAGAAGTTCAGTTTTTCCATTTGTCTCGGAGACAAATGGAAAAGTGGAACAGTGTGTGACTTTAGGTGAAGTTTCTGACTAAAACTCTATCTATCTATCTATCTATCTATCTATCTATCTATCTATCTATCTATCTATCTATCTATCTATCTATCTATCTATCTATCTATCTATCTATCTATCTATCTATCTATCTATCTATCTATCTATCTATCTATCTATCTATCTATCTATCTATCTATCTATCTATCTATCTATCTATCTATCCATCTATCCATCTATCCATCTATCCATCTATCCATCTATCCATCTATCTATCTATCTATCTATCTATCTATCTATCTATCTATCTATCTATCTATCTATCCATCCATCCATCCATCCATCCATCCATCCATCCATCCATCCATCCATCCATCCATCCATCCATCCATCCTTATGAATTCAGATTCTTGGAATTAAAGAGCAAAATAAAGAATAAACCTTACCAACGATTCCCGTCAGGTTTGGTACAAGGATTCCCGGGTTGATGTGTTCCACACCAGAAACCACCAGGCTGCTCCTCCAGGCTTTATTTTAAAACGGAGCAGAGTTCATTAAAGGAACGTGCACTTTGTTTCGGATTCTTTTTTTTTTTTGTTTGTTTGTTTTTGTATTTTACATGAAAATCCAGGGATCACATACTTTTCTGATTACTGCTCTTGTATGATGACGTCTCTGTAGATAAGTCCGGTTCAATGGCGAGCCACACCCCCACCAGCTCCGTGGATGGTTCTCCTGGCAGCTCAGCATCTTCAAAGGTAAAATCTGCAATTTAGTGCAACCAAGAGTAACCAAGTATTTTTGATCACAGTTTGACATGACACTTGTACTGATATAATTATACAATACTAAACGAGTATATTACATTTGTATAATTATGACAAAACCGTTCTGACTAATTAAAAAAAATCATCTCACCTTTAGTGCTTATAAAAGTGCAATAACTGCAGAGAGGGGGTGGGATGGCTCAATTTTCTAATTAAGAGTATTTTCAGATTGTATTATAGTAATGTTTATGCAGCTAAAGTATATAGTACCTTGTTTTCTCTCACTATTAAAAAAAGTAATTAACAAAATGTTTTTTTTATGTAAAGACATGAAAGAACATTTTAGTACCGATTCGTATTTGTGAAACTGGCTCTTTGCTTTGATCTTTGGCTACCAGAGTCTCAAAAACAGAAAGATGTTGTCTGTTTCAGACCTCGTGTCTGCTCACTTCCGGCGTGGATATAGGATATCCACAATAGGATACGCGTGCAAACAAGAACTCGGCACCTGCAAGAAAGCAGAGTCGTTTCTGTTTGAAACACTTTGAAACTGGAGCCGCTTTCTAAACCTGGTGGCCTTAGCTCTAACCCTTAACCTTTTGGCCTGTCAGGAAAAAGCTCCAGCATCTGTAGTGGAGTCAGAGGAAGCGGTGGCGGCCAGCGTGGAGTCAAAAATGACACCAGAGGAGGACTTGAAGGCTCGCCGCTTGGAGGCCATTAAGGCTAAAGCTCTAGAAATTGAGAAGGTAATAAGATTTGCTCCAACAATGTTAAGGCATGTTAACATGACTAACCCCAACTGGATAGCTTTACTTTTTTTCTTTTTATAACTTATATTACTGTGTCAGATGTTCATGATCAGACATCAGCTAAAAGCTTATTTGCTGATTAATAAGATTTTAGCTGATCAAACGGATTTTACACTGACTTACAAATCTAGAAACAACATTGCAGCTTGAATTTAAATTTAAATGATTTAAAAGGGGGAAAACATGAAGTGCGTGCGTGCGTGCGTGCGTGCGTGCGTGCGTGCGTGCGTGTTTCTTTTGGGGAAAAGGAGGATGAGTCAGCAGAAAAGTCCTTAGTTTGCCCTGCCTCTCTTGGCCTGCTATTTTGAGTTGCTCCCTTCATCCCACTCAACTACAGTACCACTTATCTGTTCCCGCTACAGCAGGGCAGGAATTGCCCTGCGGGATACAGGTGGCCCACCCACGGTGTGGTACGTCTCCTGGCATTAGTTCTTACTCCGCTGTATCCAGGTGCTTCTAGAAACACGGTGAGAGGCACAAACCTCGACTGTGTCTTTCACTGTAACATCTGCCCTGGCGCAGTTAAACATGCACTGATCTATCGCTGGACTAGCGGCCAGAACAGACCAGGAGACGGGGGGCAGAGCCAGACCACAGAGTCCTGCTCCGATTGAGTTGGTGTACAACTAACCTTCCTTTCTTTTCTTTTTTCTTCCTCTAGATGCACTGATTTTTGCAAGGTTCTATTAGTTTTCATACATCAAACATGCCTTCCCATCACAGTTTTTACAGTTACTTCTTTTTGTTGCCAGCTGCTTGTTGAAATGCACACATTTGTGGCTGTTCAGGGTTGTGCATTCAATCTTAAAACAAATCAGAATTCATTGAACGTTTCTGCTTATGACACTGCGTTTCTTCAGGAGGTCAGTGGAGATGTTTATCAATCTCAGACTGACCACAAAACAAATGTGTAAAATAACAGCAACAATGTGGAAACATAGAATTATTTCACTCTCGAACTGTGGCTAAAGGCCTGGGAATGATTTTCAGAGAAGTCCATTCATCATCTCAATCAGTGCAAATGAAACGCATCCATTTCAACTATTAGCTGCACCGCTTAGAGGTCCGGTTTGCAGCTTGAGTGATTAAAATGGCTCTTTTAATATCCCCTAATGTGTCCCAGCCCTCAAGTCATTACTCTACTTCCCTTATTATGCAGAACCCCTGCCTACCTCGGCGCTCATTCGAACGCAGCCTCACTAAAGTTCCATGTGAAGCTAGTGTATAATCTCACTCAAACCTTGATTTTCTTTAATTTTTTTAAAGTTTTTTATTACCCCCCCAACCCCCACTTGGTATTCCAGTCCACAGTCCTGTTGGTATGTTCACAATTTGGACCTCCACAAACATCCGATTTGGGTGGAAGCCCACTTTCTGAGGCTCCCCTTTGGGGCCCCTAGTGTTGCTGCTCCTCTTGGGGCTCCAGCTCGCCCTGTGTGGCCTCCGAGTTTGATATCAGCGTTAAAGATCAACTCATTGCTTCCATTCCAAGCAGAGAACTTGGGCAGAACCTCGCTGCATCCGCTTCTCACAACTTAAAGAGCATGCTCAGGTCACAGCATGCTTCCTGATTATTATTTTTTTTTCTTCTTTCCCCCGACAGTGACATACAAAAGTTAAAGGCTGCATTAAGGCGTACTACACTCTACCCACAACACTAATAAATGCAAATTGATGCTCTTCGTCCCACTCATTTACATGTAGTTTACACACTCGAGGCCAGCAGCTCACAGTTTTCTGTCCGCCAGTCTAAACAGGAGAAAACTCTTGAGGTCACAGTTCAGTTGAGGACTACGTTTTCCAGCTTGTTTTGATGCTTTCAAGTGTGTAAAATTGTGTACATGGAACAGAATGAAGTGAAAATGTAATCAGTGTGAACAAAGACTGTAGGTTACGAAAAGCTCAGGAATGTTTTGTTTAGAAAGATGCCAAACATAATCAGGCCGAAAGTGATTAGGGGATGTAGGTTTGTGTGACATAAACCACGTTTGTGTCTTAGTTGGCCCATTTTCCCTCTTACACCCTCAAACCTGAATAAACTTTGGGTTTTTGTTTTTTTTCACCTCTTTATGTGATGACAATGTGAAAGATGTGAAATCTGCTCTTTTAAGTGAAGCGATGTGAAATCCTCTGAAGGTTTGCCTGCGTTACATCAGAGTGAGTTGAGTTTAAACGTTTTCAGAACAGCTCAAAGCGTTTGGGAAACAGAGAGGGAGACGTTCGCTGTTGAATAAATCTGACCCTTCGCTGCGCCGGCCACACGTGTCGCAAGTGTCCCACTTCCTTGTGGTCATACTAAGGACTGTCATTACGCGGGGCCACAGATTTGCTCGACAAGGTCTACAGACAATGAAGCATCTGCGTAAGTCCAAACATCTCCCCCAGTCTGGGATATTTCTGTCAGAGCTCAGTTGACTGGCCTTCCCCAGGGGTGTGTGTGCAGTTTCTGTTGTAATGCCATAATATAAACACATATTTCTGTATTATTTAGTTAATTTCACCATTATTTAGTCCTCTGGCCAACATTCTTTTAAAAAAAAAAAAAAAAGCTATTTGCTTCAAAAACTATATATTGCACCTCTGCTATTCTACCTGATCAATGCATTACCAGTCCATCACAAACAAAGAGGGAATAGAAGACGCAAGTGTGAAATTTAAAAATGTGCACCACCCGTCAACAGTTTAGGGACACTTGAAAGTGTGTCTTAACCGTTGACTGGTAGTGTAGGTGTGTTTAGGTCTTATGTATTGGTAACTGTGTCTGCAAAGCTCCCATATTTACTACTTGGTGCAGTGCCGCCGGTTGAGACCGCAGAAACGCGTCCTGCGACTAACTGGAGGGCAGCAGTGACTGAGGCTCTGATGTCCCAGGCCGCTCCTTGACCTGCTGGTGTAGCCTTAAACCTCTCGCAGCTTCAAGAAGAGCCCCTCATTTAGCTTTCTTATCCCCAGGTGATAAAGATGTTGCGAGCTCACACCTGGAACTCTAATAAAGGACTTAACAGCCGTTTTTGGGTCGGCAGTAAAATCTGAGAGGGATGTGAAAGCTTGTTGCAGAGTTGTGTGAAAGAATGCCTCTGCGCCATTAATGCACTCTGACACCTCGTGTCCTTTGTCCTCGCCGGGCAGACGTGCCCTCGACGGGGCTCACATGCCCTCATTCACACACCTGCTTCATGGAATACATGAGTAAACCAGAACTGCTGTTCATTAGTTTTATAGACGAGCGGCAGTTTGGAGAATTATAACATCTGTTTGATCGAGGTGCTTGGATTGTGGAAATTACTGTTTGTCATCTTATCCAAATTCCAAAGACTTGCGTCTGAAGGAAATGACTAAAAGACTGCATGTTATATGTTGTGTAACAGATCTGACTTTGTGTTTTCCACACTATGTGCCTCATTGTGTCCCAGGGAATATTGGCATTGCTGATATGGTTCTTTGATGTGCAGCATTACAGGCAGGACTGTGAGACATTTCGCACAGTGGTGAAGATGCTGGTTTCCAAGGAGCCCAGTTTGGATAGTCTCCTGCAAGCTCCGCTTGATAAGAACCTGTTGGAAATCAAAGAGCGGTGCCTCGATGCCCTGAGGAGCTTCGTGACAGAGCTGGATGAGATACTGGAGCAGCCGGACATCTCGGAATAATCCACATATCGCAGAACGTTAAAGTGATGAGAAGGACATCCGTCATCTCTGAAATAACTGGAACTGTTGTCAAAATGGACACTTTACCTTTTTTTTTTTTTTTTTTTTTTTTTGTACTTATGTTACATTATTATATTGTGTTGTCAAAATATTGTGCAGTAATATTTTTTCATAAGAATATCACTAATGTTTAATAAAGATCGAACAGAACAACCTTTGGTCTACGTTTAGCTGGTAAGGAGTGTAAACTTCTGTTAGGGACCAAAAAACGACATTAAATGAATTTGTTTTAATTTAAAGAGGAATATTTCAATTCAAATTAAAATACTTGATTAATCCCCAAAGGGAAATTAATTAATTATGTGTTTTTAACAAAAACTTGAAGCAGTTAAAGGTAGCACTGAACCAACATCGGTGCATTTTAAATCTCTGACAAGACTCAACAATAATATTCCACATAAGTAAATGTGTAGTTAGGGTCCCTCCAGACCAACCAAAGTGTTTTTAACTGAGTAAAAGAGCTGAAAGAATGTGAAGAGTTTGTACAGGCATCTCATTCCAGTCGCCGCAACTCGTCATAAAAAAACACTGCATGGTTTTTGTTGGTTTTTAAAGTCCAAACAGGTCAACTATCAAATGTCTCTTAAACTGTCAGTAGATGCAGGAGCCGGAGAGTTCGCGGCCTCTGCTTGCAACACTCGCCTGTTTTGGCATTTTGGTGTTTTTAAGTACTGATCCAGTTCTACGGGAGCAGAGCTTGATCGCTCCCAGTGTTGCTGCAAACACGTATTCAGTTCTCGCTTAAAACTGCTTCACTTCTTAGCATTCGGTGCCCTGTGAGACTTTGAGCTACTTACCATCGAAGAATCGACGTGTGGTCGTTCAGCCGTGGAATGTTCCTCTTAAAGAAAATATCTGCCAAGATTGAAACCGATGAAATGAACGTGTTTTTACAGTGAAGCATCTGTAGTATTGGTAGAATGAAGAAACGAGTAAATCCTACCTATAAATAAGAAATAAAATACTATTTAAAAATCCTAAACTATTCAGGTTGAACTTTTAACTGTTTTTTTTCAGTGAATTGTTACAGTTGAGGGATGCCTGGCTAGTTGAATGTTTGATCATTCAACTGCTCGGAGGGCTGACGGGTTTTTATCCTGATTGAAGCTGATCAAAGCTCTGGCAAGAAAGGTTAACGATTCTAACGTGTACTCAAGTTAATCTTTATTTCTCGCTTCATCCAGTGTTCGGGAAACCAGTGTTACGTATGGAACATGTTGGGTTTTTCTTTCTTTGTTTTTGGTAAGTGGGTAATGAACTGCTTTAAGACCGTGTGATTAACTTTGTAAATAAAATCTGAGTTCATGAAATAAACAAAAGTATTCTTTTTTTTTTTTTTTTCCCAGTACATCCATTTAATACGTTTGTGAAAAGAAAAACAAACAGATCATGATATATATCAACTATCTTGGCCTTATACTCCAGTTTGTACATTTATACAGATTATATTGATTTGCTTACAATACCATGACCCAAATACACCGCTAAATAAAGCAATGTAATACACGCAGTGCTTTTCTGTTATCCACACACACCTGAAAGCAAATACATTTTTAATATTTTGGGTCACAGGATATTTGCCATTTCAATTCTAGCACCCACATAAAATAGCCAACTGTCAATAGTTAAATGTTAATGCCATTTCGTTCCAAAGCAAGGGTAGAAAAATAGCCATCTTAATTTTTTTTTTCTCATTCTACAGTATATACACCATGCCTGCAGTGTTAAATAAAGTCAGTTTAGATTGTGTTTTATAAATATGTTACTCTGTAATATCTTACTGGCAGTTTGTAAAACCACAAGTACATGAAATGTGTCATACACAACCACCTTAGTAAACTGAGTGCTGCAAAGCATTTAATGGCAAGCAAACTGTTATTGCAGTGTAAACTGTATATGAAAGACAAATGCAACTGGCTGCATTACACAAAACTCAGAGGACTTAAGGTTTACGAAATTATACAGTTTTTCCCTTTGTGGCCTTTCTTCTTTTTCGATTTGGTCCATTGGTCATACGAAGTAAAGGACATGTCTGCTACAGGGCTGGCCAAGTCATCAGTATAGTAGTGCCTTCGGGGCCTTGGCTGAGGAATGGGCTGACCCAGGAAAAAGCCCTCTTCCTCAGAATCAGATGAGGAAGAAGAACATGTAGAACACCAGTCATCATCGTCGTCGCCGTACAACCCCATGAACCTCCCCACAGGTGAGCCCTGTAGCCTGTAGTCTGGCATGGAAGCAAGGCTGGGGTGACCATGGAAAGACTGGTGCCCCTTGGGTCTAAGGGCACTTGCTCTATGAGCTACTTTGTTGCACATTTGTGCTCTCTGCTTGGGTAGAAGATTAAGAGCGTTGTCAGAGCGAGATTTGCGACTGCGACGCCTCCTGTGATGGTGATTATGCTGACCAGGTGGATGGTTCTGGCCCTGCTCCTCAAAGTGGTACACTCTCCGACGAGTCCGTTCACTCATAGGCGGCTGACGCATTGGCACGTCACCATGATGGCCATTGTCCACCACATCGTCAGAGAACTTTACTTGCTGTGGTCTAGATTGTGAGCGGGTCCTCCTGATGGCAGGAACAGGAGGTTTGGGTCTGTCCTGCAGGGGCACCCCCTGCTCTTCTGGAACATTCTCTTCCACCTCTTCCTCCTGCTCAAGACTCTTAAGGGAATTTGCACTTCTATGTAACATGGAAGAGTTTAGGGTTCCCATATTACTGGTTTTATCACAGTCTTCTGTCTCAAATTCATGAAGGCCTTGTAGGGAATATACCTGAGGTCTAGCTATATAATCGCCACATACTGAGGTCCCTGAAGATGAGAGAAAACATAGTTTCCATTTGAATTCGAACTTCTGTTCAAACAAACATTATTGTTATGTTCTTCCTACTCACCTGTAATATTGGAGAGCGCGAGTGACTCCATGGAGTCACGGACACTCTGATCCGTCTTCTTGAATTCATCTGTGATACACTCTAAAGAGTCATTGTACCACTGCCGCTCCTCTCCGTGGAAGCCACCTTCAGCACCATGATCCAAATCCAGTTCCTGAATCTTTCTGCTGCTTGCCGGGCCTGGATGGCTCCCGTAGGCAGAATCCCCTAGTCCATCTTGCGATTGCGTCCAGTACATGTCAGCCTGGTACTTCTTACTGACCAAAGCTCCTCTCTCTCCTCTTCCACTACTGCCTGTTTTTGAGGATTCCTGCTTTGATGTGGTATCCTTTTCAGCAATCCAGAAATCAGTCGGTCTGGAGTCACTGGCTTGCTGAAAGATCCCATGATCACCAAACTTTAAAAGCAACTGAGTCATATAGTCTTCATGCTCAGCCCACTCCTCCTCCTGGTCCTCAGGCACCTCCGTCTCCTCACCACGGCCCTTCCAAAAATGCTCATCTGATAAGTTAATGTGGGCAAGTTTGTTGGTCAGGGTATCTTCAGCGTTTCCACTTAAACCAGGGAATTTATAGTTGACAGATGGCGAGAAGAGGAGCGACTGTCGGCACTGGTCAGCCGAACGGCTGCTCTTGCCCAAGCGCACACTGCAGCGAGATTCACGGGAGCGTGCTGACTGGAAGGCGGAGTCAGAAGAGTCCGAGGCATGCACGTCTTCCCCAAGAGTGCAGGCCTTGGAGCAGTAAATACGACCGCGATACGGCAAGAAGGGGCAACCAAGCAGAGCGCTCTTACAGTGTGCACAGCTGAAACAAGTCTCGGTGGCATGCCAGTGGAGCCCATCGTAGGTCATCTGAGCATGATCAACGCCTGGAAGGGAAATGGAGACAGTGAGCAAGTGCACAACATTTATATAATAAGGTAGCCAAGAAAGGTGTTTTAATTCTAGAAAAGTATCATCTCACCAATGTGATCTCCACAGGCTTCACAATATTCTGCATAGAGAGATTCAAAGCAGCCACAACAATACGGTCTGCCGTCCTTCATGATATACCGCTGCCCCCCCAGAATTGTTTCACATTCAAAACAGGAGAAGTGCTTCATGTGCCAGTGGCGACCCTCTGCCTCTGTGCACTCGTCAGCAAAGATAATCTGTGGAAAGACATGCATTGTTGATGAGCTGCACTTCTTTGAATGTTATTGCTATTCCAGAAGAACTCAGACAGATTATTCCTTCTCTACTGTGTGTTCTCCCAGTATTTGACTCTTGTGGTTTTTACCTCATCACAGGCTGAGCAGCGTGGTTTGAGTAGCTCAGCATGGTGTCTTCCACAGTGGACTTTTCCATCATGGAAAAAGTAGATCAGATCCACCAGAAGTTCACGACATGTGGAGCAGGCAAAGCAGGCTGGGTGCCAGCACAGCCCAGGGCTGGCCCTTGAGGCAAACACCGCCATTTCCCCACCGTTGATGGTTTCACCACACTGATCAACAGACATGATGGAATAAATATAGCGGGCTTATGTTACCCACAGAGCTAAAAACTGCAAAGGTTCCTGGAACTGGTTCCTGGCAAATCTTTGCATAATGGATAATAAATTGTCTCTGTATTTTCAGAGAAAATGGACATGGTTCTTGATTCCAAAGCAACTTAACATCACCTTCACATTTTATAAATGAGGTATATACTTACAAGCTCACAGCTGCTGTTCAGAAGATTGCGGGGCAGCAGCTTTACTGTCCCCCTCCCCAAAGCTTCCTTCTTCCTCTGGACACTGAACATATGTAGCTCCTTTTTCTCTTCCTCACTAAGTGACTGGCAGTAACGAACCTAAAAAAGGAGATGATAAAGATAAAGAGCAATTTAATAATCAGACTTGTGCAACAAAAGATTGGGTGATAATGAAGTTGTGATGCTGGTAAAAACCATTTTGTTCAAGGGAAACCTCTTGATGTAAGACCCATTGAACAATCCTGTTTCAGTCTTGTTGGGAACTGCTAAGTTATAAATTTAGTTAAGTATGACAGAGGGCAGAGTGCACACCAGAACGTGCTGAACAAAAGCAACTCTTGACCCCAGCTTGCCCTTCCTACACCCTGCAACAAATCTCCACCCAAAGTCCCCGATTGAGAAGCTCATCTTTACAACAGACCTTTTTGATGTTCCCCAAAGCCTTAACAAGAGGGAAAGCAGACGTTTACACAAACAAGGCCTGTGTTTAGAGTGAAATCAAGAGGACGGGCAACAAAGGAAGAGAGACGACCGAGCCGAACTGTGGTGCCACTGCGGTGGTGGCATCACATAAAGTCTCTTTCAGCCAGCAGCGCTCTCTCCCGCTGAGCAGTCCTCGTAAAAACTGCTGCTATGACAAGAATCCTGCTGGTGGGGGCTCCCAGCAAACATCATAAAATCATCAAGCCAGAAGTCGCATTGTGCCCACATTACATGTCCACAAGATCGTGGAGCACAAATCCCCTGGTGTGATGTCAACGTGAATGCCAAGGACTCCCATTAGTGAGATGGCACGTAAATAGTGATGAAACAAGAGGGTGCAGCTATTCAAACACAATGTAGAGTGGCCTCTTTTCTTCCCTGCCGCTGCAGCTGCGGGGTAAATGAGAGTGCTATTGTACTTGTACACTTGCACACGAAATATTCTCACCTCATTATCATGCGGAGGAAGCTGGTAGAGGAGCTGTTTGATTCTGAACTTCTCACCCGGACTGTTGACATAAGGAATCTTATCCTCAGGCAGACAGGAAAAATATAACTGGACCTGGACAAATAACAGCACAGTGGTTACAACCGAAGACCAAACAAAGGATTAGTATGTAGACAGTTTAAAAATATGATTGTAATGTTATATCAATATAGAAAGACAGTTGGTTTCTTATCTCATTCATTCATTTTTTTAAATACAGTAACAAAAATGCCTTCTTAATACCTTTTGTAGTTTCAGTAATTGATTAGAAAATACAGATTATACATACTATATATATATATATATATATATATATATATATATATATATATATATATATATATATATATATATATATATATATATATATATATATATATATAATTTATTATTATTAAATATTTGCATCACCATACGTCACTATCTTAACTGCAGCAGTGTGACACTGTTGACACTGTTATCCTCCACAGATGTCTACTTTTTTCTTCCAATCAGAGATAACTCATTCATTTATGGTAAGAAATATTCAGGGACAACACTCTTAACTTTAAAGAAGAAAGACTTAGGGAACTGAAACCCCTTTTTCCAAACCCACTTTTACTAGTAGAGAGCACCTGATAGCTGTCATCAGTGCTCTAAACTTCACCAACTAAAACAGGTCAAATCAGTGTAACATTTGTAATTTTCAGTCATATGCTTGTCTCTATAGGGAAGGACAAAGCAGCCTGTCATGCTGGCACCATGACCCTTTGGACTGGCCACTGAAATCTAAACTTTATGAGGCAGCGGCTTTTACATTCGACCTGAAAAAAGGTGGGATGTACCCGTCTTATGTGATGTGGGACTTCCTGCAGCTTTGAGCGTCTGGAGATGGGGTCAATCCAACACCAGCACCACCATAAATTATGCACATCTTCATGCTGCTATTAAGCTGTCATCCAGCTCCTTAGGGGCAGGGGACCTATGTGCCTCTGCACTGTAATGATAACCCCTAATGTACCGCCCATTTAGGGAATTGGCTGCAGTAAAGCCATTACAGTTGACCTTTGCATTTCCCAAAACAAAAGGCCACGCATGTTTAGGCTTTTGGGGTCTCTACTGCTGATTTCTCATCTTCTCATCATCTTCTTCCCATCGCTAGCCCACTGCTTCCATGTGTGTTGTTTAAAGGAGCAAAACAGGACGGAGGGGAGATTATGAGCGGGAGAGAAACGCGTCAAGAAAATGGAGAGCAATGAGATGTGGGAAAAATGCAGCAAATTTTGGTAAAGTGCCACATCACATTGGCTGCTTTGCGGATACAACAAACAGCCCTTGTTAAAAGACAGCCCCCTTGATGCCTGATGATGCTGGGAGCTGCAGGCTCGACCCACCAGGTCCTCCTCCATACAGATCTCCGATAATCACAAGCAGACTTTGCCATACCACAATGTGTAAATAAAAGTATGCACATCCTGCCTGTAAGTGGCTGCTTGGTTCAGCCTGAAAAAGGTGCCTTAAAAAAAAAACCACCAAGCAGGTCTTATGAAACGTGTGTGCTGAATTCCATTTATCTGGGCCAGGAAAATGGGTTATAAGGGAGTTAGAATCAGGCCAGCGCTGCTTTTATTCTCTGTCAGGGGATACATCATTACGCACTGTTAGGATCTGGGCAAGAAATGATTTGTGATGTGATGAAATGGATCCCACAGTTATGGAGAATTTTGTCATGTTGTGACACTTTTTTGTAATGGATGCGGGGCCAACGCAGGCAGGCCGTTGCAAGTGCAGCTCAGAAAGGCGTGAGTTTTACGCAGCACAAACAATTCCCCCTTGTCGCCATCACTCTGCTTACCTGCTCGGGTCGGAGACCAGGTGGTACCCAGGCGTACTCCTCCAGCGCGCAGCCAGAGTCGTCGTCAGACGTGGAGCTGCGCTGGAAGCTGGAAGTCAACTTACTGACTTTCTGCTCCATCGTGAAGTCTCGTTGGCGTGCCCCACCCTGGAAGCTGGCCGCTGGTCCTGCTGCACTCATCAGACTCTTTATACTAAACAGGCAAAGAGAAAAAAGGTGGAAGGATGTGCCAAGGACAGAAAGAGGGATGGGAGAGAGGACAGGAATGGGATTGAAAGACAAGTAAAACAAAATGTTAATCAGACTAGAACCTCATCTGCAGAATGCTATCCCCGCTCCACCCAATCTGTTTCTCTCACGTCAGTGCTATTCCAATGAATGTTAACCACCAGCTGAATAAAACCATCAATGCCTCTTTCATGAGGCTCGTAGTCCCCTTCAAAAGCTAATTATGGTATCTGAGTAAGCTGTTCTTCTGGTGATGAGTCTTACTACATAAAAACACCCATAAAAAGAACTACGCCCTTTCACTGCTATTGTGGTTGCAGTTTAACATTCTCCCTCCTCATGTGGCTTTTGTGGATCCAGAAAGTATCAGGAAATTCCCAAAAGCTTCACGAGGTGATGTCCAATCTCATTACAGTGACAATAAACAGTAAGCTATTCATGAACACACGCACTCACGCCCAATGAGAACATTTCTGCGCCACACAAACGCAGTGTGGTTGTGTGGTTCAGGTCTACGTGAGTTTTACTCAGCTGAGATGCTACATGAGTCGATGTCCTAAGAGGTGCCAACACAGGGGATCTGAGGCCGGAGCAGTCGAGCCTGAGGTCTGGAAAAACACAGGCCTCGGCTGAAGACGGGTCCACCATATGGGGAATGACCACAAACGTGCCCTCTCCCTTCATCTCCCCTTTTTCTTTGGCCTGTTTGTTTTCCAACCTGCTGCAGTGAGTGTCTGTTCCTTCTTTTATCTTTGAGATGAACAACGCCATACCAGACAGGTGATGTAGTTGTAAAGGGAGGGTCACGGCTGACCAATAATGACGATACACCAACAGGCAAAATAAATAAAGCAGAGCGATCAAAGAGCGGAGCAGCGGCGATGCTTTATGCGTGTGGAGACTACAAGCAGTGATATATTTCTCTTGTTTCAAGGTGTATAAAATGCACACCAGATCAAAAACTCCAACATAAAAACAACCCTGTCACCTACTTTTGGGGAGCCTGAGTCCAAAAATCTGTCGTTCAGTGAACTGTTCGGATTTGCAGGGGTCTGTGACATCACAGACATGGATCAGAGTAGAAGAATTATCCAGCTTCCTCCATCCGTCTTCATATAATGATGCATTTACCTCAGAAGGGGCTTCACCAGAGCTTTAAAGCACCCCATAGAGGAGGAGGGTGGGGTCAAGTGGCTGACTCCACCCCCTAAAACTGGCTGCTATGGACAGATGTGTAAAATCACGTTGAAAGGACAACTGATGTATGTAGCCCTTTAATGTTTTGGTCAAAGCACGTCACTGATATTTCATTAACACCTAAAAGCATATAAAGCATATAATGTCTCGTCATTGCAGAAACTCAACTAACTTATGTTTGTGGGATTAAATAAACATGGAGATGATGAATGTGTGGCCAGTTGTGGTCACTTCTCACAGGCCAAGAGCTCTAGCTGAGATCAAATAGGAGCCCTGCCAGCATCCAGAAACCTGGCCCTCGCGCCACCTCCCCCCAAGCATCCACCCCCCATGGTCCGGCAAGGGCACAGAGGGCCGCGGACGGACAGCTGAGAAAACCAGAGACACTCAAACGTAGCCTTTGAACACAGTAAAAGGGCCTGAAAATCCATGTTCGCTCTCTCTTCTAGAGTGAAATATGTGTGGCTGGCAGCTTTTGGGAGCCTGCAGGCTTTGAGAGGGAATGCACACATGGATGCAGGCCGTTCCAAACTAACAGCTCTGACACTCCCAAGACAATCCGAGCAGCTACTGGCTATTCTTCTAAAATCAACCATCGTCAAGTCAGTCACCGTCAACCAGCTTGTCCACTGCAGTCAGCTTTTGATCATGATCGATAGTGATGGTCTAGGATTCATTTATAGCTCCATTGTGTCACGGCTTGTCAGGTCAGGCAGATTATCTTATGATACATCCCATTAAAATGCCTGGAACGTTCTCGACAATGCCACTTCTGTTAGAGAATCTACCGGAGGCCTGTCCAGTCACGAGTCTGTTTAGCTTTCTTTATGCCTTTTTTCATAGTGTTATTTCCACATTCATGAGAGCTGAAGCCCTCAAACCCAGATAACCTGTCTTCAGATGAAACCGCCGAGCGAGGAAATAAGACACTGTTGTTCTAGTTGCATCCATTGACTTGCAAATGAGACCAAAATAAGCTGCAAAAATGTGGCCTTGTTTTAGAGCAGCTTGGGTTTCATGGGAGATGGCTAACTGTAGGTAGGTTCAGTCAGGTGCCAGGAGACTCCTGAGTCCATGTTTTATCAGGCCTTGAGTCAGCCATGCGCTGCATTTGCTGGAAAGATGTTTGCTTTCACATGTTGGCTAAGTGTCGGCAAGGATGTCTCACACAGCCAGACCTGACTCACAGGAATGTCAGGCTTGAACTGTAGCCAGGCCCTCAAACGCAACACAGGATGCACGCGGCAAAGACCCTCTCCCATACGACCACATCTGCTCACATCTGCTCACATCTCTGCTTACTTTCTTTTTTACTTTACTCTTGCATTATTCTTACTTTCGATGTCGCACCGTTCATTTCCTCCCAATTCGCTCATAAAGGTTCTTTTACACTGTGAATGACAGAAGCACGAGCCAGCTAACTTACCCACGATTACACTGACTCGTCACTTTTGACTTTTGTTTGTAACAAGGGATCTATGGTTTGTGAGATTACGTTTTAAATTCCCCCTCATCACCCCCCTCGCCCCCACCCTCTGCTCTCCTCCCACACTTTCCAGACCCCTGCAGTCCTGAATGTTTAACAGCCCCTCACTCTTTTGTAAAGGTGCTTGTTAACATGGCTTTGGGAGCTGCAGGCCTGCATATCTGACTGATCTTCCCACAGGAGGCTAGAGGGCGGTGGGGGTGCAATCAGACCGGGGCTAAAATGGGGTGACTAACATGTATGAAATAGTTAACGTCATGTTTAACAAAAGGAGAGGAAGTTAAAGTCAGGCCGGGTGAAGGATGAAAGCTTCACACAGGTCTTTGCTTTGAAAGTTTTCGGTCAGTGCAGATCTGAAAGCACGCCAGCTGTTATTTGAAATTCATAAAGAACCTGGTGTTCTATCAAAAGTTGCACAGTGGAGCTTATACTCCTACAAGCTTTATACACCAGGAGCTCTGTGAATGAGTGGGTGCGAACATGATTCATTACAGAACAATATAACCACTTATTCAGCCTTTATGGAGTGCTGTCTGACTGTACTGTCAGACTCGACAGCATGCGTTAACTACAGGGGGGCATGTTATTTATCGCTTTTTGGGACATAAAGCTCTCACAGGAGCTCATACTGCAAATGACTTATAAATACAACCAACAGGGATTTTTTTTTTTTTTTTTTTTAAGCATTCAACCACACTTAATCCAAGGTTCCAGCATTTAGATTTCAGGGGACTCTGGTTTAACAGCCTTTGAGAGAATGTACAGGAAAAATAAGCAGCTTCTGGCCTGAATTACTGTCTATGTCCCTGTAGGAAGTTGATGATGGACGTGCACACAAGCCGACACAGTGCTCTCTGTCAGGTTGGGCCGGCCAACATGTTTAACTTGGCCTCCACTAACTCAGCAACGCAGGATAGACTCTAGTTTGAGAGAAAAACAAGAGTTTCTCTTCTCATGTCCCTCCCAGATTAGTTTATTTTCTTTACGTCAGACAAGACAGAAAAATATGGAGTGCATTATTGCTTTTTGTGTAAATGCAAGTATTTTTTGTAAATGATTCCGTTTCAAATTTTGGCACCTAATTTGTGAAAAATAAAAAATTAATAGAGTGAAACTGCGGGGCAGACGGATGTGTTGGACAATTACGTCCTTGTCCAGAAGCCTCTCATGTGTATCTGAGCAAATCCTTGTTAAATTGTTAACTTGTAAATAAATAATCCTTACATCCTGAAAATTAGTAAACCAACGGAGGCCCGTAAAACCAAGAAGTGAAAGACAGCACTGAGATGATCATTCATTGCATTTCTTATTTAAGCCAAATTGTAAAATGAAAAGCTGGACATGCTGCAGATACATGGGAGAAGCCTCGGACATCCAGAGTGGAGGTGCTGTAGAGTTGATGTCTGACCTCCTATCGTGGACTGGGGAACGTTTTTCCAAGACCAAATGGGTGGGAGTTACATCCCCACAGAAGATCTGCAATAGTGAGGCCAGCTGCATGCGCTGACCAGACCCAACACGTGCACTGCACCAAGCGCTGTTACCTTTTCAAAGTTAACTTTTCAAACCCCGACATTTCTGAATCCACACACTAAAAAATTGCCAAGAGCTCCATCTGAAATGATAATTTGCTGAATGTTTTGTGTGTCAGTGATTCATAATTTACACATCCTCACATTAAGCTAAAAAAAAATAAATAAATAAATAAATTTAAAATCATCCCAAACAGGCATCACACACCATGAAACTGATCAAAAGAAATGTAAGAAACTCTTTTAACTAATATTCTAACGCATCTCTTTTATTTTGTTTTATTACAACCACAGCAAGTTCCTCTGACAAACCTCTTCACATCTTCAGGCGCTTTCCCGCTGTTCTTACCTCACTTCTGGGCAACTCTCCTGAGGCGAGCAGGAAAAAGGATCTTATCACAACTATATCCAGTCCTAGTTTCTTCTGCAGCCTCTGGGGTCCATATCTAGGCAGGATCCTAAGAGCTCTAAATCCAGGACAGGAGCAGCCAGCCTTCTATAGCAGAGCTGTCAGCACAAGAAAAGCCCATATCAAAGCTAAGAGTGCAAGAAGTCACAGAGGCGTCTGAGTACATGGGAGAGAGTGTTTGAGAGAGGCGCGTGCGTGCGCGTGTGCATGAAGGACCCAACCAGATGGTCATCCCAGCCTTGTCTCTCCCAGGCGCCACACCTCCTCCTTCTCCCGGCCCTCTTAACCTCAGGCCGGCCCCTTAACCTCGGGGCAGCCAGTCACGGCAGAGCGAGGCGTCTCTGAGTCAGCGACCTCCCCTCAGACTTCAAACAAAATGCTCGCAAATGAGAACCACCGGCAGAGCTCACAGGAACTGCACTTTAAAGTTGCACACCAGCGATGGCACGGCTCGTTTTTACCACACTAACCGCCCCATGTCCACAACGACTTTCACATGACGTTCTTCGCCTTCCCTCCCCATTAACAGAGAACATTAGAGTCAGACTTTGGTTTATTCTGTGGTTTGCCTTTCTTTTCTTTTCTGCTAAAAAAAAAAAGAATCAAGTACAAAGAACCACATCTATGAATAAATGCTTCCTACGGTGACCTAAATCAGCCTCATAAATGAGTTCTTTTACTAGCTGAACACGCCATCAGCGACAATTTTACAAAACGCTCCAAACAAAGATCCTTGTTTCATTGCTAACAAAAGTGTTTATGACTCATAAACTTACTGTTTGTCTGAATTATAGTCATGTTCAATAAAATGCATGTATCTGCCCATCCAGTAAAACTCCCCTGGAGGGATGCAGTTGACCTCGGCCTCTCCTTCACCTCTTCAGGAGAACGCAATTTGCCTTTTGTCGCCTCCAACATGAAAAGTGAGCAGTTTGGCTCAAATTCTGTCTTCAGTGGTTTTCTTTTCCATCGTGCACCCACCCACATACTTTACAATCACACTGTAATTGCAAAAATATCAGTGTGGGTGATGATTGTTTATTTAAAAAAGAAAAAAAAAAATGCACCTCACACTTGTGGATATTTCCTTCATAGGTTGACTTTCATCAAAGAGGGACAATTTTGAGAAAATTGCTGAAAAGTATGCATTAACAGAGCGCACTGCGGAGCTGTGTGGGTGTGTAGACAAAGCCATTGTAGCAGCCAAGGCCAGGGAGGAGTGGCACCCTTTCACAGCAAACTTGAAGCCATTGTGTCGATCCAAAAGGCTCAGCACCCTGTGCCATTAGCAAGTCTTTTTGAGAGGAAGACGAACACAATGCCCCCCCCTCAAGGCAAGATTAATGTAATGCAAAGTTAAAGTGGCCAGCTGATCTGAATAATAGCTGCAGAGCAACAACAGCAAGAGCAATATGATGGCAGTTGCTCTTATGTTTCCATCCTGAGGAAGCAATCATCTTAATGCAGGACGTGGCCATCTCAGAAGATGCCAAAGTTTGTGCAAAATTATTGCATTGCATTATAATTAAAAATATAGTGTCCATCACAAAGTAAGATTTAAATGTGCCAACAGTGAACTAAGGGATGGACGTCCTCCTTAAATGCATGTCCGTGTTATCTTTGGACTCAAACGAGAACCTGTGACAGAATAACAACACAATGAACGCCACTCTAAAGTTAGAGATGGCTGGCTACACAGTTCAAGGTTCGCCTCAGATAGCTGAATAATATAAAGTTGGACGAAGTCACGCATCCCTGACCTGTGACCTTTAGAGAGCACCAGATGACCCGTAAATCCAGGGCCTCTGGGCTTTACTGCCCATTGCCCTGTCATAGCCACAACGACCTGAACAGCATCTCACACCTGGTCTGCACCTTCTCACCGCTGTAAAAGAAGAAGAGAACGGCTATTCCCTGTGCTAACAGCGAGGAGGACTGGGACCCACATGCCCCTGCAACGACAGGACTGGGATGATCACGGTCAGAACCAACACCCAGCGATAAAGCTGCATTCTTTTGTGGTCCAAACATGTCCCTGAAGACGACAACTCGCAAACCCAAGCATCTCGTCAAAGCCGAATGCTACATGTCACAGTAAGCGGCTCGTTGATGGCGTAGTGATACAAGCCACCGACATAATCAGCTTAACTTAGTGAATTTTGGCACATCAGACATGTCATAAAACAGGTTTCCAAAGGGGGAAAAGGGAAGGTCACTCTCTAACTTAAAGTAACCAATGACCATTGTTGGGAGCAGCTCTCACTGGTGTGTGAGCAACCTTATAAGAAGTAGCCATTCTCAAGGTTTAAATGACTTCCCAACGGGTATTAGCAGGACACAAGCCCAACAAAAGCTTCAGTTATAAAGGCCAATAAAAGCCTATCACCCTACTGTAACAACAATCCCCTTTTACACCATTAAAGAGGGAGGAAAAGGTCAACTGGTGGAGTAGTCAGCGCATTGATATTGACTTAGCCAGATTGGTGCTGACAAACTCGGGTCAGACTGTGGGCTTGTTAGCCCCATAACCTTCACATAACCCCATTTTACTGTTCTTTCAGACACAATGGAGGCAGCTACACAGATCTAAGTTACGTTTCTGACATAAATAAAGACGCGGCAACTTATCTGACAGTGATCTGAAAGATCAAGTGCTCCTCAAAAGGGCTGAATGGTAAACATCTAAATGAAAAACAGAATTTTAGATTTACGAGAGAAAACTTGGAACAAGATGTAGTTACACGTGAGCTTCTTCGCTCTGACAGAAAATCTCATTTACCAACTAACCCAATAAGAATACAGAAGGCCACAATGCTTACATAGTCAGTCTTTGACCGGGCCGTCTGGGTTTAATTATTACATTTATGCATGAAATGCCATTCAATAAAACAATAGCATAGTCCTTCCTAAGTCAAATGTGATATAAGTTAGAATGAGCTTGGTTTTATGGGAGAAACACATAATATTTCTAACTTATTCATCTCTGTTTATTTCATCAGCTGAAAACATAGACATTGTGCACATAATAAAGCAACATTTCAATTTAAACAGGTTAACAGCCACGAAATAAGATGCTAAAACTCCAAATAAACCCCACTGTTAAGAAAATGGTTAGTTCTTCACTTTATCATACGTGCCCTACTGTATAACTGCTTTTCCAAACATTTAGGATATTTGATGGGGATGGGTCATATTTCACCCTCGATTGACACCATCTCGTCTAGTTGTAAAAGCCAGACCTCATTGGGAACAATGGGGAGTGGAGCGACAGAGCTCTTGGGGCTGTTAAAGGGAGGAAGCCCCTTTATTTGAGGATGCTATAACTCAACAAAAGCCTGTGGCTGTCTGCACACAAAGCAGGCAGAGGATGAATGGGCTGCCCTTACACTACACACTTGCAATAACAAAAGCACTGGATCAGCAAAGGGCAAAGTCTGTCATGTGTGGTCTTGATGGACAAACTGAGATATATAGACATAAAATTACACAACAGCCCCATTCAAATGCCAAGCAACTGTGCTCAAACAACTCTTTTCTAAACTCCATTTAATGCTTAAACGCTTAAAACGCTTAAATATATAAGTATATATATTTACATCCATCCATTCGTTCATTATCTATACCCGCTTGTTCCAATTCAGTCATGGGACCTCCCGGAGCCTTCCCAGGTCTCCTTGAGCGAAAGGCAGTGGGGTTGTGTGAAGTATTTGTGAGTAGTTAGTGTCTTACCTGCAGTGGACAGAAATTACAGAGCTCCCAGTTTGGAGGATCAGGAAGAAATTCTGATGGAGAGCAAAGGCAACAGCTTGATCAATAATAAGTGTCAAATTCATAGTGGTTCGAACCCAATACTACATTGTGGATTTTATAGCGGTTCATGATTGCATCAGGTAGCTACACAGCCAAACATGATTCGTTTTCTTTTAACGGTCCCATGTCAGGAACAGGATTCTTCTGTGGTAAAGGAAATGTAGGCAATTCTTGAAAGATATAACGTACTGCACGTACGATGCAGTTCGCAGTATGTAGCACATACTGATCCAGTGGTGGTCGTTGGTACGTAGTAGGCCACTGTAAAGACCCCGTCTCACAGGGGGAGGAGGCGCCACGGGCCACGTCCTCAGGTCTCCCTGGGGATGTTTCAAAGGTAAAGCACATGTGAGCGTTGCCCGCTCACGATTCACGAGAATACGAGTTTCCTTAAAGGTTTCGAGATCACGAGAGCATCGCTCGTTATTCTGCTTGTTTTAAGATGCATGTCTCGCCATGTTTTGCTCTTTCTTAAATTCACAGACATCAACCAGTAGAAATCATGGCAGAGGACAAAGTTTAAAAAAAGACTCAATTAGACAAGCCCTTGCAGATATCTCAGGCAGATATCTCAGGCTGCATTTTAAGCTCACTTTCATCCCTCTGCGTGGTTTATTCCGATTACTCATCTCATACGTAGATCTATTTGAGAAGTAAAAAGTGCCCGTCCCTCGCTTGCCTTCGCTTTAGCGACAAGTCCTCCTTGTTTCTTGGGACTGAGAGCGTTGCGATCGCCATCTACTGCAGGTAAGTCACGACTCCTCAAAAGTACTACACACAACTCTTCTTCAAAGAAATCGTAAAACCCTTTTGATATTTTCCTGACGATCATGAAAAGTGTCAGGGTTTCCCTGGTTGTTTGACAAGTTTGATTTCTTATTGAAACATTTTCAGCTTATGACCTCACACTTTCAGACAGTTGAACTCACACAACCACTTAAAGCTCACACATCTAGGTTCTTCACCTCCACTTTCTTCAAACTTTAACAGTCTATCCTTCAACAAAACCATTTCCTGTGTTTCAAACCAGAGGCTCAGATGGACACATGAAGGAGGCTGCCATAACATCACACGTAATGCTTGGGTGTCGGTGCTACGAGCAGCTTATTTGTATAAGGAGACAACGCAGGAAAAAAAAAGAAGAAAAGAAACGAAAAACTGAAAAAGAAAAGCTTGACAATTCCCACATGTGGAAGTGTTTTCTTGAGCCGCATGGCTTCAAAAGGCAAACTGAGGAATCCAACAATACTCTGAAACAGTTAGGAGCTGCTCAGTCAGGATCCCACTAATGATTAACATTCCTGAAGTAACGCTCTGTTACAGTCTTTTTAGAGCGTTCTAATTAAACACATGCTCCAGTGCCACAGCACAGAGGAAACTCTGACAACTCCAAGCAGGGATGCTTCTTTCCAGCTCTGCTTAATTGGACACAATTTAAGTCATTAAGGTGGTAATAAAACAGCAGAAAGAGCAGAGGAGAGGCCCAATGATCTCCCCTGTAAGGCTCCCTGTTGCTCTGATGTTGTTGACCCTTTCACCTTCTCATGTGACTCACATTAAAACATTCAGATGCGTGTAAGGAGAGCCATTTTACCTTGTTTGTTATATAAGTTGAATGCATTTGCATGCCTAAACACGTCTAAGAGGTATGCATGCTTGGAGGTCCTTCACGTGGACGTCTGTGGATAACACTAATGGATGCTTTTCATACTCTTACTTTCAAAACTGTACCAAAAGATGGATTTGAACATCACCTTTGTGCTCAATCAGCTGAAGATGACACCTGGCGATTTCCTTCTTCTTCAATTGATATTTTCTGTCATAGATTTTTAAATGACTCTGAATTCTGTGATCACAATTAGAAAAAAAAAATGTGTCATCACATTTTCACACTTCAGATGCACATGAGGTTCCTTCACAGTGTAGAAGAATATGAAGAGTGGTAACAATAACGCTCCTGGTTTTTGTTCAGGACAGATGACAGACTTTTTCTCCTCTTTCCATCCTACAACAGGTATTCCCAACCTACTGACTGTTCTTGTTTTTCACCCACTGCGTTGTGTTTTCTCTGGATAAGACATTATATCAAATTAAAAATCTGATACGATCCCTTTAGTTTCCTTGGTTAGTTAACTTTTGTATAATAATTGGTTATAATCACTCACTTGAAAGTACTCGTGTACTTGCTCTGTAAAGGTCCCCGACAGGACTTTTTGTTGTGAATCGCTGGTATGCAGATAAACTGAACTTGGTTGAATTAAGTGTTATTTGAAAGTACCCAATCTTTTCAAAACATTTTCTCCCAAGCAGTTCTGTGAAACAGTCCATCACATCTGTCAGTTTAGGCCTAAAAGCCCTGATCGGGAATTCCCAGTGGCTAGGCAACAACATGAATGTAAACCTCATGCATCATCAGTGCACGCTCACACATTTTGATTTCCTAGTGAATTCCAACGTGAGCGTAAAAAGGGCTGGAATATCTCAGTTTTTGCTGATAGCGTGGTATGTTGCAGTTATGTTTATACTGAGGTCTAGTCTAAGCCCCCCAGGAGGCCTGTCAGTTTATCAGATATACAAACCAGACACTATAGTGCCTTGGATCTCTCTGCGTATCCATGTCTCCGTTGGCACTGTGCATGTGCATGTGTGGAATGGAAAAAGGTACACAACTGGCTGTCTTATCACCCTCCAGATTACAGACAGCCGTCCCCCAGAGGAGAGCTTATTCTTAGAAACCACGCACGTAACATGTCTATTTCTGTCAGCGTCAGAGTGTTATTTCTGGAGCTGCTAATGCCGCTGTCACTAATGATATCAAACCAGAGAAGCAAAGACAAAGGTAAAAAATGTGCCTTGATTTCTATTACTCAAGAAAAGATCCCGCAAGCAGGCTGACTTGTCCAGAGTGTGTTTTCGCTTGCACAGATGCAAACATCTGTTGAAGCTATGCCCTTGTTTTCTTTGGGAGCCCAGCCCCTAACAGGAAGACAGTGCGAGCACAGCAAACAAAAGCGGCCTCTCGCTGAGAGCTGCTGTCAGGTTCTTGTGGCCAAACGAACTGTTTCCGTGTCGGCTTAGTGAGCTCACTGTCCTCAGCTGGCCTCAGTCAATATTAACCCGTCTGTGTGCTCAGACACACTGTGACGTCTCACTGTTTCCATCTCCTAAAAATATATATCAAATTTAAACTCTATGTCTATCAGGGTTTCGTTGTTAATAAAATACGTTTGATCAGACTGTCAAAGAGAACTGGAAGAAGAAACATTTACAGTCATGCACGCCTGTGCACAAAAAAACATCTGTTGCAAGATTAAAATGCATACAAATTAGAGTTTAAAAGGTTTTGTTCATTAAGCCACTAACCATTAATATATAGGCAGGCAGTTAGGGAAGATATGGTGAGAATGTGGAGAATTTAAATTAAACCTTTTGGATTTTATGTTAGAAAAATGTAAAACAAAATGTTACAACACCACCAAGGAAAAGCACATTGTAAGTCAGTGGGTCCCCCTGTAGACATCTCAGTAGCTGTCAAGGTCAGTGATCTGACTCAGTTATGTCGCCGAAGCATGTGTGTATATATACATTCAGGTTGGTTCAATCTCAGGAAATTGAACACATATTTTGTGACCTATGGAGAGAAAATAGATAAATAAGAGTAACACTAGAGTTGTACAGGGCCGTGCTAAGGTACAGTTGACCCCTACTGACTCACTTGCTGGCCCCAGACTCAAGTTACTGCAGTCAAACTCAAGCACGGTTGCCTTCTTCTGTTTACACCATAGCGTTTTTTTACTTTAATTTATTAATCGTTTGTTGTCGCAGTCTCCAAGAATAAGCACAGCGTAGAACAGCACAGAAAGTACCGTATGATGGCAACAGTTGTGACTTTGGGGCTTCTTGTTTTGAGCTTCTCTGGGTCACAGAGAAACGTTTTCAATTTCCAAATGACTCACCGTATTGTTAAATGATTCTTGTGACAATCTGTCACATCTACTCGTCGTGCATACATTGCGTACATGCCCTCCTTCACGTAAATTTGCAGTCGTAGCCAAGCACACCCCCCCGAACCGTACGAGACCCCAGAAATTGTGCTACTCTTGATGGAACGGAGCACTCTAATGAGCCAGGTAAACCAGACTTAAGGGTCAATTGTGTTTGGGCAGCCTAGGAGATCCTGGTGTAGACAATGTATTTTATTTATTGTTTATTCTCTTTTCTGTCCTGTATAATTCGGGTGTATAGGCAAACAAAGTGCAGACGTTTAGAAAAACGCAGTAGTAAACAGTCACAGGAGCCTAATGTATAAACATTCTGAGAAAAATTGCAGGCAGACGTTCAACCACCGTCCCCTGTGTTACTGTAACCTTTCTCAGAAATCTCAGGAAATAGCTTTTTTTGTCTGAAACTCCCCTGGCCTGCATGGCCCACTTCTAAACCCAGCTGACCTTTTCCATATCATCCACGCTCACTGACCCCACCCCTGTGATAATGCAAACAGGAGGAACAAGAGCCACAGGAAGGGGACTGGGGGGTTGGTCCGGAAAGCTTTAACCGAATCCCCTGTTGGGTGATGGGGAAATGAGCAGGGCTTTTTAATGACTTTATCAGGGTTATATGTTTTCTTTTTCTTCTAGCCCTATGATGTTGCCATTGCTTGGATGGATCCCTATAGGGAGGACAGAGGATAAACATACACTCCTGTCTACGTAAGGTTGGGTCAGATGAACTTTCCAAAGCCTCTGTCTCTGTAGTTGCTCACATATTTGTATGACTGTTATTCCCTTTTGTTAAAGACAGACATGTTGATAATAAGCAGCTTTGCAACGCTGCACCACGGTTATTATGGAGTATACATCCAGAGCTGAGCGTCGTGCCTATACATGGCAGTGATAACGAAACATGTGTGTCAAGCAGGACTTTCATCGTCGCGGTGGTCTGATGTTTGGTCCCGCAATTATGTTGTGTGGTTACCAGATCTGCTGGGGCATTAAACCCCAGTGTCTGGGCCAAACCCGTTTTCCTTTAACATCATCATGCAGCTCCTAATAAACAGAGTTGTGCCTGGAAACGCTAAATCACTAACTACCTTTAATCACTTTAGAATAGTGCTGAGCATGTGGACCCAATGTGTGCCACTGCTTCAGGCAGATCCCACCGACGCTCATATATGATTCCATTTGAAAGTTGCAGCAGGAGATGTTAGAATTTCTCCAACCGACACCTTTGTCCAACTGCACTATAACAGTGACCTACATTTTACCATCTTAGCCAAACCCAGTGACTACAAATTCAGGGACCACCGGCGTTTAAACAAGCCATATTTCATCCAATCTTCTGCTAACCTACCGCAAACAGTTTACAGTCGGCGGACTCGGCTTTCTGGAGTTTGTCTGTGGCAACTCAACTCCACGCCACATGTCCCCATCCAGAACCATGAAAGACTGGCTTCCTCTGACAGCTCCTCACAACACTCAGCCCTGTCCTACTCTGCTTTTAGCCCTGCTGTGGTAACCTGGACCACGTCTGGGGATAAAAGGCTGCCAGAGTGTTTGGCTTGCAGGCGATTTACACGGGCCCAAGGTGATTCATTCTGGCTTTGCACAAACAGGCCTCTGTGTACATTTCATTGGTACCGGGTTTTTAAATCAACAGTGGGGGACATACACACTGGCACTGGGGCTTATATTCTACCCATACACAGTCAGATGGGTGTCTACCCCGAGCATATACACTGTCCAACACGTAGACACACATGTCCAAACACTTTGTCACTATCCATGCCCACCACCACCAAGTACGCTGAGGTACAGAGAACCAGCTCACTTCTTCAAAAGGTGTTCAAAAAAAATGCAAACATATCTGTGAAGTCATAAAACTATCAGTTTTTATCAACACGCTCTATAGCTGAAATGAGCCTTCAGTATAATCCACATCTATTAAGCACTTGTGAACGTGAGGTTGGCTGGGAAAATTCAGAACCATTTTTACTGTTTCCTCTGGAAAAATCTAGCAAGCCCAGCTATTTCATTTCCTTCTCGTGTGTGTGTGTGTGTGTGTGTGCGTGTGTGTGTGTATGTGTGCAAGCGCACTTTGGAAGTCTTTTGATTGTATTTTAAGTAACTTTAGATCCATATCAAGCCCTTGGAAATGAGATGTGAACAAGCACTCTCGGACACATTGAGCGGTTCCAAAAACAACATTTGTGAATTTATAAATAGCATATTTTCCAGAGAAAACTCTCACCTGCAGCAGATCACTGCAAGTCTCAGCTCAGCTCAAATTCCCCCTCAACACATATCTTTTCTGTGGGATCATCTCAACATTACTGACTGCAGTTGTGAAGCATCAAACCCAGACTGCAGTGACTACACAGCACTTTTGATGAATGTAAATCATTCCACGTTAGGGAACTTAAATTCGATGCTGCATTGCAGACGTCAGACTGCTAAATTAACTACATTCTGATCTTGCAGTGATAAATGATGAATCCCCGCACTTTGACGCCAATTAACTGCATACAAAACCTCAAGCATCCCGCTGTGATCCAAAAGAAGCAGAGGTGTCATCTTGCGATCTGGCCACTAGGTGACACCACCACCTTTGTCCTGAGCTCTGTCTCCCTTCTATCTTTTCCAGCTGCTCTCACCCACTCTCACTTCAATTAAAATTCACTCTCTATGATATATATTCTTCTACTGACCAGTATTTTGAGCAAAAAGATTAGGATGGAGAAGTATTGCAATCTCTTATGGGGGGGGGGGGGATTCATTTAAAATAGATTCTGGTGCAGACTCTGACTTGTAGAGTCTCAGGACTTTGAAGTGGCAGCGCTGACACTGTGCAGATCCCGCAGCTAAGAGTCCTCCTTTGTACTGTCAAAGTGCTATAAAGCATAAAACCGATTATTTTAAATGACCACTCACTCGAGTTGCCAGGCAGTACTTAAAATCATCTCCACAACACATTTAATGTGTCCATATAAAGACCATGACATTTCCTGTTTGCCTTCTCACCTCACTGAACTGTTCTGGGAGCAGCACAGCTCTGTTTTCATCTTGATAGATTTCAGGCCAGTTTGCGCTGAACAAACAGGGTCTAGACCGTTCTTTCAGCCCACAAGATGGCACGTAGAACTTAATGGCTTATGATATTTGATGTGGACCATTGAGAGCAAAATATCTTTAAAATATATATATATATAACAGTAACTACCCTCCTGTGTATGGTAGGTTTAACACTTTCTATCACAGTTGAGGGTGATAATTACTGAACCTTGAGGGTGTGTCACTGCTCTCCAAAGGAAACACTTTAAGGCATATTTAAATCCATAAAATGTGCATAAGGAGGCATGAATTCACTCAGGCAGCTTTGATAAATGTAGAGAGATTTCAGCGCAAATGTCTATTTCTTGGCATCTGGCTCATTTCTCAAACCTATCTCACCTTATTCATCATGGTTTAAAATGGAGAAACGAAGAGGAGCTCCTCACACAGTGAGTGCCAGAGGTCCGTGTGAGCAAATTCACTCTCACTCAACGGCTCTCCGGACATCCACGGAGCATGCGGTGGCGGCCAGGCATCGGTCATGGAGCGCAGACCAGTTGTCACCAAAGTGACAGCCGACAGCTGAGTCGCTACAGCTGGAGGTTCCTGGTAGTCAACGCTTGTACAAGTCCGAGGTGTCTGACCAACGTTTCTCAGCTTGATAGATATGATGTTACTCAGACAACACGTGCATTGAAAAGGAAGACGTGTCTCTGGAGATGCGCTGCGTAAAAGCGCAAAATTGGGGATTAGGAGACCAGAATGCCGATTTTTGCTACTGACAGAAGTGGCACATTGCTTGTACATGGTTGGCTATGTAAGGAGACACTATAAGCTGAAATCTTATTTATTTTTCCTGTTCAAATCGGAACACTAAAATCTAAATGTACGCACCCCCCACCCCCACCCTCCTGCGTAATATTGATCCATTTCAAAATCTAAAATACTAAAGAACTACAGAAATCCGACAGTGAAGGAGCCCGCATTTGGAACATGTTTGAACAACAACAACAGAGTTAAAGGGAAAGCAAGTGACTTGATCCACTCACCTCCAAAACTATCCAGTCGCAGGAAACCGAGAATCCAGAACCAATATTCCCGATGCGAGAAAGGCGACTCACACTGCGTCTCGTCCGCATTAGATGCAAAGTCCAGAGAAGGTGCACGACTGTGCAGCAAAGCTGAGCTCAAAGCTGTTCAGATCAGCAGGCTCAAACCCCATAAACTGGCTGTACTGAAGAGGCGCGCTCAGAGAGCTGGATCTAACTTTTTAGCGGTGTCACCACATCGCCGTCATTTCAGCAGGTCACGGTGCGCTGTGGTGCTCCACGGCGGTTACAGTCAGATGACATTAGCGTTGCTTCCTGCCTATTGGCTTACACGAGAAGCCCCCACCAATCCTCTAGTCTCTTCGGCACAGTGGACAAACGCTCCTGAGAGATCCACTCTGCTACTGCAGGCAAGAGTTTAAGGACATTTAAGAGACGAAAACCTACCGGGCCTCTGATGGTGGGTGCACTAATAAAATATCCTTACCTATTGTATGGTTTCTAGCTTTTAATTAGCCCGTATGAAGATTAAAAAAACCCTACACATTTTAAAGCAACACTAAAACTAAAATGCACTTTTGTAATATTTGGCATTGAGGGTCCCCTACGTTTCTGCTTTGCAGTTTAGGGAAAGCTGCTATGTTGGTGGCTACATGTTTTGTTCTGTATCAGTGGTAAAAGGTTTCTTTTTTCTGCTTAGCTTTTCATACAAGTTGTCTTTTGTTGTATGAACACGATATGCAAGTATGGTCAAGCGGATTAGTGGTTTGCACTGGTGCCCCACAGAGACAAGGTTCTTGGTTTGACTCCTGGCCTTTCTGTGTGGAGTTTGGATGTTCTCCCCTGTACTTGTGTGGGTTTTTTTTCCCCCAATCTACTTCCTCCCACAGCCCAAATATGTGTGTCAGGTCAACTGGTGATTGGAAATTGCCTGTAAGAGTGAGCGTGTGTGATTGATTGCTGATCTGTGTGATCCTGGAATCCACAGGCGACCAGTCCATGGTGTACACCTGCCTTACACCTGAAGGGAGCTGGGACAGAGTCCAGCAGATCCCTGTGACCCTGAATAAGAAGAAATGAGCATAGATAATGGATGGATGAGAGAAAAGACGCAGGCGGCCGTGTTGGGCATACATAGATAAAAAACAGGTTGAGAGAAGATGAGTCTTGGAAAGACAATGAATCAAAAAGCATGAAAAAAATCCAAGTAAATGATAAAACAGTCCACCAGGTCAGGTTGTCAATGGAAGCAAGAACACATTATTGTAGAAGACTGAGCTTTTAATTGGATCAGATCAGTGATTCTCAACTGGTCTGACTGTAGGACCCACCATCGCCTCTTTATGACAAGCAACGCCACAACTCGTTCTCAGATGTATCTAATGAAAAGATGCAGTTTAAACCTCAGATTGTACAGAAGTAGTTCCAAAAGTAGATGTGAAAATAAACAGAAGCCAAAATGTTTTTTTAACCAGGCTACACATTTTTTAAAATTAAAAACTGCTTTAAAACAGAGAATATGTTTAACTTTTGAATGGACATTATTCTGATCATCAGCTGTTGCTTGTTGGACCAAAGTGGACACGTTTGTGATATATATATATATATATATATATATATATATATAAAACAACAACCATTTGTTTAAAGCAAGGATTATTGTCTGCATTGTCAATCAATCAATATTTTGATTGAGTTGACTATGAAAATCTTTTGTTTATCCATAATTAAAAAAATTAAACCGATTGTCAGTCCTAATGTGACCGAAGCGTGCGGGAACTCCAAATCTCTAGAGGTACATCTGCTTTTTACAAATGAACGGGTGCAGGACTGCATTGCTGCTTAAGACTCCACATAGCAACTACACACAAAGCCTGCCCGCGGGACCTACGTTGTTCTTTGCGTTTATACTTATAGTTTAAGTTTATACACTTTTTATTCTCCTAAGTGAGGTAAAAGAGATAAATGTTGAGGCACATTCATTTTATTTATATTCATTTTATTGATATTGCACCAGTCGAGCGTTTTACTTTACTTGAAGATGACAAAGAAGTAGTAGTGTTGGGAAATACAAAGAGCAATGCTGCCAAACTGACCAGTCATATCTGAGCCGACATGTAATAATATTTCTGAAGCGGTGCACGTCAGACTATGGCGGTGCTTACGACATACTGTTTCTAAGCCATTACATTGTTGGTTCATTGCGGAAGCATAAAAAAAGGTCAGACAATTTTCTTGATCCGTTGCAGTGACCCAGTCAAGCTCAAACATAATCAACACAAAATCAACAGATGCACTGAGGTTGACAGCCTCATTTCACACGGATCAACTGTAAAACACCAGAGCCATGTGAGTGCCAAATTTGTGAAAGGTTTGCAAAGGTAAAAAGGTATAAAGGAGCACTCAAGAATAAAAGAAAGGTTTACAAGTTAAGACAATAAAATCTTTGAGCTGGCAAGGTCTCGACCATTCTCACAAAAAGAATGTGGGGGTTAAACACGTCTTCATTTGCTTATATTTATTAGTCATCTGTTTTCAAAGTCTTGCGCAGCTTTACAACACAAGCGAATGTGCAAAAAAGCAAAAAATGATTGCAGAATTTTAGAAAAATCAAAAGTAATTGCAACATTTTTATGTAGAAACGCTTCAAGTAAGTATGGTGAACAAAGAGAACTGTAAATAAAAAAGCAAAACTGACCACTAGTGCATTAAAAAAAACATGGATGTAGTCTACACGTGAAGACCAAGTAAACAAGGTAAACAGGCTCCGTTGAAGTACAGCGAGTTGCTTTACATGTTTATGTTTGCTCACAACAGAGGTGAAAGTGAGCTACGAATTCCAAAAAAAATCCTTTGTGGTACTTAAACGTATTTCTGCTCGACCACTTCAGCCATTTATGGACTTCAGTTCTTTGTTAGATGCTGAACTGAAGTGCACACACACCAACCTTTCTACCAGGTGTGGAAACAGGATATTTTTGTTGTTTCCCACCAATGCAAAATTTTCACAATGTGCTTTATGTTTTCTCACACTGATGGCGTAACATTACACCGGTTTCCCGTGCAACATGAAAGGTAAGTCTATATGTAGAGGTGAAAAGAAGCTTTTACTTATTGAGTCAGGGAAAATGCTCTGGGATGATCAAAGATTTATCAAGAACAGCCACCGCCCAAAAATCGCTGCATGACCACTTTACAGACTCGGGTTTGCACCGCTCCAAACCAGACACATTTCTTATATTTTGTGTTCCACTGGTTTTCTTTAAATTAGCAAAAGGTTTTAGTATTTATATGGTATCGTACACATTCGGAGCTCTATACATTCATGTGGTGGATATTTTAACCGCATTAGAATGTTTTTCTGCTGGCAAACCTTCAGCGAGAGTCGTGACCTGCTGTGACCCAGATAAAGTCTCTCCATGACATTATGAGTGGCGTTCCGCTGCCAAACAGTTCAGCCAAACCTGGATCATTCGTCGTTTCTGAAATCAGGATCTTAAAAGGCTTTTGAAATTCTGCCCTCCCTCAGACTTACGGCACTGAAACATGAAACACAAATCTGGCTAAGTGCATCCGTGTAATTGCATGCACTCTGACCTTTGTGGCCCTGACATCTGTGGCTGACCTGGGTGACGAGCCAGTCACCACCGAGTTGATCCGAGTATGGCAGCGCATCATAAGTAAGAACAGGTTTTTCTTGAGCTCCGAAAGGGCCGGTCATTCTCTCAACAGCTCTGGGCCGAATCCTATATGGACCAGATGGACACAAGCTACAGTCCTTTGTTGTAAATCCGAGCTGCATACATGGAGATAAGTCATAGAATTAATTTTAATCTAAAAGAGTCATCAACATTGTGCACAGCACCTCACGAAGCCCAGGTAATCAGTCATAAAGAAGTACATGAAAGAAACGTAAAAATACTTGTCTTTCTTGTTTTTAATGTCTGATGTGTCTCATTTTAGCATCAGAACTAAATTTAAGTCTCAGATATATTTAGAAATATCTGATCTAAGTTTACCTCATTTTTTCCCTCTTAATATTTTAAAGCAACCATGAAATAAGGTTGAATGAGCAAAACAATTTTTATGAATGTTAAATTATTTTACTGATCATGTTAAGCTTTTCTTCCCGAAACAGATAAACTAGTTAAAGGCAACATTGTAGAATATCTCACTCATTAACCCTGCATCTTATCAACTGTCAACTTTGTGCTAGTGCTGTAAAAAAAAAAAAAAAAGCATATTTTCACCTCACTGGAAGTGGCATGGGACGTTTCTGCCTCTGATTTTCTGAGTTCACAAAAATAAAGGCAGCTTATGATTTTGGTGTGTCAAATGTAGTTATTTCTTTTCAAACTCTCACCAAAGCAACTAATGATGACAACATACAGTGCCCTTCATGGAAATCTAAATGTTTATTCATCTAACTAATTTAGGAAGTCATATGACCTCTGGAACATAGAAAGGTTAGGTGCTTTCATTATATGAAGTGTCCTTTTCGGTTTATTGAAGGTGAAAATAGAACCAGGTGTTTTCAATCAATGTGATGACAATCAGGTGGATATTCTTTTCCATTCACAAAAACAAATTGATTACTTTTGATAACTAAGTCTGGACGTTGGTGGTCTGTAAAAGGTCAGAGTGAGTAGAAACAAACAAAAAAAAAAAACAAACAACCAAAGTAAGCATCCCTTGGAGAGATTGAATACAAAGTGGTAACACAAGTGCGGCAAAGCTGGCTTCTAGGTGGGTGCTTCACTTAAGCTGGTTAACGTTAATGCTCCTGGGAGAACATTAAAAATCCTTAGCCAGGCCAGCAGCCCTTCATTTTTTGCTCCTGGATTTAAAAAAAAAAATATTACCTGATTCCTCTGGAGTCAGATTAGATTTCAAGGGATCTTTTCAAGCGGACACCGAAGAAACTGCCTTTGGATGCCATTGGTATATAACCAACCAGAGAAACAAATCAATTGGACTTGTAGGAACAAAAGACATCCAAAATTACAAGCAGTGGAGAAGGAACCAAGTGAGTGACTGTTTTGGGATTGAAGTAAAAACTTGTTGATCCAAGGTGTTCTTAGCAATCCATAACCATCTTGGTTGTTTTAAATTGTGGCTCTTGGACGGTCTTGGTCGAGAAGTAAGTTATTGCATAAAGCCTGTCCCTGCACAGTTGAGATTGGTTCTGTACCATTGGATTTGTTTTTTTTTTAAGGAGACGCATGAGATTCATTTCACAAGAGAGAGGTTTTTTGATGTCAATCGCTGCGGCTGCCCAGGCTATACATAATACAGACCAAAAACAAAAAAAAACACTTTAGTATGGAATAAATAAGAACTTGCTGTCTTTGTTTTTTTAGGAAAACACAACTGTATTCCACTACATGGTGGTGGTAGTATCATTGTTTGGGTTGGGTAAGTTTGTGATCTTATAAGAAACAATGATATCTAAATTAGAGTACCACATTACAAAGTAAAAAGACAGGACATCTATCTGTGACCTGAAAAACCCCTTCTTTCAAAGACTGGGTCAATGACAGTCATTTTGCATGGTCAGTTTAAATTTCTGATCTTAATCAAGTTTCCATCATCAGGAAGGACCAGAAGTGAGCAGCTCATGCAAAAAAAACTAACCAAACAGTGAAAAAGCTTGTCTATAAAGAGAACTGAACTAAAATTCCCTCAAGTTGATTAATTCAACTTTCCTGAAAACCTTTTAGACTGCAGTTATTGCAACAGCATGCAAAATACTGAAAATGAAAAAAATTCCACTTTGTGTCTGGACTGTTCCATCTTACTTTCTTCTTTCTACTATCCTAATGAAAGAAAATAAAGTAAATTTGTGATTTTTCTTGTGACATCTCAGAAGAAACTAGAATGGAACATGCATGGCTCTTTTCTTGTTCATCTGTGGAGGATCCCAATCCCATTATAGTAACTTTCAGTTTAATTAAACTAAACAGTACAGTGGCTTAGTGGTCAGCACTGTTGCCTCACAGCAAGAAGGTTCCTGGTTCGATTCCCGGCCCGGTGGGTCTTTCTGTGTGTGGGTCTTTCTGCATGTTCTCCCCGTGCTTGCGTGGGTTCCCTCCGGGTACTCCGGCTTCCTCCCACAGTCCAAAAACATGCAGGGTAGGTTAATTGATCATTCTAAATTCTCCCTAGGTGTGAATGTGAGTGTGATTGGTTGTTTGTCTTGTATGTGGCCCTGGATAGACTGGTGACCTGTCCAGGGTGTACCCCTGCCTTTTGCCTACTATGCGTTGGGATAGGCTCTGATAGACCCCCGTGAAATGGATTAAGCGGGAATAGCTAATGGATGGATTATTATTATTGTTATTCTTTTACTTAAGAACTTTGAATCGTGAATTCCTGCCTTTGCTTGGACTGCACATATCCTTTGTATTATATTCAGCTGTTAACGTCTGGCGGCAGCTCTGCATATATTTTCGTCGGGGTTCGGCTGAAGGAGCTGGGAGCCAAACACAACTTAGACTGACATATGGTGGATGTGTTCCCATCAGCTTTTAGAGCAACATGAATGTGTCCCATGCAAAGAAAAACGGGCCTCAAAACTGGTCTTAATGGGTCACATGATCTAATGCATCATTCACTTCATTGGATGGTCAAATATACATAGGATTATGTTTCCAAAATAAGCCGTTGAGGGAATTAGGTGGAAATACAACAATTAGTTCTTAAATGGCTGTTGCAATGCCAATGTTACAGTAACATTTAGTTAATGGCAATCTATTTGGTTTGTTGACATTTTGTGAAAACCAGATCATTATGACGGATACACTTCAGCCTTTGTAATCTGTAACTGGATCTTGTATAAGATCTCCCAAAATAACTACAAGGAGTCGTTGAAATAAGAGGGAGCTTGTCTCTAACGCGTTAAGTTTCAACAAAGTCCTCAAAGCAGTGCCTTGATATCTCCATCCCTGTGATTCTGTGTCTGTTCAGGCTTGCTTGTATTGCCATTGTTTTCCAGAGGTGTACATGCTTAGTAAAAAGGGAATGAAAGGGAATCCTGTAACCATACGGTGTAGGCTTTCATGTAAAGCACATTAGGCTTGAAACAGCAAGTGCTTTCTTTCTGTCAGCTCCACTTTGGACAGACACCGAATCCCACTGCCAAAGAGGGAATATTTAAAGGAAGTGTTTTTTTGTTGTTTATGTTCAAGTCCTTACAGTGTTAGACAAGATGTCTGTATCACTTTCATATATGTATGTGTTCATGTAAGTAAATAACATGAAGCTACAGGCTGGAGCCAGTTGGCTTAGTTTAGCATAGAGAGTGCTAAGAAGTGGTTAAGGTTAAGGTTCTTTTGATAGAAATGGTGTTTTGTTAGTTCAAAACAAGTGTCCAGACCACAGGAAATATAGCTGAATGGAGGTGATGGAGCTGCCTTCTGTAGACACTTCTTAACTTTTACTTTCTAAGCATGAAGACGACCAACTGTGATGCAACTATACAGTAAGAGAAAGTCTGCAACTGTGTCCTGGTTGGTCCATATGACTGATCGCATCAGAAAGAAAGTACACCCTTTTTCAGCTCCAAGCTCCAGTTTATATATTCAAGGTCATATGACAGTACGTCAGTCCTTGTCAAGTTTTAAAATTAGATAAATACAGCTTCAGCTACACAACACAGGACCTATAATATCAAGTTTTACACAAACTCAGTTGCTAATCTTCACATTGATATGCCAGAAAATTCACTTCGAGGTCAAGCTGTGTGTAACTTAGGCCTGAAAATGATGGTATTTACTGGTGTTTTTCTTTCTTT
Organism: Xenentodon cancila; assembly: GCA_014839995.1. Lineage (NCBI taxonomy): Eukaryota > Metazoa > Chordata > Actinopteri > Beloniformes > Belonidae > Xenentodon > Xenentodon cancila. Next base: position 26,581,053 of record CM026199.1, read on the forward strand.
TCAGGTTCACTTACTCACAATGCCTAATATTACATTTTATGAGAGTACATCTATTAAAAAGCAAAAAGGCACAAGAATCACTTGTTTTTTAAGTGTTGGCAGGAGAAAGCCTCTACTTACCATTAAGATGAGGCAACACAGCTTAGGTTTGCAAAGTTTTATTTGAAAAACCATACACATTCTGGAATGATGCCTATTTAACAAATGACATCACATCTGAACAAATCAAACAGTTTGTAGTTACAGAGCCTGGGCACCTTGCAGTTGTTGGAAGAATTATAACACTGAGTTATATTGCTTTAAAGCCCATTATTTACATCCGTCCTGAGGGATCTGATCACAAGTGAACAGCTCTTACAACTGGCGTTAACATGTACCTCCATATACATCTCAAATGACAACTTGTGATTGGACCTCACTCCCCCCACTCTATATGCAAGTAAACAATTTTCACTTGCAAGAACCAAATTTATTTTTTATTTATTTATTTATTTATTTAACTGTAATGCACTAAATTGCACTTAGGTGCCCAAATAAAATAAGAACATCCTTCCTGTTCGCTGGAAATAATAAAAAAAAAAAGAAAGTAGGAACATTTAAGGGGCAAACAAATAATAAAAGAAGTGGTTGTGTGTCATTGTTGGTTATTAAGGTGTTGATGCTGTTCTCCTACGAGTGAGAAATGTCTTCCACCTACACAGAAGATATCAGCTAAGCAGGTGACCCAGGACACACTGCTAAAAGAATGCGGCCACATGTGGTTCAGACCACCTCTGAAGGTGATATTAATAATTAGATCTCATCGAATCCTCAAATGTGTCCTGGGTGTGTCTACATCTGTTCTTACACATGTGATTGTATAACACATAATGGATGTTAATGCCAGGTCTAAACAGGGCCTAAGAATCAACCTCATTAACCATCTGAGCGCCTGAGGAAAAAAACTCCTCCTCACAGATTCTTTGTTTATTGGTCTTCAGAAGATAATAGCATATCCCACATGGCAGCAGGGAAGCCTGTCGTTAAGATGACGCGGGCTTCTGGTGATCCACTTGTAGTGTTTCCACGAAGAACCATGAATTTTTGTGAGATCTTTTTTTGGTACCATTCAGTAACTGACACTTACTCAACTTTATAATTCTAACCCAAACCAACTTCCTGCAGTAGTTTTAGATTTGGTACATAGACACAAAACAACCCATTGTAAAGAAAATGAATAACTGTATTTCCCCAAAATTTCAAGCTATTGCTTTTTTGCAGTCTTCAGCTATTGAAGTTACAAAATAATCTATCATTAAATTTATTTTAGTTGTCTTGCTTACATATGGGAGAAGCTCTTCTCAGCAGTTATTCAAAGGTTTTCTTATTTATATCCTTAGGATTCAACTGTAAAAGAGCTGCGAGTTTCTGTGGGCGTATATTGCTATCATTTGTCACGAGCATACTTTTTTTTTTTTTTTTTTTTGTTGACCTGAGACCAAACTCCCTTGTTTTTGTGTGATATATTTTTCTCTTACAGGAAAAGAGAAGAGGAGGACATATGTAACAGACAGTAATGAATCTGAGTGCAGAGAGAGTTTTGAAATAAAGCAGAGCAAATTTACACGCAACTAGGAACATTTTGACTGATGTCAGACTTTTGAGGGGGAGCAGTGCAACAGCTGAGCACGAAAACAAGGATGCTGCTCTTAATTTAAAAAAGGATTTATTAAAGATGGTTGAATAGCCCCAATGTTTCCGCTCTTTGATGCAGCTGCAGCACTGAAGAAACCTGCATATGCAATAATAATTGTTTAATAGGACATTCTTTTTAAACCAGCTGCAGAACTGGTTTTGAATTTAAAAAGCCCGTGATCCTTACCTGTTCTATCATTTAAACTAAGTAGACAGAGTGCTTATGTATTTATGACATATAAAAAGTGGTCTTTGACCTGTTCGGTAGGCTTTAAGTTGAACTGGTTCAGTAAACTGTGTGCATATATGCATTTGAGCATCTGAAGGATCACGCAAGGTGATCCCACGCAGTTCTGATTGAGTGAGCAGCAAGGACCGTTAAGCTGGAAAGCGTTTTAGGAGTCCAGGCAGCAAATCGAGAGAGCAGAGAGAAAAACTGAGTCATACCAGCAAACAGATTTATGTTTGCCTTTCCACCTCTTTCATAACACATTTTTGCTGATGAGCTCTACATCTTTGCTGGTGTGGGTGAGTTTCTCAGTTGGGTTTGCCACTTCCCTCTAAATGTCGTGTTTCAAGCCATGATGTCATCTGGATTCTGTTGGGCTCTTCATCTCTGTATCCTCCTTTTTTATTGCAAAGTTTCTGCAGGTAATTCACCAGTGGTCAAACTCCTTTAAAGAATGGGCTGGTCCGCTGTCGCCAGTGAGATAACGCAGAACAAAAACTCATATGGGCAACTAACAAAGGATTCCCATTTCTACTCATTCTTAACAAACTTGAGAATTTCTGTAGCTGAAAAATGTTGCATGAAAGCTATTTATGCATACATTTCTAGAGTGATGTCTATAATCCTTTTTCACCTTTATAATTTCCCTGCTTGGCTCTAGAAGCTACTTGGAAAGGACCAACACAGTAGATAGAGGCTGTTCCCCTCATACAAAAGGCTGCCCATCCTCAGCTGCAATCCTGAGCAGCTTTCAGCGGCACCAGGCTGTAATTTAATGTGTGCCTTTGGAATTCATTGCCGGGTCATATTGCTTCACTAAAATACCATTAACAGCTTTGTTCCGCCACAAAAAAATACATTAATAAAATGAGGTCAGCCACACATCTGGGCAACACTTTTTATATAATATATTACTTTTTACAGACTTGTTAAAGGCAGGAAAAAATGCCAGATAACTAGATTTAAAACCCTACTTGGTCTATCAGCACATGCAGGCACATGTTTCTGTATTTTGCTTCGTCTTATAGCAGCACGGTTAAGGCATTTTCTCTGATAAATGGCTCTTTCCATTCAAGGTCTTTTCGTGTTCTTGTAGATCGCTATCCTGAGGACCGTCAACCTGAGGCCGTGCCAATACAACTCTGTCTGCACCTCTGCAAGACATGCCAATGAGGGAATGTTCCAGAGGAGAAGTGGGGGTGATCGTCCAAAGGTAGTCTGAGGGTAGCGGCCTCTTAGAGGGATCTGCCCCATTCCCTGAATTCCTCAGAAGGCAAGCTATTTCAGAGGAATGGCTTTTGATTGGAGATACTTGTTTGTTGCTGCCCAGCTTTTGAAAATTTGGGGCTCCTGCCTTTCATCCCTTTTCACAATTGCTTGAACAACTCTTTCTCCATTCCTTCATACCTCTCCCTCCTCTTTCCAAGCTTCTGTCCCATGGAAATGTGCCATTAGCAGATCTTTATCAGCAGATCCATCCCTGCACGGGCTCGCTGTTTGCCCTTGTTTTATCTAACCGACCAAGCGCTGAGCCAGGATGAGGGATTTGTGTGTGCGCTTTGCTCCGCAGTCTGCAGTCCTAATCTGAAACTGGTGTAGCTGTGGTCTTGAGAATCCTTTTCGTCTTTTTGAATGTTGCTGTGGATGATAATAACATGGGTTTGGGCCTGGGGGACAGCGCTGTGCGGTCTGGGTCAACCACGAATTGTTGGGCCTGTGGACGATATAAACATTGGGAATGTCAAAACAGCCCTCAGACAAGTAAGCAGACGAGGGGCACAGCAGAAAAGTGGGGTGAAAATATGACAAGTAATAAAAGTTAAAGGTAGATAAAGGTTTAAAACAGGCAATACTCTAAAAAAATTAAACAGATACAAGCCATAAAAAGACACACAACTGTGGCTGTGCCCTTGCTGGTCCAATTATACTGTGATCAGGGATGGAAAGTATGTAAAGCATTGTATAAAACATGAGGCTATGGACAGGAGGTGTCACATTTCATCCCCTTGAGATGTGGACGATGAAAATCTGCAAAGGACCACTTGTCCTACCACTCAGCCCTTATTATACTACATTTAGCAGAAAGTAGGGCCACCAACCTTGTAAAACTTGGCAAGAATAGTGAGAACAAAACGTACAAATCTGTCTCAGCTCTCTGTTGGCAGTTGCTACATGACATGGGAAGCATATTATTTTAATTATTTGTACTTTTTGTGTGCCAATAATCATTAAACAGTCCTTTAGATTTGCACAAAACCAAATATGAAAAAAGAAATCCTGCAATACGAACAACACTAATCTGAAAAAAAAAAAAAAAACCTCCCAAATATTAAATAAACCCTTTTTTGCTTACAGGAGGTGTTTTTTCAGGCAATCCAATAATAATCACAAAAAGTGTAATGGAAACGCTTTTTGTGAATTTCCACCTCTCTGGAAGTGGTGAATGTGATCTGGTTTCCACCCGTGCAACGATAGAAAAATGAATAAAATCTGGAAATATGGTGACGTCCGCAGGGACAAGAATCACAAACAGTCAAAGACAAATAATTTGCATGCAGAACTCTGGTAAAAGTCTCGTGTAAAAACTCTGTCCTAAAGGAAACGTGGTTGTTTTAAATGTGAGCCCTGTTAGCACTTAGTGTTGGGCACATATTTAAATCATCATCATCATTCAGTATTGAGCAAGCATGGTGTAACACTATGGTATCATGGGTGCAACACTGTCCTGCAGGATTATTCTTAAGTAAACAGGTTTGTTTGTGCCACTGATGGGCTTGGATTGTTAAAAAACCAAATGCAGAAACTGGCAGCTCGTTATTGATTACAAAAAAGTCTTTAATTGTTGCTCATTAGTTTGCTAACATGTTCGAGAATGAGATGATAAGATAAATATTATGCAGCTTTTCTGAGTGTTCCTTCAGGCTGGTGTATTCTTTCTCTATATTCTGTGGAGGTCAAACTTCTCCAAGACGAGAACATTTTTTCAAATCTACACTTTCGCTCCTTCCATTTCCACAGCTGGGATTACATTCATCCTTGAACACAAAGATTTTCCATCTCTGGCATCAAGAAGTCCCAGTCTTTGCAGCAAATATTTATCTCCTCATCTAACAGCATGGCGGTCTCTGCAGGAACCAGCAGTTTCCTTGGATACGATATTCTTCAGGCTGCTCTGTGGTCTTTGTCTCTCTGCTTCCATTCACGTCTTAACTTCTTTTTGATTTCACTTATTAATTCCTAAAATTATTCACGTTAATCCTCATGTTGGCCTATGGGCTCATCCACCATTATGTGCAGCTTTAAATTTCACCAGAACTCAGCATCATTCTGCAGACAGATATAATAGATAATATGTTCTGTGTGCGTGAATTTACATTTACAATATTATGAAACACCCCCAATATTTAATGTCATCTCCCACTAAAGCCCTGGAGCCCATCCATCCATTCATCCATCCATGCTTGTTCATATTTAGGGTCATGGGATCTCTGGAGCCCATAAAACAGTATTCTGGCCAGCCTTTGTAGCCTGTAATGTTAGTTATTTTTTTATTTTTATTGCAGATTACTGTAACTTTTCCCATGACAGGAGTATTCCTTTTAATTACCAAAGGATAAGGTTACACATCCCATTTTATGTGCCTGTGCTGGCATCAACTCCTTGACTGTGTGTGTCTCCTCAGAAAGATTGCTTGCCTGTCAATAAGCACTCCCCTAATTAGACACAACTGATCTGCCAATATTGTGTGGTTTCATTTGGAATGATGTGCATGTCTTAGTTAAAATTTAATGATGTGTAAATAACGACAGACCGTGTGCTGAGCCTCGTCTCCATTTCTAATGATCGAGCCTTTGCTGTTCCCACATCACGCCTTTACCGTCTCCACTGTGATTTCTGTTGTGCCCTGATCTCATTAAGAGGCGTCACCAGAGAGAATGGACTTCTTTAGACTAAAACAAGCCCTACGTGGCCATTGAGACTCAGATCTGTTAAATTAGTCAAAAATAGTACTCTCCCTCGACATCAGCTTTCAAAAGCACACACTTGACCTTTTGAGATTTGATGATACGATCCCACACCTGTGCCATCCAAGGATTTATTTGACTCTTATATCCAAAGAAACCACCATTAGCCTCGAGTGTGTGATGTGTAAATGAAAGGTGTTGAATTGCACATGGCACAGACTCAAACATAAAAATACACACTGAAAGAGAGTGAGAGCAATGGGTCAATTCGCCTCATTAACTGCCAGTCTTCTGTGACGTTCACAGACAAACCCTATTGGAATATTTATGACTCATTTTCTAAAACTGCCAAATGGGTTCAATTTTGACAAATGTTTCCATAAGTGGTTGACATCAGGGAAATAGTTACTCAGGAAACGGTGATAAATCATAACTGTCTGATAAAAAGCACCACTCAGAAGCTTTTTACTCAGGTGATGCTTTTTTTATTCTTTTTTTTTTTGTGGTTTGGTTTGGTTTTTGGTTACCAACTGCAGACCTGGAAAAAAAAACAACAAACAAACAAAGTGGAACTCAGGCTAAAATGCTGTTAGATCATCCAGTTCAAGAGGAGAACTTAATTCTGTTTTAAAGGAAATGGAAATGGAAAGTTTAAGAAAGCCTCCTAGACCATCAGATTCATATTTAAATAACTTTTTAAAAATTTAATTGACAAAGAAAACCAGTAAGCTGCCCAACAAAATGAGCTCATTCTGTCTATTTTAGGGTTAAAAGCCGTCATCCTGCTGTTTGGTGTAATGTAGACCAGAAAAAGCAAAGGAGAGCGTTTTCTAAAGGAGCTCAGAAAGAAAATCCTAGACACACATTTTAAAAAGGACAAGCTGGAAGACTGTCTCCAAGCAGCTGGATGTTCCCGTGACTACAGTTGCATATCTCATTCAGGAGTTTAGGGTCCACAGGACTGTTGCCAACCTCTCTGGATGTGGCTGCAAGAGGAAAAATTGAAAAGACAGATAACACAAAGGGCAACCAAACTACTCAGAAAAACTACTAGAGTTTCAAGGTGAAGTCCAAGGTCAAGGTACATAAGTGTCAGATCTTATCATCTGTCCCTGTTTGAACCACAATGGACGAGTAGATTTTCACTTTTTTAAGCAAATCATAAAAAAGAGGCTGAATGTCCTTTGGACAGATGAGACAAAACTGGAACTCTTTGGCAGGTCCCTTCAACTTTATGTTCTCGGGAGCAAAAATAAAGCTTTTAAAGAAAAGAACACTGTCTACTGAACGACTGAGAAACCCGGAGGAGGTTTGTGATGGTCTGTGGCTGCTCCGTTGCATCTGCATGGATTTGATGTGTATCTCTTTTGCAGAGAAGAACATTCAACAGCATTTAGAAATATGCAGCAAATTTCTAAATTCAATCCTTGTGTTCTGAATAACATTCATAAATGTAAACCTCATTAAAAAAAATAATATAATTTTGCTATTATAAAATTAGGATTTTTTTTTTCTGACAGTAAACCAAAATCATTTATACTTTCTAAATTTCTGCCTTGTGATTTGTGAAAACCCTGCATGACTGCAGGATGAACTATCAGGATATAATGACCTCATGCTTTTTGTTAACAGAAGCTGCAGCCACTTAAAGATGAGTTGTAGAAACGTCGGAGCTAACAGGGGAACAACACCACTCAGGTGGTGTAGCTTAACCTCTGTTTATATATCTCTGTCAGCTGCTTTCTTTATCCCGCTGAAGTGCCTATCAGTCACACTCCTTCCCCGTCTCCTGCACAATCAGTGAGGAGTTGTGTGAGCCGAACATTCAGACAACCAACAGCTCGGAGCAAAAAGAGAGTGTCATCGCTCTCCTTTATCCTACGTCAGGGATTTGGCATTTTGAGACGCCCGGCTGTAGAACATTCATACAGACAAACAGCAACGGCCTCACACAAGACTGCAGCTACACACTTTCAGGTCAATGAGGTGACGGCTGGAGTGTAGGAGCTGTGTCCATCACAGCACTTATAGTCTGTCACCAGCATAATGAGATGGGATTTAAAATAATGTCTGCAAGAGAGAAAAATAAGAGCACTCCACAGCAAGGACTGAGGAAGCGGGTTTAAGTATTTTTCTGCGGGCACATTTTGATAAAGACAAATGATACTCTTTCAGCCGGCACCAAAGCAGCAGTTGTTCAGGACAAAGGTGCTGATCTGGCAGGTAAATGGAAACATAATTCATTGTTCGGACACGCTTTTTATTCTGGGTTTTATTAAGCAATAGTTTAGTACAGAGTCAGTGCAAGAAAAGTAAGAAAATGCAACAAAATGCAAAGCAATTATTCTTTCTAAGCTTGTCTTAAAAATATCCCAATATATATTTTTTTCTCACGTACATAAAGGGAAAACTATTTTTAGTTATCCACTCGGGTTGTCACGGAGGTTAAACAACACAACACTTCATCTAATCTCTTTAAAAGACACTTTAGGCTGGGAACTTTAAGGCTGCAATGCTCAGTATTTGTAAATGAATAATGGAGCAGATGACTAAGTGTAACGGGAAAGGTTTCCCTTGTAGAGATAAAACTACAGAGATTTATCACCGGACTCCTCACATCATCACAGCCCTGCTGAGTCTTACAGCATCTCCATTCCGTCATCAGTCTTCTTCCAGTTGAATCATCCATTTGCTCGAATCATATCCCTTTTACTGGCACAATACTAAACATGCAAACTTTACCAGCCCATTACGATCCCATTTGAAGCTCTGGCTCAAGACCTGCCACCATCTTGACTGTCGCTAGGCGATGGGTTCTATCCAATGGGAAGCTGTTTTAGTCTAAACCGAAATGCTCGAGTGGGGCAACAAGCTTGCAGCCTGGAAATCTGTGTCTGAATCTGCTCATTCCAGCCACCTTTTAAACATTTAAATACTCCGATTTGTTTTGTAAGTAATTTCAGATAATTTTAAGTCACTCTGCATGTGCGGGGGCGTCTACTTCCAGTCTGTCCTGCATGTATTCCGTGTTTCCCTGCTTCAACACACTCTGACACAAGCTGCTGTGTCATTAATGGACTTGTGCCACATACAAAGACAAACAACCATGCACGCTCACACTCACGCCTACAGGTAATTAAGAATTACCAATCAACCTATTATGCATGTTTTTAGACTGTGGGAGAAAGCCGGAGTACCCGGAGGCAAAAAGCACAGGGAGAACATACAAACTCCGGCCGGGGAATCGAACCAGGAACTTTCTTGCTGTGAGGCAACAGTGCTGATCACTAACCCACCGTCTTTAAGGTATTTCATTCGCATAGAATGTTTCTTACTTCATATTTTAATCATTTAACATGTCGTTTTCTTAACCGCAGTCATGTATGTCCCATGTTTTATCTTAAAGAAGTCGTGCTAGATCCTCACCATAACCAGTTGTTTTTAATAGGTTATCATGTAGTTGAGCAAAGAAAGTCCAACTAAGGAGCAGAAGTCTCGTGTTTGTAAGTCGGGTGTCGACACCCATCCTTGCCTCAGCTTTGCTTGCTTGGCCACTGATGTTTGTTGATAAACCAGTACTTTGGAGCGATGTTTTTCACTCATTCTTCACCTTTGGCACAGACCCCCTGAAGGGAAGGGTCTTCCCTATCATTGCAGTCCTGACATGCATCGCTGCTTTTCAGTATTCCCCTGATGAACATTACTAAATGTTAAAGCGGCCTCTGGGTTTGTTAATAATCTAGGGGACAATTAGAGTGATTTAGAGCAACTTCTTTCATTTGTTCACCGACTGACTGGCTTTGGATTGGTGGAAGAGTTTGGAACAACTCTTGCTCCAAACTCTTTAGATTTGCTCTCATAGTGTTTTCCAGCAAAAGCTAACTTTTGTTTGTCCTCAGCGACCTTCTTTTTTCATGCCAAAATACACAGCTGAGACCTGAATAGATCCCTGTTCTTTAAATAAAACAGGAAGCCCTCTTACCTCATCTGGCTGTTGTCTCTTTGACTGAAAACACGTGACTCTAATTTTACCTTCAAAACAAGTGCTAATACAAAAGGGTCACATAACACTTTTGACTCATTTATTTAATTTGCTTCCTCTTTTCTACTTTTGTGTTTTGTAGAAATCTGATTCTGTTCTCATGGCTACACAAACTTTAAAGAACCGCTGCAAGAGCAACGACAACTGCACTATAGATGGTACAGAAAAGCCCTCATTTATCCCCAAAATGTTCTCAATCTAAGTAAAGCATTGAAGCTGGAACCCTGACTACTAATGTTCATAACTTTACACTTGGTAAACTTTACATTAAAGCCGTCTCTTAAGCTTCAATTTGTGAACTTCCCCGGGGCAGTTTAACTCTTGAACATTACAGTAAGGCGTCAGAGAAAAATGAGTCTTGTTCCAGTCTGTTATTATGGTGATAATACGCTGCAATGCCAGACAGATGTCACTGTGAATGAGAAAGACGCTGATGAGTGGACTGCAGCAGAGCGGTGAACAGTTAAGGAGGAATGAGTCACTCTGCAGACTGCGTCTTTTGCTGCTCTTTGTCATGCTCATGTCAGGCAGTCATCTGATTGGTTAATATACCAAAGCAGGAGTTGTCTGAGATATTATAGGCTGAGACAGAAGAGAAGAGCGTCTGTGTAAATGAGTCTGAACAAACAGTGCTGAGGTTTTCCTGGTTGACTTATTATGTCACACAATAAAACAATAGACAAAAGAATTTAGCTGGCGGCAAAGTGACTGATGACATGGGCAACTTCACAGATCTGCACATGCTGTACTCTTTAGCAATTAAGATGCACAATATCCCCTGAGGTTTTGCTGCGTTGTTACTGGCTTTTCTTCTTTTGTGTACCGGCATGTTCTGTTACTTCTGGCTTAAAGCCTGTTGCACAGAAGTGAATGTACAGTACATGCAGGGTTATTTTAACCACACCATTGGAAATATTTCAGTGGTGAAAACCTGATTTATGCCTCTGCGTAGCAACGTATGGAACGAACGTCATTGTTGGTGTTTAGTTTGTTCGTTTTCGCTTTTGCCACTCTGTAATTACACCACCAAATGGTAGGGGGCGATGCAGATTCTCCTTTGCAGCGCTGTAGCTTGTAGTGCTGAGTTTCCTTATGATTACTTTCTATTTACTTTCTATTTATAGCTCAGACATGGTAACATAACAAATAAGGCATATCTTATGTGAGTTGAGCATCAGTCATTTTTACTGACATCGCAACAATCTATGGCAAAGAAGACAAGAAGTAGTAGAGGAAAATACGAAGAAGAAGAAGAAGAACAGTGCTACCAAGAGGACCAATGTCCTTGTCGTGGTCCACACTGATGCGATGCCAAGTTACATTTGGAGAGAAGTGCAAATCCGGGTACAACATGACTTTCGGTGTAGGGTTCCCCGCTACTAGGTACAGTGTTGGTTTAGAACAAACTTCTGTATAACTGTATAACTTCTTCTAAGCTTTTCTATCTTTTTTGAAACTGGTGGTGCAGCTTTGTGCTGCTTACCTCAGGTACAGCAAATGCAGCAAGATATGAAGCTAGTTAGAGATAATCATAGGGAGGTGAGATCAGTTTACTGTGATCTGGGTCTGTGATGTCACAATACCGCATACACCTGGACAGCTCACTGAATGACTTTTCTAGACTTAGGCCACGTCAAAGAGAGCGACGGAACTCTTACTTACTTTTATAATTGGCGCTTATTTCAAACACCCAAATAATCTCAAGCACAGGAAAAGGGATTTTATTTAATTTCAGTTTTTGCACAACATGCCTCTTTTAAATGTAATTTCAAAAATTTGAATTTCTACTGTAAAATATATGTGTTGAATGTTATTTATAAAAGTCTCTTACTAACATAACTTTTAACTCTTAAATAAAAGACACTATGAGTGTTAATAAAAAATTAGGTTAAAAAAAACAAATTAAGTCAATGCAATCACTTCATCACTAAAAAGTAGAAGCTACTGGTTAACATTTGGCATCAATTTGTTGTGTATTACCAATCATTAGGTTTTATTTTATTACTCTTTTGGTAATGCAATTTTACCTTTGTTCCATATACACTTCAAGATTTATCTGGTTCCCTTTTGGGAAATACAAAACATACCAAATGTAGAGTGTCATAAAATGAAATTGGAAACATAACAAGGTCTGACAGTCTGAACAGATTTATGCTGGCTTACGGCTCTGAGGATATGCACCCTTTTTCTTGAACACAAACCACAGCTGAAACAACTCAAAATGGTCCAAACCCTCAAGCATTCAGTCCCACCTCAGCATGTATAATATGGTACGTTCTGCTTTAATGGGTGGAAATCAAAATGTTAGATCAGACTGATACGTTACACTACCATCTCTGCTTTGTTTCACAGCAGGAGGGATCCAGTGGCCAGACCAGTGATTTAGTCTGATTTCTCTCAAAACCTGTGGCCTGCGCACCAGCTGTGTCCAAACAACCCCACGCCCTCTTTGAGCTTTGGTTGCTGGGAGGAGGGTGAGGGTGTAGATCAGCTGAGGATGTGTGCTAAGGTAACTTCTGCTTTTGACATGCGGAGGCCCTGAAGCGATCAATTCTCCTCCTGACGGCTCAGCTGCTCCTACAGACCGTGGAAGGTAGCCAGATTTGGCTTTGGCTTGCCGCTTTAAAATCATAAGACATTTTTCCATCTATAGAGATATGCTTTTTCTTGTGCCAATACTTTGATTTAGTAGTGGTTTTAACAGTCAGTCTGCACACACATATTTTCAGTCTTCTGGGGCTCCAGCATCACTTTTACACTTTCATCGAACCTGCTCACACGAAAGCATTTGGAATGACCACCTCTTTAATACTGGTTTCCAGAAATCTCATTCTACAACTGTACTTAAGACTTTAACCACAACAAATGTGACTGGGCTGCTCGGTCTGCTGTATAAACACACTAAATTTACCATATTTCTTCTTGGCTCAAAGGTAGTTCTTCTGTGAAAAGAAAATATAATACATAACTGGCTGCAACTGAATCCGCCTTGCTTGTGATGCAAATACAGTAACCAGCTGTTTTCTATTTTTATTTGCATAAGCAGTTTTTGTGGATAGTCTCCAATGGTACACTTGAAACTGCATACAGCACATACAATGCTGCATACAGTATGCACTGGTCTGGCGGTAGTTGTTAGTATGTAAGATGCCACTACAAAATCATTTTTGTAACAGTGTGAAGCTGGTCATGTGACCACTGTGAACAACATTCGCCACAGTGGTCCCTTACATTGTTGGATACATTATTTAAAGCAGACCGGTCGGCTGCATCATGGAAGTTTTTCTGGAAGTAGCGTAATGTCGGTACGTATTACCTACTGCAGAAACTGTGTACTAGTGTTTGTCAAGAACAGTACACACTAGTGGTGTTATAAGGGGTTCCCAAAATGGCCTCTGCATCGTTGGACGTCTACCATCTTTCAGGAGTTGCAGTAATCAGTTAGTGATGCCAAATCCGGCTTCTTTATGGGATTTGATTTCTTTTGGCTCAGTTACTGCTCAGATTTAGATCTCTCAACTTCATATAAACAGACATAGAATAGAACTCGCCAGTGAAACTGGAAGACATTGTCTCTAATCTTATTAGTTATCACATCAATAGCTGGTAGTTAAAGTTTGTCTGCAGCAAAGAATGTGTAATGATTATTTTAAGACCCTTGATTAAACAAAGGGATAAATGTGATTTTGCTTTATTGCCTTATGCAAACAAGGACAGAGTCCAGTTTTGTAAAAAATGTCAACAATTCAAAACCGATACTGATTCCATTTAAGCCACAGATATGTTGGCCTGTGGAATAAAGTTTTCTTTAAGGAGCTTGCAAAAGTGCAGTTGGCCGTAGACTCTCAGGTGAGTCTGCAGACATGAGTCTTGATTTTCCAGCCTGGATCTGTTAAGTTAGCAAGCAGGACGTAGCTCGCATTTCCACATCTTGAACAGACATCGGAAAGCAGGAAGTTTTCATTTGTGTCTTTTGTAACGTGCAGGATTTATGCAAAGTTGTCAATAACGTATGTGAATGATTTGTATTTCCTACTCACTCCTGATGTGAATAACAGTAGAAAGATTTGACTTCTTAGTTTTGGGATTTAGGAAGCGAGCCCATGCAGTTGCTGTTCGACATTTTGCTGGTTTTCAGTCACCATCATTTTAATGATATCAACAAAACTGAACACAGCTCCAGAGAAGCTGTTTCCATCACCCCAGCTGTCACTGAGCAAGAGTCAGGCTGCATGTCCACTGGACACGAGCGATTTCATGTGCAGTTTCATCATTCCCCCCTTTTCTGTAATGTGGAGGTTTGTGGTTCAAATTTTCAGGTGCATCCTGATGTAACACAAAAAATAAATTCAACCAGATAGCCAGACAAAAATAGTAAACTTTAAATCTAATTTGAAACATGTGACCTAGGATAAATCAAGTAAATAGTTAATGGTTAAAAAAGTTTGGAATCGATAGGTTACGTGTACCATAACTCTGACCAACCACAAATATTCCTGTTTTCCAGTTTTGGAGTGATTGGCGCCAACAACTTCCGCCTCCTTCCTCCAAACGTCATTCCTCCCCTCACTGTCCCGATTGGCAGGCAGTGATTAATCAGAAAAGGGAAATCTCCTACAGCCAGGATTAGCTTTTCCTCCACAGTGTTTTTATGAGTGTTGGCTTTCACACTCCGAGACCAGCAGGCCTGAACCCTCCCGAATGCAACGATACACAGAGTGATGACAGCTATGATGGGATAATGCCCTCGTGCTGGGGGCCCTCATTTGCTTAAAGTTGAGTGCTGCTCAACTCTTTGTTGCGCTGCCCAGACTTCTGCCTGCCTTCCCAAGGTCCCTTACATAGATGATTAACCTCCGCACATTCTGTAGAAAATTAACATTTTGTAGAAAATGAATGCAATTGGTTGCGTCCTTGGACACCCGCCACCAGGGTTCACGCTTGACAGGTCGGCAGTCCAGTACAAACCTTGTGGGTGAGTTCTGCTTCTACAATCAAAATCGATGTCGTAGCTATGACAGCAGTACATTGTTTGAGTCACTCATCGCAGGAACGAGGAACTTTACAAAACTGAGAGTAACCAGCCGAGGTTCAAACCAGAAAGTTTATTTCTAATGAATACCTGCTGGTATGCTGGATTAAATTCAGAATTATAAATCAAACCAATTTCTAGTTTGAAATATTTATGTTTATGGGGATAGAAGTGCCATACACCATTTATACCCATGTTTTCTTTAAGGAGGAATTAGGAACCTATAAATTCCTGTTTTCAGAATCATCTAATTTATATCTGGTCTCTTTCCACGAATCGCTCCATGTAGCCTGCACCGTTGCTACAGTAGCCAGTAACACTTAAACAAAACATTGGCTCAAGATAAAGCCTTAAGATGTTTCAGTGTGGATTCTAGGAAACATTGCATGGAGCAAGGTTATTCAGCTGGCACCTTTACAGTTGAAATGTCATTCTGCAGCTGTGTGGTTTTGGACACTAGAATTGTCCTGTTCAGGGATGGACTATTAACAAAGATGAAATCCACATTCAAAGTCAGGATGACACAGTTGACTTTTGAACACCCAGGAGACTGAGGTGTATGTCCAGTTGTGGACCACTTGTTTGTCCACATGTTTTCGTCATTAAGTATTTATGAGGAATTGTTAACATTATAATTGTTTCATCTGTTTAAAGGTGCATAAACAACTTGATTGAATTTAAGCAACAACGCTTCTTTGTCAAATTTTAGAAAATATCATGGGGTTGGCTGGCCAACATGACCTAAGGAATCACAGTCGTGGGTTACTCAGTTTGAGCAGTCGCGTTAAGGAAATTTTCACGCAATTACAAACGAACTGTGGTGCAACCACCCCTGCCTGAGGCAGGAGTCTTTATCCCGGTCGCCAAGACAACATAGGAGACGTCTGTTTTCTTCTGTTTTGCAAGTATGCATTTTTAACCCATATTGTCTGTCGATGTCTGTTGAGATTCCACCTGTTCTTTTTAAAAAAAGGATCCTTTCAGCGGCATAAAAATTGATTTGACGTGATATATTAAGTGATGAAAATGAATATGTCGGCATTAAATGTGGGAAAATGATATATCAGCATATGACAAAGAGGTTGTGATGAAAAATCCAAGTTTGATGAAAGAAAATAATAAATTGGGTTTTTTTTGTTTTTTTTACAAATCAGTGAGGGAACATGTTTTGTGATAATTTATTAAACACTTTCTTGAATTGGAGAGAAAAACAATAACAATAAAAACCTTTCTCTGTAGTAAGCTGGTTTCTGTTCTCATCACAATCTCAAACAGATCCAGGGAACGACCCTTAAGTCAAACCCGGATGAAATAAAAGAAATGTACAAAGAAAGGTGGCGTGAACTCGGAGCAGATTGAGGAGGCAATCCCTGCTCGGGGGTTGTGCAGCATCTGAAGTCAGACATGAATAGATGATGCAGAACACTGACAAATTGAACGTCACCAGTGAGTAATGGCAAGAGATCTGTGAAAGGGAGATTGTTACAGGAAACTATATGCTCAAATCTTTCCAAAAGTAGCGGCCCTTGTGGCATCTGTCATTGTTCAGATGTGTTTGACCTACAATCCTGAATGCTTTTTTTTTTAATTTTACTAAAAAGAGTTTTTGTTTGGTATTGCTGGCTTAAAATGCTTCAAATTATTGAATTCTGAATCCTTTTATGAACTACTTAAAGGAACGATTGGGCATTTTGGAGAACACCTCACTGTTCACAGCCAGATCAGCTTTAAATATAACCCAAAATAAGTACATGATGAGAAAAATCGAGTTTTACCCTTAAAAGACCTCTAAACGAACCTAACTGCAGCTCATTTCTTTAATAATCCTACTACAACTACCAGCATAGCCTTGAAGACATGCCTTCACACTATGGGCTGATATTTTGATTCGCCAAAGGACCATGTAGTACAGACTGCCTGTGCTTGTGCAATAGCTGAACTTACATGGTGGCTATTCCCCTCAACAGAGTTTGACAGGAATCTTTCAGTGCCTTTGTAAACTATGTAAACACAGGAACCTTTGGCTGAGTAAAATGCAGTCTGAATGCATCCTCTCTTCGCAATGAATCCTGAGGATCCTGCTCTGAGAGCAGAAAATGAAGCAAAGGACCACACTCAGTTTCTAAAACTTTCACTTGACTGTGTGCTGAAAGTAGTTCTGTGTTGGCCCAACACCCCACACCCCACACCCCCCACACCCCCCACACCCTGCTCACTGGCAATATTGCAGCTCAAAACATAGCATGGGATTGAGTCATATGTTTTCACTTTGAGGAATATTCTTTCCTACATGTGCTCTGTAAAGCTCATATTTCCATTTTTGAAGGTGTGGCCTTCCATTTAGGTCATAACGGAGCTCATAGGAGAGAAATTCCCTGTGCATCCATGTGAGGGAGGCTTTTTAATGAACTGCTCGGAGATTGAAACGAACCGGGTCTGCTTAGTTTTACATTTAGACGACTGCTGGTTTACTTTTGAAACATGAAGCACTGAACATAATCGAGTCTATCATGCTAAAAAGAAACAGAAGGCTCCACTTTAAAAGATCATATCAAAAATTTGAATTGAAAGTGAATAGAAAGAATTAAAAGTAAAAGTTCTAGATGCACGATTACCCATATGTGAACCATACATCCCTCTTATACTCTTATACTCTCATAAGCTGCATATCAAATAGTTTTTCATCTGTGCAAATAATGCACATGTGGAATAGGAGGGAGGAGGATACGGGAGTTAAGGCCAGCCAGCATGCATGCATTCTGGAGCACCCACTCATACCCCAAGACAGCTTTTTCTGATGAATAAAGAGGATATGTTATTGCCTGTGGCCCTGCAGGTTCTTAGCCTCTCATGAACCGCAGACGGCCAAACTGCTGTTCAGTCAAGGAGTAGCAACTTGAAAGGCCAGCAAAGCATAAGCAATTAAATGACCGGCCGAGTTAGTTACATTCAAGATGTCAATTTACAATTGACTGAGTCTGGCTATTTGATCAGCAGCCTGTAGCAGATATGCTTTGTTCTAGTCTTAAGAGGACGGGGAAAAAAGAAAAGGGAGTGATTTCATGACTTCATCTTCCAGAAACAAAGGCTATTCCAGTTCCTCGTGTGTCATCATCTGAGCATTACCTTGCTGGAATGATTTCTAAACCACTAAACTATCAGCAGATGTTCATTATGTTTAAACCCACTGTTCATTCTCCTGAGACCTCTTAAACACCAGTACACTGACTAGATACTGTTAGGAAGAGGTTTTGACCTTTTTCCCACAAATAAAGTACCAAAATCACAATGAACCATCAGTCAGTCACAAGAGACTCAAAATTATATTATCAAAGTTAATTTGAGCAATTGTACATAAAGTCAAGTCATGTCTCGTGCTGAAGCAGAAGACTAAATTGAGTTTATTATGCTGGTACACACAAATTTCCAGTTTTTCTTTCTTTTCTTTTTTTTTTGTTGTTTAGATTGCCATTTGGACTTGAATGATATTGTTAAAATCTTGTGAAAGAGACTGACTATCTCATGGAGGAGGCAGCCTGGGAGATTCATTTACCTAGTTTATCCTAAATGTTCAGATTTATGACAATGATTTATTGTCATTTGTTGGGGGAGCAAGCAAAATACTTTCCACAGGTAGTATTTCTGTCAGCAACGTAGTCCGCATCACAGCAACAACATATGTGCTCTCTTGCACTGTTTAAGAGTTCATGTGGACATTTATTTGCCGGTTCTGGTCAAATAGAAAAGCATATCTCTGCTAAATGAAATACACAGGCATGCAGCAGACAAAAGGTAACAAAAGGTGGTAAAAACTGAACAAAATAATACAATTTCTGATAAAACTGCCGGGTCTTTATGATAAGCTCAGCCGAGTAAAATACAGAAAGAAACAAGGGAACAAATGGCTAACTGTTAACTAGATCTACGTTACAGCAAAATGTCATTTGAAGATGACACAATGTGAGAATATTGCACTTTTATTTATAGAAACAAATTTATTATGACAGAACTTACCTGGGACAAACTGGGGACAATAACAGGGTGCCCACAGCCCAGTTTCCACCAACAGATGGGGATTTGTCGCTACCTCGGGGAAATATCAACCATGTCAAACATTACAAAAAAAAAAAAAAAATTGCAAACAGCATCATCAACACCTTCCAAACAAGTTGCATTCCTTCATGCAAAAATATGCATCTATGTTTTATCTAATAACCAAGTAACTCACCTTCTACTCCCAAAAAGTCCCTAGTTAACTTTCATTCCTCAGCCTGTGCTGGGCCTGATACATAACACCGCTCTAGATGGTGAGGATGCCCAAACTCTGTCCCATATTCACCACACATGGGCCAATTCTTTACCTGGGCCATATCTGGTTCATTAAAATAACATGCCAAAGTTTGAATAAAACCGGTTCAACCAAACCCAAGTTTGGCCCAGATCAGGAACTTTGGGACACATTTGACCCAAAGAGCAGTTTTTAGTGCAGTTTCTGAGTCACAAGTGCCAAAAGTGGCCCAGATTACACCTGAATGTGTCCTATCTGGGACTTGAACAATGAATCCGGTGGAGTCACAGGAATTGTCTTAATCAGGAGTTCATTTATTTATTCGATTTTTTTTAATATATAAAGATCTAAATTTAGTTCAAAACAATTACCATCAGAGTTATTTTTTTATTAAAGAATACATATTCTCTGTTGGTCACATTAACTGAGTTACTTTTGGCACCTTTGGCTTATTTTCAACACTTTTACTGTATAAGGACCAAATGTCATAAACTGTCTTTGACATGGGTTCCAGCAAGCATTATGAGGGCCAGGACAAAGAAAATGCAGATTTGGTCTATGCTTTGTGAGCTCACTCTGACTCAATGGTATCAGATGAGCCAAATGTGGGCCAAATATTCTTTGCTATCTTGGTTCAGAGTAACGTCCGGCCACAAAAAACTAGATGACTAAAGCCAGATTTAAAATCTGAGTTGGGGATAAAAATATGAAACAAAAGAAAGTGTAAAATCATGGCACGATTTGAACTTGTAACCCCACCTGTAGTGTTATATTTCCATCTGACATTAGAAGAGTCAAAGAATCAACTCTAACATCTAATGAAAAACTCACGCTATTAAACTGCATTTAGTTAGACATGATAGGCAGTTTGATCGGTTTTAGCAACATATGTGTTGTGTTTGTGCATAAGTGGGTAGTTTTCCCGGTGTATGCAGAGGCTTGTGCTCCGGAGTGTGTGGATTAGATCTGGTTTCTGGCTCTCGTCAGCACATGCCGGACACGGCAGTCTGAGGCCCTGCATTCATTCCATGTTGTTTTCATTCCCCCACCTTTGCTAGGTGCACAAAAATGCTTTCTCAAGTCCCTGCATTCCTGCAAAAAAAGCACTAGCACTTACTTTTATACACACACCTGGATTGTGGCTGTTCATTTGATACCCAACATTTTGGAGCTACGCAGCGCCAACCCTAAAAATATAACATTTCTTCCTCTCAGCTGAATTGGTTTGGCACATCGGACAAGCAAGGGAACTGTAAGGGAAGCTTTAATAAACACATTTCCTAACCCTTCATTTATCAGTGAAATCTACACTGCTTTTATCTCGGCCATTAGTGAAGGTGTTCTGCTGAAAATAGATGTCTAACTTGGATATCTTCTTGTAGTGAGGGGCCCTATCACTCTGTTCGCACTGGCGACTGGAGCAGGAAATATTCAGCCCTGTAATTACAGTCTGATACAGAAGGTGAGGAAGTGAAGCAGCATTCCTGATCCGAGCACAGCCTGGATGAAATATGGACAAGATTTCCACCTGAACTCGTTAATTTATTAGCTTTTCATTAGTTCACTCACCCTAAGTGTGAATCTATGCCAAATGAAGCCACACAGCTTTTCCAAGTAAAACTTACGTAATTTCTTTTTAACCTAATAGACGGTACATGGTTTGGATTTAAACCAATTAACTGTGCCAAATCTTGGCTCTATAAAACACACACTCACCATGTTTAATAAAAAACATTGCCATGCCTCTTTAATGCTTACAATCTTTTTGATGGGACCCAGCAGCCGACAGGAAACGGTTGGCTTGCTGTGGCATATTCTGAGTCTGGCCAGGACTTCTGCAGATACTTGAGCTGAATGTGTTGTGTCATCTCACGGCCCCGTTACCGGAATCAGACTTGACTGAACACCTCCTGCTCTCATCAGGCTTGTACCACCGAGTTGCACTCGTCATTCTGTTGCAGTTTTGTTTGTATGTATGGACACAATAATGCTACGTTGCTCCTGGAGAAACCGTGAGAGTTCGGTGCCCAGACTCTTCTACGATAAAGCCATGCTTTTGTAACGAACGCAGTCTGATGTTTATCCTTGTCCTGCTGAGAGATGCAGCATTAAAAAAAAACAAAAACCCTTGATGGTATGTCGCAAAATCCTGTAAATACAGTACCTTTAAGTATTGATTTTTCTTTTACAGATGTACAAACTACCTATTCCATGGGCACTAATGTAGGCACTCCTGTACCACGAGAAATGCCGGCTTTTTGAACCAACAAGCTTTGCCTCAGTCCATTTTGAATTAGCTCTGGCCCAGAGAAGATGGGAGATCGCGTCCATCTATGGCTTCTTCTTCACATGACAGAGCTTTAAACTGCATTTGAGGATGGCACTGCAAACTGTGTTCTGACACTGTGATTTTTTATAAAGTGTTTCTGAGAACATCCAATAATTTCATCACAGAATTCCACTGTTTTTAGTGCAGTTGCCACTAAAAGACTCTACCTCTCTAAGTTGCTCTATTATACCCAAACACATGATTGACCTTTTAATTATCAAACTAATTCGAAGTAAAATGTTCCTCCTGATGTTTCTTTTCAGTGCCACTTTTCCCCCTTTTTTGGGAGGTGTCCTAACTTTTTTCAAGACTGTTGCTGCAGCAAATGGTATAATGTATTATTTCAATGCTTTAGATGTCTTTTTTTTATCTTCTAATGTGAATACAATTTGAGTTAAGAAAAATGTTGCAAATCTTTGAATTTTTTTTTGCATTTTTCTTTTCACACAATGACCCAACGTTTTTGGATTTCAGGTTGTACCTCAGTGGACTGGAATATGACGACTGCATCAAGTCCTTTTAGGATTAAGCAGTTTAGTCATAATTTTCCTCCAAAAACGCGAGAAAAGTCATAAAACATCTAGCACTGATTAGATGACAGTGCAATAAAAAGGTAAGTGCCTGTTTATGTCTTGATGTCAAAAGAATGCGAGTCTGTCTGTCTGTGTCATTTTAGGCCAGTTGCCCCTATGCACCCCTGGTTCACACAGATGACCTCATACCAGAAAGATGCGCTGTCCTGACGCGGAGCTGAGATTGTAGCACCACACAGACAGCCCTGAGCAGGGCCGGCTTTCAAAACAACGCTGCCTGTTCCGTTTCCTCTCATTGATGGTGTGATTTGTGGATGAGCAGACAAGTCTCTACTGTAACAGCAGCAGGCTACCCGAGGCCACGGCTTCAGACAGCAAATAACAACATTACGCTTCACAGCTTGGTCATTCTTCTGTGTGACACTGAGAAGTTTAGCATGGAACGTTAGGGTACTCCAACCCCTCTCACAAGATCTTGATAAGCCTCTCGGATCTGCTTCCCAGCGGATGGGTGCTGCTATTTTTTTTTTTTTCGCCATTAGTGCCGTGCTCGAACCAGGAGGCTCAGCCTCAGGCTGCTTCGTGGTGGTGCGAAGCAGAACTGCTATCCCGACAGAGATTGCATCGGTTTTGGGCAGCAGGATAGCCAACAAGAGAGGCTTTCACACGAAATTCCCTGAAACGTAAGCCTCTGTGCATCACACTTCCCCTATAGCATACAGAGCAGAAACTGATCCTATCATCCCTTTTTGTAGGGATAGTCTGACCCCTATTTATTCAACTGGCTGTTTGTAGAAGCAACTGTTACTCAGAATGTCACCATATCCAGATAATAATGATATAGCAGATGGAGGTAGATGTGAAACCACCCTTATAAAGTCATAAAGGTGGAAATTTTCCCACACATCTAAGCTCAATCTCAATCTTTCACATAAAAAAGTTTCCATGCTTAGGAGAGAGACTAATTTCTTTTAGTAAAAACGCTGTCCATAATTTGAAGAAACTGTCAAAGAAAACTGATGCCAGTGTAGAATTAGAACGGAAAAGCATTCGTATACAGAGGGTTCGGATTTTGGCTTGGACCCGGTGGCCTGTTTACTGCCAAGAACAGCAACTCCGCTGAGGAAACAACACATTCTGACACCCACTGAATGAGTCTCCGGCTCTTGTGGAAAAAAGCTATTTACTGACCAAGTTTAATCAAGTTTAAATTACTTTAGACTTGACATGGTTGTAAATTGAAGTAAAAAAACAAAAACACCCATCTCTGGAAGAAAGGCTTTCACAGTTGTACTTTGAGTCTCACAGGACAATCTGCTATAAAACAAAGCTTTTACAGCTTCGAGACGGCAGAGACTTGTGTTTGATGGAGTATGTGAAGGCCAGAGCTGGCTGGCTAATAAATAATGAAGAAGGAGGAATAATTGATCTAATAGTTAAATACAGGATCATACAGACCTTTTCCACCAAAGCTATTCCAGTATTCAAGCCATCTTGTGATGGGCACAGCAGTTATTTTCAGTGTATCAATCACTAAAATCAGTCCATTAAAAACATTTATTGGCTGAATCATTTAGTACTTTATTGGAACTGTTTATTGTAACCCTACTGAAACACAGGTGACCCCTTTATCAAGGCCAGAATCTTAAATAAAATCATCTTTTGTAAATTTCCTCACTGGATGTTGGAGAAAAAAGCTGGATTTGCATTATTCTCTATATACAGTTTCCTGTTGGAAAGGTTGAGCCTGATTCTGACGGTTTAAGCATCTGAGTATCTGTCAGGACTCAAATCAAGTCAATCAAGTGTGAGTTGCACGTATGAGGCTGAAACTAACAAAAAAAGATGCACACCAAAATCAAGGAGGAGGAGAACATCTCGTTCCACCATGGTCATTGACCGGAGCGCAAACAAATCTGTGCCAGTCAGACTAAGGAACTTTTACTGCTCTTTTAGAAAAACTAAAAAATAGAGCCGTTAAACCCTTCTCTGCTTAATTTGGAAAGGAAGAAAAGAAAAATTGCAGCAATGGAAGAACTTTGTTTTAAAATCAGCAGTTGATATTTAGGCCGTTTTACATCAGTAATGTCTTTATTTTACCACGCTGTGATGTGTGAATGACACAGACGGAACAGTGTAATATTTCATTTCACAGATGTTACACTTTTGTTCTGACTTGGGAGGTAGTAACAAAGGTTTAATGGGGCGAAATGAGCGCTGTGAGCATGAGGACGGTGGAGCACCAGGTGTGGGGCTGCAGTGGACAGAGAGACAGAGACCGGCTGGACCGGCTGTATTACAAACTGTCTCTGGAGTTGAGGCTGTAGTTACTCGCTGAACTGTGTTGTCCTTGTTTTTGTGTGTTTTATCCAGAACTGGGTTTCACTCAGCACCAGCAGAACAAAGCAGCCTGTGACCAGATATATTAGTCACTTGTTGTTGACTGTGGACCCCAAGCTAGAGGAAAGCGACCGGCTTCGGACTGCGGAACACCTCAATGCTTTGGGAAAGCACACAGTGGGGAGGGAATTTTACACCTGTGTGGGAACGCTGTGACTGCACAGCTGGAGACTGCAGGCGGAATAAGGAGGGAATCTTCAGTGTGTCTTTAAAGCATGATCTGTGTGAAAGTAACTTTTGTGAACATGTGTTTCATAAAAAAGTATTCACACTGGCTATACTGAAAATTATTATTACCCAGAGGCGTTTATGGATCCAGCTCAAAGTTGCAGATATAAATCCTTTTTATAGTGCGGTATATAAATACCAGTAACTATTTAGAAACGCAGAGTGGCACAACAACGAGCATTTAAAGGCCAACTGTGGTTTATGAAAACGTTTATTGATGCAGACTGTCAATGTTAAGACACTGGTGTTGAGGAAAAACTGGTTAAACACTGTGATCTGTGTCCTCGGTGCACCATGAACCTTTCCCAGAATTCAGAATACATGAAAGAAAGGTTCAAACACCATTGGAAGAGACATAATGAGGTAATGACATGGCTCTATTACTGACTTCATGTCTGTGGTAAAGCAAACCGGTTCTTAAACAGTTCCAAAGTACCAGCCCGGCACCAGCACCTGGTGAAGTTGGTCGAAAAATGGTATTAGAGGTGGTGAGCATACAAAGAGACCTGGGGTTTTTATTGCCTTTGGGACTATGTCGTCCTGACTCACGGGCACCACGGAGACTAACGTCTCGTCTAGGCCCTCGAGCCGTCTGCCTGGTTCCCAATCACTTGTGGACAGTCTGCCCTCAGAGCCACAAGGTTCACCACTCAGTGAACTCAGAGGAGTCAAAGGTTGTGAGCCCGGGGCCAGGCCACAGCCCAGGCAGCCGACAGTTATGCTTACAGATCATACTCAGCGAGCTGATTAGTGAGGTTTACATAAAGTATGAGCTGAGTTGTCAAACAACGCTGCTGTGTTTACCTGCATCCTGCCACTGGTACATAATTTACAGCCAATTATTCTAAAACTTCAAAACACAGAATATAACCAGCAGCGGCACATGGCTTTGTGTAACTAAGTCAGGGAAAAAAGAAGGAAATATTCCTCCTTTCTTCACAGCTTTCTTTATGTTCAGTCCATAAAAAGGCGTGAATACAGTCTAAAAAGTAAAAAAAGAAAGAAAGAAAAAAAGTTGTCCACGGTTTTGAAGAAAAGCTAATTATCTTCAAAATAGTGGCAACAACAACAAAGCCACCCTTTGCAAATCTTGTCAAGGTATTTTGAAGAGTGCTTTCCCAACGCCTCCCGACCTGGAGGAAGAATAAACATTCCATTTGGCCTTCATGACTCGCCAGTAATTACCCAGACTGCCCCAGGGCGTCGCTCACTGCCTGGCTGGCTAAATGGCTGATTTTACTCACCGAACGGCATACAAAGAAACTTGCATGTATTTTTTTTTAACAGGTTGTGCCTCTATTGAAGTGCATTCATAAGAGCCCTGTAAACTTAAACTCGTAAAAGTCGGACTAAAAGCAAGGGGATTCTGTCTAATGGGAAACCGCCTGCAGGTGTTTTAATGGATGTGTTCAGCTCTTTTCATTCTTGTCATCAGATTTTTTTTTTTCTTTCTGGATGAATTACAACCAACCCACAAGCAGCATAACAATCAGTGCATTGCAGTACTGGCTGGTGAGGCCTATCTTTGCCTGCAGCAGTTGAGGTGTGCTGACTGTTGCAGCAGCCGTTACTGTCTTCCAGCCTCGTCACGGGACTGAAGCACTGACGGCTTCTGCTGCTGCCGATCTGCACACACAGATCTGATTGTACACTGTCAGGCTCCACTGCCTCATTATCTGTATTACTGCATGTCTGAGACCTTTAGCTCATTTGAGCCGAGTCTCCAACACCGACAAACATCTCAGCCATGAAAATTGACATTTAGCTTGTTTGTTTCACTGATTTTAGGTGGGGTTTTTTTTTTTAAATACTTTTTTTCCCCTCTGTTAGTAAAACAGCTTTGTTTAACCAACATCTGTACTGTCCTCACATTGCTGAAGGCTAGTTGCAATTGCTCTTTGCAACATCTTTAGACTTTCTGCAACGATTTTATTCTCAAACTAATTAACTGTTAATGGAAAACCTGGAGATTTAAAATGGAAGAAAATCTGGACTAAAGGAAATAGCACTGTGTATTTATCGCGACATGGCAGCAGGAACGAAAGTCTGTGAACCCAACTTTCACAGGTGGACTCTACAAACTGAGCTGCGGGACAGAAAGCAGTTGTTGCAGGGTTGCAGCGTTTATTGTTCCAGGGTTGCAGCGTTTATTAACAACAGTTACTGTGAAGGAGCATCTCCACACTCCAGATGTAACGCTATTCGCCACGTCTTTTCATACTTTATTCTACTGAAAGAATTAATCTGTGGTACCTGCCTGCATGTCTTTCATTGCCATCAGTTTCTGAACCTCTGCAGTTACTACAGCATTATTTCTTTCTGCTCACTTTCATTCATTGCGGTTAAGATGTTTATTAGGCTCTGATGTTTAACAAATTTCATTGAAAGCTCACAATAAGGTCTCTTCAGAGTACAGAGAAAAGTATTTTTGTGAAGCTTTGAACTTGGTCTGTCTGAAATGATCAGAATTGAACTCGGATACTGCCAAAGCAGATCGAGGTGAGATTTGCAGAGTAAAAGTAGTTTACTCACACAAGCTCACACTCTTTTTGTAAATAGTACCAGGTTTCTTGCATTGAACAAGTCAGACATGATGCCACATTGAGAGACATGCTGGAAGGTTCTGGTTGGAAAAATACACAAAAATGAACAGTGAGAAACAGAAGGAAAAACAAGTGATTAAAATTGGAATGCAGTGTCAGATAATTTTATAAAAATAAATGTGTCTTATGGCTGAAGAGAGAGAGGGGACCTTTCAATTAACTGCAGCTCGTTGCTCCAGTCAGTTATAATTTTTTACTGTTATAGTTTTAGCTCAGCGGCAGTATCGTCCAGTCAGGTTGGTTTATCCCTCAGCATTTGCTGTCTGAGAGGCAGCACTCATCCGAACATGAAACCAATACATCACTTTTAATTGGCTCGAGTTAGACTGGAACTTGTGTTGATTAAAATATGAAGTCCAAATGAGCTGCTGCAGCAGCAAAAGCCCCAGAACCCTATTACTATAAATTCCAGAACTGGTGTACCAACAAACTGAGCAGGTATGAGCCTTTAAGGGTGTTAACAACCTAGAGAAAAGCTGGAAAAACATCTGGCGGATAAAAGAGAAAATGTAAACAAACGAGCTGTTGGTTTGGTGGAACACAAAGCAGTTAACGTTGTGTGTTTTGCCTCGAGATAATTGCCCAAAAACTTGCGAATCAACTCAAAAGGTCCTCAGAATGAATTCGATACGGCGTGGCCATGTTACCACAAGCTGGACCGAGTGGTTTTATGGGCCTACGGGAGGCTGCAGGGCTGAATGCAGGTACTGTTCACACAAGGCCCGCTCTGACTGCGTGTTTACTCAACCGGTCACATGTTCAAATATAAGCAGAAAAAAAAAGTTATATTATCGTTTTCCTCAAAGATTAACCCTGAGATTCAGGTTAACAGCCCTCCGGCGCAGGAAATTCCTGTTTCAGATGCTGTACGGGCCCGGACCGATTCTGCATTGTCCACATGATGAATGTTGATCTGTGCTGTAACAAACTTTAATTCAATCTCCAAATGAAGGAATATAAAATCAAATTAGTCATTTAAGTATTTGCTCTGCATGGCCTTTGTAAAAATGTCACACAGTTCCAATTTAACGTGTGACTGAATTCTTGACCCACGCACATGCATTTATAGTCCTTTACATCAAAATGGTGGTGAAGAAGTTTTTACTACAAACTGAAACATAACCTTATAAAACGCATCAATCATCCTAAACACTACAGAAGGAAAAGAAAAATTGAAAGTCTAATGTGGTAGACTTTCCAAGCCAGTGTGCACCAAGAGACTGTGTAAATACAGGAAAGGACCTGGTAGAGCTCTCTTGATGCTTTCCTCTCCGATCAGACCTTATAAGGAGGCTCGCTGATCAGCAGAGCTTTCGCTGGGACATTTGATCCTCAGAGACAAATGGAGAGCACTTGCACTGGAAACAGTGGGCAGAGAAGCAGTCTGGGTGTGGGGGAGGTATAGTAGCCATCCATCCTGAAGATATGACATGTTTAAAGCCATTTCCGGTAACTTATAGTTTCAAGAGCAGAGGAGAGGAGTTAAAGCATCTGGTAGAAAACTTTCTTTATCATTGAAGGTCATCATTGAAGCTGTTAATTTTGTTGCTAATGTGGATAAATAAAAAGACCCCCCCCTCCTTCCCTTTTTGTTTCAACATGCAGGGTCAACTGGCCCACAAGCAATAGTTGATGATTCAAGGTCTCAAAGCTGCAGGGATGAAAAGGTGCTACCAATCTTTCCTAGTCATCAGATGAAAGGAATGGACATGTTTTTTTCCAAAGAGCTGCTGACAACAGATCTTACTTCCAGGTCAGGATGGGTCATGATCATCCACAAGGTTCAGAGCACAAGAAAACAGCTGTTCCTGAGCACCCCCCCCCCCCCCACAATCTTCCATTCCTCTGCCATTAGCTGAGTCAACTACGTGAACTGGACACACCCCTTACCAAGAACCAAAACCCCAGACAGCTCACTGTTGTTTCTGACTTAGACCCTCACAGAAGGATAATTGTGAAATGACTGTGAGAGCCTTCTTGATGTCTGTTTGTGACAAATCCTCAGGATTTCTCTGTTGGCGGTATTTCCTTGACCGTACAATGAACTTAATATCATCCAGGCTCATGCAGGGTCTCGTGTGGCACAGTGGATGTGGAACAGTGAGAAAATTCAAGCTTCAAGACAAGTAAAGGGTAGAGGGAAGGGGAGACCACAGAATGCAGAGCATTTAAGTGAAACACAATACTTTCATTGGTTCACTGATCGCTCTGGAGACCAAGAATCCCAGTGGAAATTTTTAGCTTGATGAGGCAGCACCTTATCAGTGAGCGCGTTTTCATCACTCAGTGGAGCTCCTACATGTCCCGTGGTCAGACCATGGGGGTTGGGGGTGTGCTAAATATCGGTGCTGCAGAAATGCTGCGAAGACATGGTGTTAAGTGAGTGACAGTGCTGTGGTGCAGCTGCGTGGCTGGCAGGCCCATGATGCAGAGGCAGGTGTGAAGACTAGACCACCTAGGCTCCAAACTAAGAGTTTACACACTTAACATTCCCTTCCAAGTCAGTCAGAAATCATTCAGGTGTACCGCTACTTACATGGTATTATCACATGACCTTTTCCTTTTCCTCTGTCTGCCCTAAAAAAGGCGTGAAGCAGGTTTTTTTTCTTGGTTCTTGAACACATTTCACCTCTCACCAAAAAGGCGCCTTTCAGTTCCCAGCTGTTCAGTAGAGTTTTTAGGGTTTAAAAAAAAAAACTGTTGTTGGGCCTTTCAGGTCACATGTAAAATCTTTGGCCCACCCAGCCTCCTTGTGAGGTTGTTAAAGTCTTTTCTCCATTGTAATTGGTTTACCAGGTCAGCATAAGAAACATTTTAGTCCCATGAATCATGGCGCCAATGGTTGTGAAAGTGCCTTAGGTGGAGACTCGAGGCAGCATTACGTGTTGGACAGGTAAAACCGAGGCCCCCTCCTTGATTTAGGAGAGATGGGTGGGTCAGTGATTTACATGGGACTTGAATGCCTCACCAAATAGATGGTTCAAGCAACTGTTTATTAACCTGGAACTCCCCACCACTTAGTTCGAAGCCTTTCAGATGAGACGTGAGAACCAATAATACAAGTTCAGTTGTCTTCTACTCAAGCACTTTTATCATAGCCTCAGTGACAAAAAACAACCTCCATATCACTTTAGACATCATCTGTGTCCTATTTCATATTTATATGTCTGTTACCATGTGGTAACAAAAAAACCTGCATGGTTAAAAAAAAAAAAAAGGGTATGCAGTGCTTATAGAAAATATATTTTCTGACCAAATTAAGTTAGACACATTTCATGGTTATCATCACAGTGACATTTTTAGTAAATTATTATAAACAAACCATCTATCGATTTTCTATACCTGCTTTATCCTTCGCAGGGTCACGGGGGTCTGCCGGAGCCTATCATGACTCATTACAGGCGAGACGCAGGGGTCCACACCTCATGGTTTAAAATTAATTTAGCTACATACATCAAACCATAAAACACACACACACACACACACACACACACACACACACACACACACACACACACACACACACACACACACACACACACACACACACACACACACCAGTCATTTTAAAGAGAATTACAACATAACTGCATCCTCGGATTTGCAGTATCACAGAAAACCACGGCAGATGCCAAAACCGTACCAGTTTTTCATACAATTCCATACTGGTAGAAATGGCTACGAATGGGAGGAATTCCAGAATCAGTTCACAGAAGATCATTTTTGCAAAGTGGCAAGGCAAGTTTATTTGTATAGCACAATTCAACAACAAGGTGATTCAAAGTGCTTTATTAAATCATCACATAAATAAAAAGCATGATTTAAAATGTAAACAAAAAAAAGAAAAAGAAAAAAAGAGCAATAGATACAACCAGTGGTTAAAATGTAAATTGAAAGCAGGATTAAAAATGTAAACAAAAGAAATAAAGACAACAAATGAAAAAGTGAATGTTTATAGCTGGTCAGCCTGCACACAATATATAACATGCAAACGATTTTACAATCTGCTCTATGAAAATGTGGATCTTGTTCTACTTCCAGGAAGTTTTCCAGTATTCAACTGGGGAGTCCACCTTACATACGGAATTACATAATGCATTTGGCCGCAACAGGGCAGCACAGTGGGTTTGTGGTTAGCACTGTTGCCTCACAGCAAGAAGGTTCCTGGTTTGATTCCCCAGCCTGGGAGTCTTTCTGTGTGGAGTTTGCATGTTCTCCCCATGCTTGAATGGGTCCCTCCGGGTACTCCGACTTCCTCCCACAGTCCAAAAACATGCATACTAAGTTGATTGATTATTCTAAATTGCCCATAAGTGTGAGCATGCATAGTTGTTTGTCTTTGTATGTGGCTCTGTGGTAGACTGGCGACCTGTCCAGGGTGGACCCCTGCCTCTCGCCTGAAATGAGTCGGGATAGGCTCCAGCAGACCCCGTGACCCCACAAAGGATAAAGCGGGTATAGAAAATTGAGGGATGGATTTGGCCACATCAGCAAAGGCTGTTTCAGTAATGAGAACTCAAAATCTCCTTGATGGTAGCAAACTACAAACTAAGATTGACTACCAAACCAGTACACAGTGATTACTGTGTACTGTCTGTATGTGGTTTTGAGAATCGTCAACATCAGTACGGGGGCAGTTCAGTATGACCCAACCCATCTCTAAAAAATGATTAAGTACAAATAGTTCGTGAGTTAAGTGCAGACATGATGTGTTTGTTTCATTTACTAAGTGCTGATGTAAACTCATGTTCAGGGTTATATGCTCTTTGAGGTACGGAAATACTTCAAATGACTAATAATAATTTTTTTCCCAATTTATTTTAATTTATTTTAATTATTCATTATTCCCCAAGAGGGAAACTACATACATGGTAGTTGTAGATTAGAGAATGGGCTGGAGCTGAGTTCAATAACACCAGTTGTAATTTGTCCCAAAGCATTTCAGACGTTTTAACAGTGACATCAGGAAATTGTGTCAACTTGTGAAAGACGAGTGTAATACGCCTCTCTTAACGAATGCCCACACATAAGCAAAACAACATAATAAACTGATTAAGATGGTTAAAAGGGTTATTTTGTGCGCCTCTCACAGTTACAGTGGGGAGTGGCATCTGAATAAAAGATATTGAATAGTCAATTCTTGCTGGATTGTATCTGAAGTTGTTTTTTTTACAATTTTTTTTTATCTCAGTACAGTTGTATAATAGTGTAATATCTTGAAATCGAGTGGGCAGGGCAGCAAGGGATGAATTATTCCCCTTCTATGTGTTGAATACATTCACTGCTGACAAGGTCATTTGGCGTTTCCTGGTATCGTGAAGGCTCTGTTGAGCTCCGAAGTGATGATTTGCACAGCAAGAGGTCCCTGGATAAGCAGAGGGAGCAGACGCACTGCTCAAGGGCTGCTCATTCATCTCGTCATCTTGGGACACTGACAGCTGGCCTTCGTGACGGGACAATAAGTCCAGGAGGAGCTCCAGCAGAGAGAAGCTGGCTCTTTCTCCGCTCTCTCTGAAGGGGTTAAAGTCTTAATCCGCCTCTATTCTCTGAGGCACGAGGATTAGCCAGACAAAGTTGAATGTGAACACCTTCGGGTTAGGGACTCAAGCGAGATCCCTGCTCTGTGGCTTCACAGCCTGTCGACTGTTTGCAAACAAAACATGGCCCTCACTCCCCTCGTCGGCTGCTGCCACGACATGAAGCCATCTTATGGGTGACCACCTCTGTTTCAAAGCCCTTATGCTTAAAAAGGGACAGATTGTTTGACTTGCCCCTCTACACCTTTTGCGTAGGCTTTGCTTTTGCCACCACTTAACCCCCGAGCTAGGTCATGACAGAACTTACTAAGACAGAATTTGCATTAATTCACTATGGAAATGTTGTTAGTTTTGCAGACAAATGCATGAATAGAACAATTTAACCAAATCACATTGCTGACCCTCAGAAGCAGATTTGTTTGCCGCCAGAACATATTATTCATAAGAGTTCAAGCAGACAGATTATCATTCACACTTTTTGTTCAGGAACACTGACGTCAGCAGGCCAATGACAGTAGGATTAAACCCACCAAGAACTGTTAACAAACTAAAATGAGTGAACTTTGAGGAGCAGCCCTCATAGCTGGGGCTGAAAGTAGATTTAAGTGCTTGCTCAAACTACAACCTTTTGTCTACCTTTATTTGTCCTTAAACTGAGAACATACAGTAAGATTAGATAAAATTTAAAAAAAGAAAGAGGTAAAAAATTGAAATTGATCATAGTTTCTGTTCTTATTACTCACACATGTTGTACTGTTTCCGGCTGCTACGTGTGAGTTGTGATTGTGTTGCACCATGAACGAGTGCATGTACCGTTAGAACAACACGTCTGGAAGACACCGTCATGCTGGTTCTAAAGTAAGTACGTAAAGATGATATTCCTGTAATCGTCCAGAAGGGGTAAGTTAAGGACAAAAGCTAATGAAAGCTCAAGACATGGAAACAGACAGCTCAGAGGTACTTAAAAGTCAGTTTATACAGGCAAATGTTGCTTAAGATAACATAATTAGTTAGCAAATGTGTTTTATAGGTAAAAGCGCACTATAGCTGGCTTTAAATGTGGCTTTTAGAGATAAAGCAGTCCTCCCTCCAATGCATCTCACTACCAGAAAATAGCAGTCACCCTAAAGAGTTGAATCGAAAACACAATTCAGTGAAGCCGATAATAAGCAGATAACGTGCTATATGATATGATATGATGTTACCAGATGTGTTTTCCTGCTGAAAGACCTGCTGTGACTGCTGTTGAATGTGCATTTTAAGGAAACAGCTGCTTTCTTCTCTTACTGGAACTTTGATCCATCAAAGAATCTGTCAGGATTCAAGAGTTGAGGCCCCAAATGCAGACGACTGGAAGGCAGGAGCAACAACTAAGACAAAAACTGAAGAATAAAAATGGCACTGTCAAAAGCAAGATAGTCAAACTCTTCAATACAATTTAAAACTGACAAGCAAACAAGGACACGAGGCAACAGACCTGAACTCAGCAAGCACACTGGATGCATTACCCACAAACTGGTAAGCGAAGCAAACACAGGACTACATAGACACAGACACAGTATCACAGATGAGCTACTGAGACACGGGTATGGACAGTCAAGACCAGAAGTCCAACAGTGGAAATATTACACCGGTGACTTTCAAAATAAAATAGGAAACACATCTCAACACAAGAGTTTTAAAGCAAAAAAAAACAAAAAAACAGTGAACCAAAGCTAAAATCTATCAAACTAAGAGAACTAAGTGAAAACCAAACTCAAAATGTGTGTGTTAGTTCAGCTTACAAAGCCGTACTTTTTTTTACCTTTATGTTGGTCGAATTAAATAGATACCGCCGTGTTCTATAAGTGAAAATAGAAAATCTTGCCTTGATGAAGATATGTTCTAACCACAGAAAATCTGCATCTATGTCTATATCTCATGTAACCCAACAAGCATTTGTCTTTTACACTGCATGTCATGGCTTCACTCTCACATTCTGTTTATCTATCTATTATCTATACCCACTTATTCATATTCAGGATCACAGGGCTCTGCTGGAGCCTATCCGTGCTCTCCTCAAGTAAAAGGCAGTGTTACACCCTGGGGAGGTCACCAGTCCGTCGCAAGGCCACATATAGAGCAACAGCTACACACACTTACACCTATGGGCAATTTAGAATAACCAGTTAACCAATAGTACATGTTCCTGGACTTTGAGAGGAAGCCAGAGTACGCAGAGAATATGCAAACTCACTCTTTTGTTTACTTTAAAAAAAAAAACAACTTTACTGGCGATATTATATCATAAGAGAGATCAAATCATGTTTACAATAGCTAAACTATAGCCACATTTGTTTTGTTGGGTAAGAGCCACAAGTTCCACAGAGAAACACTGTGGTGCCCGGAAGAATGCCCTGACATACTTGTGTGACATTCTGAGCCGTAAATTGGTGCCTGTGCCCAGTCTGCTGCTGTCAATCATGTCATATTTCCAGTGAGTGAGCATGTGTATGCTGATGCTATGTTTACCACAATAACATGTTTACACTGAAAAGGAAACCCATTTTAGAAAACAGGCTCGTGTCCTCAAGAGCCTTGAATGATTGGGAAGTCAGAATGGATACAGATAATCAAATGCAGGAAAGATATAGTGTTTGTGAAACTATTTATAGTAGGGGAATGGGGTTACACAGTGGTGCGGTGGTCAACATTGTTAACTAATGGAAAGTTGTCACCTTAAATCTTCATTGGGGCCTGGCATGTGGCTTCCTCCCACAACTGAAAACATTTATCTTAAATGTATTCTTGGTTCTAGTTGTATTGAGTGGCAAGTAAATGGTGCCAACATGGCTCAGTTTCAGGTGAGACTCCATCCCTGACCAGACCAGTCAAGTTAATCTTCGTTTCTCAAATACATTCATGGATATATATACAAAGTATTTGTAAAGGAAGTGAAGCTTTGGAGGGTGGCAATAATCCACAGTGAGACCAAGTGGTCTCTGTCATCGACCCTTGTTTATGATGATGAGGATTAAGGTATCCCTACTGTAGGTTAAGAACAACTTTGATCATGACTACTCACTCCTGGAATGCACAAAGGCTTGAGCTGAGGCCAAGGCAACAATTACCAGCCGACAGAGGATCATTAGGAAGAGAGCTGCTGCCCACGTTCCAGACAGCCCCCTCCTTCTCTCCATAACTACTACCAACTAGGACCTTTGATAACATCAAACCCACCTCCTGTCGTCCAAGCTCCACCACAATCAGGCTAAACCAGGCTGCCTGATGCAAAGTAAAACTGAGCCAAACTCAACTGTGATGTGACATTCCCCAACAACTAAAGAAGAGAGGAGTGGCCTTGCAGGAAGCGTCCGGGGTGGGCCAAAGTGAGGGACTGTGAGCCCATGGAGAGTTATTCAGATTTTAAAAGAGATGCCACTATTTAGATAGATATTACTCAGAAGGCAGTAAACTGAAATAAAGATAGGAATAGGGTAAATAGTGCTATTTTAATTTTATTACAATTTCACAAGCAAGTTTATTGTGAAACATCAGATAAAGTCTTGAAACGATGCTAGACTGGTGGCTTTGCTTACGTTTTCTTATGTTCAGATAACAGGTTAAAGGTACTCTGGCATTGTTCCTACTTAAGTAGACGTTGCATTGGTTTTTGCTGTGTCTTCAACTGGTGATCATCTGTAAAACAAATTTACTCTTTGACTGGTTCCAGTTAGTTCAACTGGAAGATGAAATCAACAACGCTGACTACAGAGGTAAACTGTTATTGACAGAATGCCTCCAAGTCAGGGGCGAAAGTAGCTGCCAACAGGGAAACAGAGAGGACTGCTTGTGTTGAGAGCAGGACGGCATTATTTATGGTGACAGTTCACTTGTACACTAGCTACGCCATCTGAATTCATTGGGTCAAGAAAGAAGGACATTCTGCTATTGTTTTCTTTTTCTTTGTTTTGAATTTCGTTTCGTTTGAATGCGTTAGTGAAGCCCTACCAACCCTGTAGAAACCGCAACATTCTGCTAATATTGTTTTCTGTTCAACAAGCTTATAAGAATATGCTTATTCTGTTAAATATCTGCAGCTCTCGTAAATCTTTGAGTGAAAATTCTGACCCAGCAGCATTTGTTAGTGGATAAGCAGAACTGACATAATCAAAAACATTCACTCACTGGCTCTGATTATACCACAAAATAATTCAGCCCTGACAATGATTTCCATTCACCCCAGAGTTATTGCTTTCAGCTGGTCAAGTACTATTGATGCCCATGCTGAGTGCTTATTTCTTTGCATATCAACACGAAACACACCAGCAGTGACAAAAGTTGTGACTGTGACATGGTCGGACCCTCACATGACTTGTTAAAATGCACCTTCATTTTCACCAGGGTCTTGTGTGTGAATCACTACGGAGGATAACGTAAGAAGACTGGAAGTAAATGGAGAGAGTGTCTTTTGACAACTTTGCTAGTGACAAAAGCACAGGACAATAATTTGAAGCCATTTTTGTGTTTTGGGAAACTTGATGGTTCCTGTATTGGCAGCAGCTGAATCAAGGTTTAGAGTTTAACCTGGAGTTAAACCTCATGTGATGTGAGGAAGTCATGTGACACCTTAAAGCCAGCTGCATGGTCGGCCGTTTAATCTGCAGCCCAAGGATAGCTTGATCTCGGTGTTCTCAAAACAGTTCCCATTAACGACTAAATGTCTCTTTTCCTGCATGCTTGCTCAAACCTGATACAGATGTGTTTTGAGCAAGAGAAACCTTTCAGTTATACATTTTGAAGCCAGTGTTGATATGCTATTCCCTCAATGACCACCAGAGCCTGGCTGCAAATGTGAGTCCATTTCCATTGACTCTGTGTTAAAATGTCCAACTACAGCAAAAATAAATAAACTTACGAAAAAGCAAACACTTTTTTTGGGAGAGGGGGTTGTTATGTCCCTCCACCCACCATCTATACCCACATCTTCCTATCCAGGGTCACTGGGTCTGCTGGGGTCATATGGTGCTGTTAATGACAGGGTTGGCCTGCAACAGTCCATGGGCAAAAGAGAGCACATCTGTTCAATTCAGCTCAAGGAAGTAACGTGACCTTACATTCATTCTGTTCAGGTCCATCCATCTATCCTCGTTTCAGATGTTGCTACCTAAACAGCACCAAAGATAAAAAGGGTTAATGTCTGAAAGAAGGACTGCTGAGCTGACTACTGGCCCCAGCCTGAGCTCAGTTCACGGCTGTAGCCAGGTCAGCTGCGCTGGGGCAGTTATGGCCGGGCCCTAACACTTTTGGAGTTGGCAAGAAGGACCGCTGCCAAATCTGAAGCTATTTATCAGAAGCTAAATTCAGCTTTGTAAGTCTGGTTTCCAGAATGTTTGACTGCAAATTAGCTGAAACTGTGCTTGTTATTTCACC
Organism: Xenentodon cancila; assembly: GCA_014839995.1. Lineage (NCBI taxonomy): Eukaryota > Metazoa > Chordata > Actinopteri > Beloniformes > Belonidae > Xenentodon > Xenentodon cancila. Next base: position 26,619,325 of record CM026199.1, read on the forward strand.
GCAGTCCAGTTCAACTCGAAGCCCAGCTGCAGGTGAAACTGTTGAAGCCTTGCTAAGTCAGCCACATGCTAACCAACAGTGCAAATTTTAGACCTGTTACGTTCCTCGTCATATACTTTTCCAACTTTCAAAAAGTGGTGATTTCAACTGTTTTTCAAGCCTCATTGGTTTCTCATTCATCATACTTAAGTCTCATGTACAACCCAGAAAAACACTTTAAAAAAGATTCAAGAGAAAGTGTATATACCATTATCCCCACTTATAAATGCATGTTTGTTGTCAGCTTGCTCAAGCATTTAGATAACCTAGAGAGGCCTTTCCTCTGTAGTCTGAGCTATTTCCAGTATTTTAATATTTGGTAATGTTGTGTTACTGCATAATATTCACGTATACACGCTGTAGATTTCAACAGTCCAACATAGCGACAAAATGGAGCACTTAGTTTGATTTGGGTTAAACAACTGCTTTGTTTGCCTACTAAGCAAGTCGTTCACTCAACCTGCAAATCAAAATTTGGGATATTCACAAAGGCAGAATGGTGGTTTCCAGTAAAAACAAAACACTTAGTTCAAATGTTCTTTTTGCCCAGATGTTATAGTTGTCAGCAGTACTTTAATTTCAAAGCCCCTTCTGATACTCCCCAGTACACTTCCTCTGCCTGGTCATCAATAGATGTGATTGTTGCGCTGAGTAGCCGTTCCTGTTCCTCCTGATGACCATATATCACAAGCTCCACATCTGCTTTAGACCACAACTTCCACCATAGAGAATAGAGAGGTTTTGACTTACTGTGCAGTATCTGTTTGCGATCTTATAGAAAATATCATCATTTTTTGACTGTTCTAAGAATGGAGGCCCGTTACACTGTCCAAAGAAAAGCCCAAATTTACTTTCCATCCCTCTAGGGTGATTCTGGAGGCACAGATGTTATTTTAACAAGGCCTTTGGAAATGTTATCACAGACACAGAAGGCTGAGCCTTTCTGAGACCCATGCTATCTTTACATTATGCCTGAACTCTGTAACCTGTGGTTGGTCAAATATACTTGGCATGGCTTAAACCTAGACTTTGTTATTTCTGATTAGCGTTGGACTAGATTTAGTTTCAACAACGAATAACAGGTAAAGTTACCAGTGGGGTTCTTTTTTTGTTTTTTTGTTTGACATTTATGGGAGCGCTTATGGCACCCAGATTTAGGGACTTGTGAATAAATCAGTACAGACATGCATTTTCAAGCTGAAATATCCCTGTTGCTTTAAATAATGCTTTTCTAAAGAGGCAATATAGCTTTTCACACATTCCCTCCCTTTTATGTCTTTTGGCAGACACACAAAGTAAAAGTGTAGCATATCATTAGATCAGCAATGGTTCCAATGCCTCTGCTGCTGTGGCATGTTGAGGCTTTACAACGATACGTCGCTCTTATCAGAGACAATGCTGCATTCCACTGCAGGGCAGATGGAGCCACATTTTCATCTATCCATCCACAAGATTTACTATTGCCCCCACTATCTTTGTGATTTGTAGTTACGGCCCACTTAAAACTACTCCATTTACTTCTCCTCCCTCTGGCACACCAGGGCGTAAATGTGCAGCAGTATATGTGTATGCACTAACGTGTCAATGAAAACATATCATTCTGAAATAATTCAGCCGTCTTAAACTGTCAAAGGCAAAATAGCTTAGCTTATCAGTATAGTCAATATTGTCAGTTCACTCTCTTTTGTTTAAGCTAAACTTCAACATTTAATTAATTAATAAAGCATCTGACTTTTCTGTGACCTGATTATTTTATAGTATCAACTATAGGCTGTATAATTAAAGCAGAATATAGCTCAATTTTAAATTGTTTTTGTTTCAAGCTAAATGTCTGGAGAATCCAGTCCAGACCTTTTTTTGAATTGCATTTTCCTCTTCTATTAAATAGTAGAGGGTTTTCTACTTGCTTTCACAGTAGGAAATTATCCACAGTAGATAATTCCAGCAGAACTTGCCACCTCCCAAATCCCAAGTTTAGAGCACAGTGTAGAGACTGCTCAAAGCCAGCAGGACATCTGTTACAACTGATCTACACCTTCGAGCTCTCACATAAAGTTCCCCCGGGTAGCGCCTAGAAAAATGTCAGGCTGCAGCGCAAATATGAAATTGGCTTATGTCCCTCCTTTCTCTTGTGTTTGCATGGATCAGCTGAACAAGGGAATTTTATGGGCTCACATTAGAGTCCATAAGGCAGGGGTGTCGAACTGGAGTCCTCAAGAGCTGCTGTCCTGCATGTTTTAGATCCGGGATGGCCAACCCTGCTTTCTCAAAGCTACAGTCCTGCATGTTTTAGTTGTTTCCCTGCTTCAACACACCCTGATAAACATGACTGTGTCACCAACAGACTTGATGACCTTCTGATGACCATTAATTTGAATCAGGTGTGTTGATGCAATTAGATATTATAAATATAAATCTGAGAAATTCAAGATTGTGAATGCAAAGAGAAAAGAAGTTGTGTGTTGAGAGGAAAATTCTATTTGTTTAGAAAAAAAGGGATGTTTCACAAAGACAAACGAGAGAAATACATTTTTTTAAACCCAATGCTTGAGGTTTCGGCCCAATGTGGAAATAAAGGCAGCACATGTTCACTTTTTAGTTTCTATTACAAACATTTGATTACTTTTAGGAGACATTGTGTAGCTGTCTACTCTACTTTGTATCCTTCAAATTTGTCTTGTCTTGAAAATAACTGTTTAGAGATATAATAGTTGTTACTGTAGAAAAGTTGGCGATTCACTGCTATTCTTTGTTTCATTCAATTCAATTCAGTTTAAATCTTTATTGTCATTGTTAAGAGAACAAGAAGACAGCAAAGAAGACTGCAAAAAAGATTTGAAAATCAAAATGACAAAGAACAAAAATAGTAAGAATATATATAAATAAATGAACAGTATTTACAGTTGGAGCAGATCTAAAAGCAGCATGAAGAACCTTATGGATCTCCGACTTCACTCATTTTGGATCACATTCTGGTAGTGATACATGAATTGACGACGTTTGGACAGATTTGATAGGTAATATTAATTAGCATCAGAGGCCAGCGTTTGCTAAGGAAGCTAAAATGGTTCACTGAAAAAAATCTTTACAAAAAATAAAAAAACTTAAAAAGACTTGTTTCAAGAAAATTAGTCTTGACAGAGATCTAGTAGCAAGACTATTTTGCAACTTTAAAAAGTCTAGTTAAGACATTTTTTTATCCCATTGGGGAGCTATTTTTGCTTAGTATAAGACAATTTGACTATATTTAAGAATATTAAGCTTATTTCTAGAGGGGCTGTTTTTGCAGCGTTAACATTGATTGACATTAGGTGATGTCATGTTCCTGCTGGTTTTCCAGGTCTGTTCGTTCCACCCATTTGCAACACGGTGCCATGCAGTATAAGGAATAAACCCTCCTGTCACCCTGTGACATCAACCTGCAGTTTATGCCACAAGAGTGTTGTCCAGTTCTTCTTATGCAGACCAGACTTTGTTTGGACAGCTTCAGTTTTAAATCAGTTTGAGATAAAGACAGGGTCAAACTCAGAGTCACCCAAAGTATGGGAAATTTGAGCCAGGGAACAGATTTTCACAAAAGCACGGTTGTTTTTGTGTAAAACCCATGACTAAAGTGTCCCAGTGTAACATCACTTCTTTTTTTTTTTTCCTGAATGTACATCTTTTTTGTACATGCACTTAAATTTCTCCAGCAAGGTGGCTGATGTCAAGGTTGCAACCAAGTTTGTACTACAAACTCTCAAACTGGGTAGCACATTGGATTAGAGGTGGGCATCTATTACCTCACAATCAGAAGGTTTAAAATTTGAATCCAGGTAGAGGTCTCTATGCAGAATATGCATGTTCCCCTATGTGCTTTGGTGGGTTTTCTCTGGGTAATCGCACTTCCTCCTACAGTACAAACACGGGTCAGGCTGAGCCGCGTTTCTGAACTGTCTTTTTGGAGTAGTGCGAGTAAACAGGTGACCTGTGTGTATGTGTATATATATATATATATATATATATATATATATATATATATATACACACATATACACACAAGTAAAACATTTTTTTTAAAAACATGCTTGATTTACCTCAAAGGGTTTGTCAAAAAAAGCATCCAATATCATTAAACACGTGTCTCTTTATTTAATGTCATTGTTTGCTTCCAGATGCTAAATGTGTCCAGATTAGTGGTATTCTGTGTATTTTTAAAAAATTTAAATTCTCTGTCCAGATTTTCTCCATTCTTTAACTTTTTTCTCTCTCAGAAATGGTTTGTCCTTTGTGCATTTCAGAATTGCATTTTCCAGCACAATCAGATGAACCCTGTGGAGGCTTCATGAAGCTTCATCTGCCCATCACTGTTTCTGTTAGTTTAGCGTCTTGTATTGATCTGCTCCACACCTGTTTTGAGTTCTGTTGATTATCCTACAACCCTACTCCCACACACACACACACACACACACACACACACACACACACACACACACACACGGACACGCCTGTTTGCTATTACACTCTCAGCATATTTTCTCCCTGTTCCTTTTGCCAGGTTGTTGTTGTTTAGTTTGTGTAAAAATGTATTGATTCGTTCATCTACATGTGTCCCGTCTGTAAAACTGAGCTTGGGGTTTCTTTATTAAACCCAAGTTGCAATACAAATTTAGCCCATTTCAGAAAATAAAGCAAAAATATGTATTTGAATTGAAATTTTTGTTAAATTCAGAACAACAGAACTCTTAATTTTTCCGAGTCAATGCAGAAAGCAGTGCCATGCCTGGTTCTGCACTTCAATGTTTGTTTTATTTATTTATTCTTTCTGTCAAAGCTGTCTGCTCCCGTGAGAGTTGCAACTATTGAGACGTCTTTTTTAGGACTTTTATTTTCCCCTGAGGTCCCTGAGACCAACTATCAACTTTTTAAGCTTATTTTTCTGCATCCAACTGACTTTTGACTCTATCGAGAAAAACAGATGCTTCAGTATCCAAGGAATGCTTGGCAGGGTTGATGCAGGGGTCTGATTGTAAGCCACGAGCTAAGAAGCACAGGGATTACAACAAACTGACAGACTGGCCCACTTTCTGCTTTGAGTTACACCCTCCCCTCAGTCTCTCCTCCGTATCCACAGACATGCTGTAAGGAGGCGGAGCGCCGTACCACTGTGCTTTAAGCTGCTAACTCCTCATGAAAATGTCATTGTGGTAAGGAAAAAGATAACTTCTTACTTCTGGTCACAATAGAACGGTAAATAACTTTAAAAAGAGGGGTGAAAAAGACTGTGAAGTTAATATTTAGATTTGATGGATCTCTTGTCTGCAGGGATAAGGCATGAAAAGTCCTGTAAGGGCCTCTTCTGTTTGGGGGGGTTGATGACTTCATGGAAATAGTTATTTTGATGACATACAGGATTTGGGGACTTTAGAAGGAATATTTGATTTGAAAAAGTTTTTCACCTCAAGGAGGAGGAACACAGCTTGAATTTATAGTGGCATGACTAGCGATGTGCAACTTTTTGAAGTAACTGGTTTTCTGCATTAAATTGATGTAAACTGTGGTCTGATTACACTGTCTGTCAAAATCTGATGTCCGATCAGAATGTAATCTATTAACATTTTATATATTTCTAGTAATTAGTTCTGAGTGTCTTTGCTGATGTTCCCTAATCCGCGTGGTTGCCATAGTGACGTACACAGAACAGATGTAAAGAAACCAAAATGGAGCGCGGTAAAATGATTTTGATGTCAAGATAAATGGCTACAAGGAGCTGGGGAACACGTTTTCTACGAGTTAAAGTGTCAGAACTGGAGGACACTTCCGTGTTCAGCTTTGGCTTGGGCATGGTTTGACTCAAATTTGGAAACAAAAATAACACTTCATGTGGTTTCTAGCTGTTCAGCCTTTCAATTCTGTCTAGACACGATCTGGATGTGCTAAAAACTGGATGTTGGCTTCGGTGTGAGCACATCTAAGTCGCAATTATGGACCAACAGGATGGTATTCCTAGGAAGGTAACATGTAGTTATAATTTATTGTGACCTTTTATTGAACAGACTCATTCACATTAACTGTACTGCAGGACAGAAGTATGTGAACCCTTGGATTAAATGCTCTTTGAACCCCCTTTTGTCAGCAATCGTTTCAAGTTAGTGCTTACTGGGGCTCAACATCGTGGAGCACTTAACTGGAGGAATTTTTGGCCATTCCTCTTCGTAGAATTGCTTCAGCTCAACGCATTTGTAGAATGTCTGGTATGAATGGCTCTCTTGAGGTCTGGGCTCTGGCCAGGCCATCCTGATAGGTGGATTTTCTTTTTCTGAAGCCCTTCTGAGATGGATTTTACTTATGGTCGTTGTACCGCAGCATCACCAAACTGCATAAACTAATTGCTAAATAAGTACAAAAACCTTGTTTCGAGAAAAAAAATGGACTATTTTTCTCATTTTTAAAAATTCTAGTCATAAAAATGTTTCCTTCCCAAATGGCAAAGAGATATTGGCTTAAGATAAGACAATTTTGACTAAATTTATGGAATATAAAGCTTCTCTCTAGAGGGGCTGTTTTTTGCGGTGTACATGGCTAATGTCAGCTGGCAGTGAGCCACCCTGATGTTACCCATCCATCATCTGTTCCTGTTCAGGGTCAAAAGGATCTGCTGAAGCCTGTCTGAGCTCTCTTCAGGTAAAGGCAGGGGTACATCCTGGACAGGTCGCTAGTCCATCACCCTAGGGTTAGGTAACCCTAACCTATCCATCACCCTAACCCACATAAAGACAGACAACCACTCACGCTCGCACTTATTCCAGTGGAAAATTTAGAATCATCAATTCTGGAGAAAACCCACACAAGCATGAAGAGAACAAGTAAACTTCACAAAAAGACCCCTACTGGGACTAGAACCAGGAACCTCCTTGCTGTGAGGAAACGGTACTATCCACTTACCACATTTTTCTTTTGATAATGACATTGGTCAAGGCCCTGAGGCAGTGACGGAAGCCCGAATCACGATACTCCCTCCACCACACTTCACTACATGGTTCACCACTGTGCCCTTTCTCATGTTTGTGTGGGAGGGGGTTTAACAGTTATTGATTATAACATTTATACAGCGTATGAAATTCATAATATTTGGCAGAAAGCTTGGATACTTACCATCGCTAAAGAAGAAAAATGGTGTTAAATCTGATTCAGAATCCCATCTTAACCTTCCTCATGGAGAAGAACCTGAGTGAGAGGACACTGCACAAGCACTTCAAAGACCTGGGAAGCAAACAGTTACTTTACTTTTGGCTTATCCTCTTTGGTGGGGAATACATTCTTCGTAAATGGCTGTTTCACAGTTTGAACAACTGCAACCATGCCTGAACATTGCTTTAACGAAAACGTTTGTCTCACTCATCAAAATGCCTGCAGCCTTATCACCTAACCAAGAGCAAAACCTTTCCACTGCTCTATCAGATCCAACTGACAAGCATGACAGACAGCTTTATCGCTGGGATGTCAGGAGGTTTTTGATCTCTTGATCCTTTCTCACATTTGAAGCCACATCAAAAGGCTTGAAGCTATCCAAAAAAGCTGGAAAAAATGGCATCCTGTCTTTATCTGAGTTAATCCAGGCCAGGTGGAAGAAGGAGAGATGAATAACAACTGATGGACATACAGATGTAGACACTGGCACTTCCAGGCCTGAAAAAAAGCAAGTCCTGTTTGCTTCAACATGTCATTCAGACTTCGTTTGAAAATTTCCCACAGTGCAATGCTACAGTCACGCTCAAAGCTCTACGTGGGAGCCTCAGAGTTTTGGTGCGTCTGAGATTTCTCACTTTACACTTCAGGACATATGTGCTCGGTTAATGAGTGACTTCCAATTGCCTCCAGTTGTACATGTGAGCACGCAGACTGATGTGCTGTTTTGGGGGTACTCCAGCTTTCCCCAAATGTCAGTGCTCCTTTACAAAATTAAAGGCATGCTGCTGATAAAAATGTATTTATTTTTTTCTTTTTCCCCACGGCTCAAAGTCGTTGCATACTTACAATCATTCTTGCGTTGAAGGGTGGTGTGGCTATTGTGCTCTTAATTACTAACAGATTGCCACAACGAGCTCTGGGATGTTCTTGAAGTGTCCAGCAGGAGAGTTTGACCAAGCTGACAGCAATAGGTGAGTTTCCATCAGCAGGGATTCAGGGTAAACCCGCCAGACAGTAACCTCTAACAGGGCCGACTGCCGACTGTCTCCTCAGCCCCTTCGGCAGCTTCGCTCGGACCTGTCGATGCCCGAGTGTGGGTGGTGATGGATAGTCCTCTCGTCCACGTCCACTCACATGCCCACAGCCAGGAGACGACCTGGCAGTGTTCTTCAACGTTTCTGATGCATGATGGTGGTGTTGTTACTGCGATGTGTAGTGTAGCTTTGAGCTTTGGGCTTTGATTACAATCGATTATTGATTACGATTATTATAATAATAATTATTATAATGGCTATGTTATTCATGTTATGGATCATTCAGACTATCGTTGGGAATAGGTTGTGAATGCCTGAAACACACAAAGCATTCGGTAGTATAAATATATGTTGTGTATACATCCAAGTCGTTATGAATTTGCTATGCATATGCCAAACATTTATGAGAAAAAAAAAACAGTTATAACAGCGTCTTGAGTGTACTTGTTCTAAATAATAAATAAAACTGATTCTGTAAATGAAACAGATTTTTTTTGTGGTTTGTCACATGATTAATTTTTTTTTTTTTAATAAATATATCACAATTGGTCAAGCTGCTTCTTCGCACCTCCGGCAGTGGAATAGTTTTCATATCCAACTTTTATCTGTATTTTTGTATGCCTGTTCAGATTTTTTTAAAGTTTGTGGACTCATGCTAGAATTTTTTTTTCAGCACCACTAACAGTTATAATGTGCTGCAATGTAATAATGAAATGTTTGTGACATGCGTTATTAAAAAATTATAAAATACCATAAACATTTGTAACCATGCCTTTTTAACCCTATTAAGCCACATTTATCACACTTTCATTTAATTTATGTCTGTAAAATCATTTCCTATTCAATTAATTGCCAAAAATGTCCTATGTACCAAATATGATCCAAAAAATGCTTTGAATAAGTGAAAAACATTTCCTCCCCGGGGTGTGAACTATTTACAGATTTGCACAGATTTGTCGACTTCTGAGGTATAGCGAAGGCATTATATGGTTAAGTGGAGAAAAGGTTTGGGGGGGCTGTGATGTCACAGAATTATTGAAATCTGAGGAGCTCGCTGACACGTTTTGCAGACTTAGGCAGGCCCAAGTAAAGAGACAGAATTGTGTTATGTCCGTTTTGGAGTTGGTAATCACTTCAGACATCAAAATGTACACTCTCGAGTTCAGAAGGTTTTTTTGTTTGCTTTTGTTTTGTTTCTTTCCTTTTTCATGCCACAAAAACATCTCACTTAAATATTCCAAGTTTTCATTGGCTAGTAGGAGACTACAACAGAGAGCAGATGCCCCGGGGAACAAAAACAGTCCTTCTCAATTGTTTAAACTTGAACTCCAACAGGCTGATAGGAGGTAGGTTTCGAGGTCAGCGCCTCCCACCGCACATCAAAGATCCCCTGCATCAGCAGATAGCCGGTCAGCCAAGTGAGCGAAAACAGCTGGGCCCCAGCAAAACAAAGATGATATAATCGGCTTCCTCCTCCAGTGGCGGCTCCAGAGCAGTCAGCAATGATAAGCTCCAGCCTATATTGTGTTTGAAGCACAGAAACGCCTTCCCTCTCCACCCACCACAAAAACCAGACAATTTAGAGCTCCATGTAATGCAAAAGGAAATATAAACTGTGATCTCTTGAACCCTGTCAGAAGAAAATGTCCTGGCTTTTGTCTTTACAGCCATTTTGGGAAAGCATTGGGACAGACTCTAATTTACAAGGTCTATAATCTGTGAAAGAATTCAAACATCCCTTAATGTCAGGAGTAGATGTATAATGGAGCGACAGAGGATATAATGAGCCATGAAAATGATGGAAATGTAAAATTTGCCTTGCTTCAATAACACGGCTGACAAATTGTTTCCATGTTTCTTTGTTGCTTATGAGAAAGAGGCAAAGAACATTGAGTTTTAAGGACTTAAATGGCAAACAGCACTTTGTATAATATGTGTATCTCCTTCCTTTTAGCCTTTGAAGAACCTGTGGGGATCATACACAAATTTACAGGTAAACTTTCACTACATCAATATCAATGTTGAGAAAATAAGCCAGGTTGCATTTTCTGCAGGGACCAGAATTTAAAAATCACAGTAGTAAAAAAAGAGAAGTTTTCTTGGATACCACCAAAAAGCGTTTTAGGGGATGCACACATTTCCTGTTGGATTTAACTGTGCTCCATGTATTCATGCAGGACAAGAACGCTCCATCTGAAAGGGCTTTCTGGAGGAAATGTTCTGCCTCTATGCAGGAAATATTAAATTATCTTATTCCTTTGCATTGTTATCCTGCAGTCACAGGAACCGCAAGTGGAGGTGAAAACATTTTTGCACATAAACCAAGAGGCTGTCGTGTAAGCAGATCTAAGCAAATCTTACAAGGTTAATGGGTATGGGTTAGAGCCGCGTAAAGGATTATGTAAATGACGGGGTTAACCACTAATCTCATCAGCGTGTAGTGTACACACCGCATGCTGATGAGATTAGTTTTAATGAACGACGAATAATACTAACTCTGCTATACAGATTGTACAAACATCTACTCTAATTATACAAGTACAATTTGGCCAAAATTAGGAAGCACTCAAATACATATTAGAAAATTCTCAAATGTTGTGAACATGCATTGTCAGGGACGTTTAGTCATTATTGTGGGAGATGTGTACATGTTTTTAAATCAGTTTATTTTATAATGGATTCTCACATTCTACCTTTTCCATTTGCACAAGAATATCAATGAGCCACCAATTTGAGGCATTCTTTCTTAGCTTCAGTGTGATGTGAAGTTAATTCTGTGAAAATATTGGCGGTCTGCTGTGGATCCTTAATGAGGGTGTGGAATCTCACAGATTTTTATAATCTTTTTATACCAAATTTAGTTTGACTACTTGTACATACTTAAGGCATGTCACCTCATATTTTGGTAAACAACATAAGCCATGTTTCCAGTGAGTGGTGGAACAGTTTAAGTTGGTGCATCTCTCATTTTATATATATTTTTTGACTTTAAGTATGTGAAATATTGGTAGAAGTATTAACATAAGCAATTTGTACAGTTCCACTTATTGATACCCTTCCGCCGGACACTCTTGTCATTGTTCCTACAGTCTTGGTGACCTAGTCTCAATAGTCACTCTTTTTGTGACACTATTTTCATTTTGTCTCAACCTCATTTTGGGTTTTTTGTGTCTCCCAACACCAGGGGAGATTACCAGGCAGTGCTCTCATGGTGGAGCTCCATCAGGAAGGTCACATGACATGAACACGTCTGCCAAGTTGCTGCACAGAACTAGATGACCGACTCTTTTTTACTTTTCCACTCTTCCATTTTTCTAGTCTGCCACTCTTTTCCTGTCTTTTCATTTCCTTGATATGAAATATGGCTTTAGAGCTGACAATGACCCATATGAGCCACAAGAGGGACAAGTGGGTCAGTGATTTTAAATGGTCCAATACCAACTTGTCAGCCTGAAACTTCCCACCAGCCAGTCGAAACCGGAGGAGCCTTTCAGATACATGAAAAATGTCTTAAGAACCAAGAAAAAAAGTCCAGTCGCGTTCTCTTTAAGGACTTAGCATTACTATAACCTTGATGATGGAAGCATTTTTTTAAATAAAATGTTTGTAAATCTGTGAACTGATTTGCACATAAATCACCTCATTTACGAAAAACGTATTCCACCGTGTAAACCTGGATTTGACAGTAGGAATGTGTGCACCCTAACGAATGCTTGTCAGTGACAGATTCATTATCATAGACCCCCCCCCCCCCCCCCCCCCCCCCTCCCAGAAACTACCATATAAGGAGTTGTGACGCACTCTCATCTTGCATGTCTACTTGTGGACAAACTTTTATTAAAAGTGAGAGAGAGAGGGGGGAAGAAAAAACGTTTTCTGCAACTGGAAAGGGGAAAGATGTTTTTTTTTTTTTGCTCTGGTAGGACGGGGATCAGGGAGGAAGTGGCCTGGAAAGAACCCAGACAGCACATCGAATTGATTTAATCAGCCGAGTGACATTTAACGCAACATATTCTGAAGCTTAAATTTGTGACATTCCCATCAGTTGAGATGGGACGTGTTATAATTCAAATTTATTCCCAAGTTTAAAATGTGTTAAAGATAGCTGCTTGTTGTAACAATAACCAGATCGTTTAAAATGATAAAGTATGTGTATTATTTACAAAAGCTCTACGTACAGTCACAGATTTTGTTTGAAAGTGATATTTTCATGAATGTGGTGAATAGTTTACACACAAATTCCTCGTGCTTGTTTTTTTATGAATGAGGCCTGACGTCTGTCGTTAACACAAGTGAACAGAGTGGGTTTGTTTAAAACTGAATGATACCACCACAATAATCTCTGGTCTCCATTCGACACCTCTGGTTTTCAATTCCAGTACTGCCAAGAACATTTTCAAGATCAAAGAACATTTTTATTTCGAGTTAGTTATGCAAGTAGCTCATTAACATGCATTGGTGTGTCCAGACCCTCAGAAAGCTCCTGTCCACGAGGCTCAAAGTACCAACACAATAACATCACTGTCCCAAGATTACAGTGAGTTTTTGGAGCAGGCGGGGCCCGCCACACCCTCTCATCCCTGGGGGCCATCTATAGCCACAGTCGCGTCTGGTAAGAGTGTGAGTCAGGGGTCTAAGAGCCAGGCTGTTACACCTCCATCTGGACCTCTGAATTAAACATTAACTAAGCAGACGGGCTCCCTGCCTCTCAGCTTGAAGAACTTGGAACTGAAGCCAATTAACCCATGCCTGGTCCATTCAGATCTGAGTGTGTAGCCAATTAAGAGGGCAAGTTAACAGCTGATAAAAGGCTTGGGTTTGGTTTAACATCAGGTGCAATGAACATGTAAAACCACCAAAACTGATGGAGAATACTTTGCCTTTGTCAAGGATTCTGGGATCCCAATCCTATCTTGCCCTATCCAAATGAAATGCACCACTTTTGGTAATGATCAGCTCTACTTCAGAATTTGCTTCTTGTAACCCAAGAATACAGGAACTTCTTAAAAGATGAACTTGGAAAATCTTGTTTTCAACATTATGTCACATAATGCCAAAATGTCATCAGACACCGGTTTCATAACATTGTAGTCTGGTTTCTGTGACTATTTTTGAGGAAACACAACAGCAAATGAGACAAAGTCAGGAAGCGCAGAAAACAAGAGCTAAAGATCATCAGGATCCTTGTTTTGTCCAAGTGTGATAACCGATGTGACCAGTCACAAGCTTCCGTTTCAACTAAGCCTAGATTAGCAAACTGTGTCATTAAAAGAGGCCCTGCAGTTATTTCTGCCAAAAAAAAAAAAAAAAAAAAGATCAGAATCACTGTTTCTGTTGGATGCTGGGCTCTGTGGAGCAGCTCTGAGGTGGAAAAGAAGTTTTGTTGGACCGTAACTGGGAAAAACATTAGGAACGTCACAGAACGCTGACATACTTTGATTTAGCGCTCATGGAGCAGCTCCACGAACACCCCGAATAATGTCCAAGATTTATTTCTGTGCAGGATAGTCTGAATGTATTAAAACAGTAACTTTTTTTTCCTTTTTGTGTTGGCGCTGCTCCAGCACACTAAACCTGACGTGAAACACATGTTGTAAGGTCAAGGTGCCAGCTCGCAGCTCCGAGCGTGTTGGAGCGTTCACATGGATGCGAGACACGCGGCTTAAAGGTCTAAAATTTCAGCACATATTTTTATGGAAACACAAGACAGAACGGTAGCCTCAGCTGAAACATTTTCACACATTTACGTTTGATCGTAGGTGTTCACTGACCGCGTTGACACAAATGCATCAGGTGTTTGGTATTGTAGAGTAATAAAAACATTTCTTTTTAAAAATGGTATAGAGTTTTGTAATAGGCCCCTTCTTTAATTCATATCAGTTGAAATATGAAACACCAGGCTGCCATATGTGAGTGGGCAGCCTGGCGTTTCACATTTTCTTTCTTTAACCTTTCTCTGCAGCCCTGCTGCTTCAGCATTCAAACGCTCAAGCATGTACATTTGCACGCATATTCCTATTTGTAAGCTGCACCGGCAGGAAAATGTTTTGGACATAAAATGTTTACAACAGCGGTAACTAGGAATTCATTGCATTCAGCAATTCAGCAGTCAGCACGTCCCCGTTGGACGGCTAACACTTCAATCAGTCGGCTCCCTCGGGGCAGGAAAAAGTGTAATGACGGTGAAGCTTTAAGAAACAGGTGTTCGTCATGCTAAGGGTGTCTTTGAAGGTGCTGAGAGTTACAGAGCAAGTGTGAATCACTGCTAATTGTGTGAAATTATAGTGGTGAGGTTCAAAATGAACTCATGCCAGTGTAACCGGAGACAGTGGAGCTTTGGAGGATTGTCCATGCCACAGTTTCTGCACTGAGAGGGGTATTCCTGGATGTTTACATAGCAACGACTCCGGTTTTCCTGCAAATGCTGCAGGGAGCTTAAGGAAAGCTCATCTGATTATGATGAATGGTTTGCCTTTCAAAAGCAAATTTGTTTATTGAATAACATGGAGAAAAAAAAATGCTGGCTCATTTTTCGAAGTGCTGAATCAAAAGTCTGCAGAAGGAGAGAAATTGTGCACCACTTGGAGACTTATGGGATTAAAACTGCTGAATAAAATGTGGCTGGTTTGGATGAAACCTTCATTCTTGTTTGTTAAAAGGTAAAATGTACTCCAAATTAGATTTATGGATATTATTTTTTTTCTTCTGTTCCATTTTTTTTTAATGATCAGCATGGATGTCATGTCTAATTACAAAATATTCACCCTCGAGACACCAAATCAGTCTTTTGTCACGTTTACATGAGGGTGAAGCTTCTCATTCATTTTATCAAAACAAACATACATAACTAAACCAATTTAGAGAGGACAAATAAAAATAATTTGTATTTACTGACAAGAAAAAGATCATAAGCCAGGATAAATATCGCCTAAGCCTGCCTTAAAATCCCAGTACTTTAACATATCTGTGTACATCACGTTTATGAAATACTGCACTAAGTATTACACAATATTTCTCTTTACAGAAGACAAACATGAATTATTTATCTTGTCCTCTAACGTGTGGGGTTATTCACACTGGCAGCTTTCAAAGGAGAACAACTAAAACATGTGAACATGTTTTAGAAGTCAAGACTGAATTTTGTCATCTTCATCCTCCAAAGTGCTCGTCTGCATGCTGCTGGCTGTCCATCATTTATGGAAGAATGATTCTTCCTACGTCTGTAACGTTCACACAGTTTTAATATATACACTGTGAGAGTCTTATTCATTGTAGACTATGAAGTATATTATTGTGACCTAAAGTGAACTTTAGTGGATGTAGCTTTACAGACATTTTTAGGGAGAGAGAGAAAGAGGTGGGCGACCCACAGCGAAGAGTCACAGGCCGGGAGTCAAACCTGGCTCGGCTGTTCGAGGAGAATCGCCTCTGCACACGGTCCACCTGCTCAACATGATGAAGATGAAGAACATAAATATACATTTAAACTAAAGCTTTTAAGAAAATCCCTTTTTATAAAATAAAAAAAAAAACCTGCCAAACCTGTTAACCTTCTGACAAACAATTAATAGTGTCACCTTTTGTGACTTACAGTCTCTTCTGGTTCCTGTCTAAGTTCCTAAATGTCCCTTAAGGAATTGTTACCCATTTTTCCATAGCAGATTAATTGCTGTGATCTCCCTCTGTATAGTCTCAGTAGGATTTAGATCTGGACCGTGAGAGGCTGCTCCTCAACCTTGACTTTGGTGTCCTTCTAAAGGGTTTTGGACAAACTTAGATTTTTCTCTTGGATCATTTGCCTTGTTGGAATAAGACTCACCGGTGACTTAAAGCTACACTAACAGCAGACTTTCTTCCTCAGAATATCAACACATGTATACATATTTTTCATGCTTCCATGATCCCTGTATCCCACGACCATGTGGGGCTCCTACCCCTGTGTTTCAGGGTGGGAACTGTGGGCTTTGTATTTGAAGGTTCCTTTTCCAAAAAAGTGCATCAGTCCACAAGAAGCCCCAGTTGTACTCCTCTGACTAAAGGACAAACTTCCAAATCTCATTCTCATGTTTCAGATGTTTTAAATCACTTGGTGGCTAACAATTTTGACCACCTCAGTTTTATGCATTTATTTATTTATTTTACTTTCAGAAGTGTACTAAATATGGGGTTGTACGACTGAAGAATGGCTTACCTAGTGTGTGTCCTTGTTGCTGTTTCTCTTTTTTGTAATAAATAGTGCAACAATTGCTCAGTATTTGGGGAAAATGTTCCATAGGTCATTTGGAGTTAATAATTTTGACCTTTCAGATAAATGTGTCAGCTTTTGCAAAACTTTACATAAATACCATTCAGCAACATTTCACCATCACCCAGTCATGCTTGGCAATGCTTCATGTAGAAAAGGTTTCGTAAGTGGACTTTGTTAGTTGCCACATGACTTTGACAGGGTTTTTATTTCTGTTTTGGGAACTGAAACTAGAGTCTTGACTCAGAGTTTCCTTCTTCCTGAAGATTCAGTTCTCTTGGGGGCTGGAGGTGTTATTTATGAGCTGCTTTCATATTTTAGGCTGCAGATGATGTAAAAACTCATCTCAGCAGGATTGCATTTCGATCAGTCTTCGGGAAATCTTCCTGACATCTGCCAGTGAGGACTTTGTTTTAAGACTTTTTGAGGCTTTGGATGATCAAAAGCACATACTTCTCCATAGTATGGCGTGTTTTTCTGCCACTCTGGCTGCCGTCAGTGTGCTGGGATTTGTACACCTCTCAACAGCAAACGAGGTGTGTGATGTTTATGCTGCAGTTGGGCAAAATGTGACTCTGCCTTTTGTCTATAAAGGACTACAAAACTCACACGCACTGAGTTGGACTCACAACAACAGCAGGATTTTCTACAGACAGCAGAGCAGAGTGACCCATGGAAAACCAGAGGACATCACTGCAACTGGATCTCTTTTGCTGAAGAACATAAAGTCCATAAATGAAGGGATTTACCAAGCAACTGTGCTGCATCCCAACAACACTTTGGCTAAGTCCTGGACTGGTCGTCTCTGCATTATGGAAAAAGTACAGAAACCTCATCTCAGTTATGTCTGCGACTTCAAGTCTAACGCTGTTAATCTCAACTGCCACGTAGCCAAACCCCAGTCTGTGGCCTTCTCATGGACACTTGATAAAAAGGTATTACCAACTGAAACAAAACAAACGCTGAGCTTCTCTCTTTCTCTGCTGAAAGATGAGAGGAGCTTCTCCTGTAGCGTGGCAAACAGCATCAGCAAGGAAATCAGCAACACAGTTAGTCCAGCATGTAAAGCTCCATCACCAGCGCCACAACTATTTTGTTTTAAACCCATAATTGTTGTGGTGGTGTTGGCGGGAGGAGCAGCCCTGATTGTACTTTCGCTCATCGCTGTCATGGTATTGTGCTGCTGCCTCAGACGCAGCAAATCCCAACTGAAAGTCAAGGACAACAGCGAGTTGACGATGCTTTCTCTAAAAAAGCGAGAGCTTGACTCCGCCAGCCCGATGTACGAGACGATGCACTGTACAGAACACTCCCCTCCTGCGAGCCCCCAGCCCTCACAAAGAACGTCTTACCAGAACGTCTCCCCACCCGAAGTTCAGACTGAAAAAGCACCTCAGCAGCAATCTCCAGTAGTTGAGGGACAGCAACCATCCCCAGTGCCCAAGCCGAGGACAAGGAACATCCAGAAACAAAACATCTGAATGTGTCGACCTCTGATGGAGACTTTCAGAAAAACAAACGAGCTGTTTTATTCATACAGTGACACATAAAGAAGAAGAAAATGTCTTCATGCTTTGAAGGGATTGACTCTTTACAGGCCAAACGCAGACGCCCCAACGCAGACGCCCCAACGCAGACGCCCCAACGCAGACGCCCCAACGCAGACGCCCCAACGCAGACGCCACAACGCAGACGCCACAACGCAGACGCCCCAACGCAGACGCCCCCAACGCAGACTGAAGGCTTGTTTGGTTTAAAAGTCCGACAGAGCAATGTCTGACAGTTGTTCAGGATGTTTTATTTTGTCTGTTTACAAACCTTTACTATGCTTTTTTCTTATCTTTTTCATTTGACTGTAAATAAGTGCTTGACGTTTCTTTGTATACCATTTTCTTGGGTACAAAAAGGAAATGAAAGTCAAAGAAATAATTTTTTCTTTTCGTTTGTTAATGATGCTGCAGGGGGTATTTGTGCTGTGAGTGGACAACCCCTTGATCTTTCTATTGTATGATTTTTTTTTTTTTTAAAGATTGTACTTGCTGAATAAAACTGAAGTGGGTTCACTTGGCCCGCTGTAAACACAGAAGCATTTTTCCCCCTTCTTTTAGCTCCTGTTCATGTTCTCCCTGCACATTAAGGCCTTTTGTTCTCCAACTTTGCTCAGTTAAAGCAAACCCCCAGTTCCAGGGTTGTAAATATGGCACAAGGAGCGCTGGACAGTAACTAGCACCTGAGGGTGAGCTCAAGAACAGAAGGCTTACCCGTCTCACGCTATAAGTCTCACTCTTGCATAACAGTTTCTGTGAGGACGAGGTCTTTCTTCTAAAAAAGGACTGATTCTATACATGTGACAATGATTTGCTCTGCTTCTATTTTTATTGGCACTAGTGGGCAGACACTTCAGCGAGCCAGTCATTGTCATTCAAGTGCACGAGTCACTGATGAAACTGACAACCAAGCAGTTGGCCAGTGTGGTGATCTTGGAACGTCAAACCATCTGCCGATACATGGGAACACTCAATCCGTGGCCTGGACGCCAACATACATGGACTGACAATGAAAGTAACAGCTTTAATGGTTCGTTTCCTCATAAAATAAAGATGGTTTTCCTTCTTTCTGCTCCATTTATTTATCCATTTGTTTTTGGTTGTTGAAGAAGAATTTGGGAGGGTGTTTTTCCTTTTTTTATATTTATATTTAAACATGTAAGTCACTTCCTGTTGCACAAGTTGTATGAAAGGTGCTATGCAAATAAAGTTTGATTGCATCACTGTAGTGATACATGCTGCTTTAGTACTTCAGGCCCGGAAGACAGAACTTAAGATAGGAACTTGACATTACATATCTGTTTTACTGTAAGTGTTAAAACACATGTGGACAAATTTATTGGTGCATTTCCCCAGAAAAAATAACCCATACCATCTGAAATAACTTTCACCGGCAGGAGTTAATGCCCTGCGTGATTATTTATTTTGTGTATAACACACATCTTTCAGTTTTTTTTTATCAAACTTAAAGTTTTACAGAGTAAAACAAATGAAAATGGCACTGTCAGTAATTATTTCCTGGGGGCTTGTTCGTTGGCACAGACTAATGTGTCTCTCCATGAGCCTTCTACATCTGCCAGGTCCAGGTATGTTGGTCCACTCTTTGTGAGTAAACTGCTGCAGCTGTCTTGTGTTTAAAGACGGCTTTCTCCACATTGCATTTTTCACGCCTTCACATAGATCCTCTACAGGACTGAGACCAGAGGGTCATTTCAGAATAGTCAAATGTGTTTTTATTAGACATTCTTTGTGCTTTTCACTGTGTTCTGGGTGGTTATCCTGTTGGAGGGCCCATGGCCCGCAACTGAGGCCGTTTCCAGACACATTGCAATATGTTTTGCCCCAGGATGCCTTATATTCTTAAGACTTCCCTGTATCCTGCGCAGATCCAAGGCCTCCTGTCTCAGACAAAGCAAAGTTTTTCCAAAACAACAGAGCCCCCTCCATGTTTCACAGTAGGTATCGTTCTTTTCTGGGAAAGCTTGTGTTTTTTTTCTTTACAGCACTCATTTTGCCACCATAACAGCTGCATGACTAGCTGCCAAGGTGGTACAGTTCATTCCACCTCCTGAAAACATTCACGGAGAACAGCTAGGCAGGACAAGGGGCCACAGAGGAAAACAACCAAGGATTATGTAGCAATGCCACCTCTGACTGCAAGTGGGCAGCATATCACAAGAACGTTCATATTAGCCTCTGGAATAAGACACGTTGTAGTGCACCTCTAGTGGGACAAAGTGGTATTACAAGATTTGTTGTCATCAGTGGCCGTTTTTAGTTTAGATTCTTCCTTGTGGCCAGATGTGGCATTACTACATAAAGTGACTTTAATCCAGCTAAACCGCATACCTAATAGAAAGGTTACTAGCTGTACTGCACTGCCACACATGGTGCAATACAGTCTCCACCCACAATGAAGATGTTAGCAAATAAAAAAAGAGTAAAACGTTTGTAAGTAATAATAACACAGAGGACAAGAACAGATTACTGATTATGAAAAATCATCCAAAGCCTATCAAACACTGTCTAGAGCATGCTGGTAGACCACCCCCATCACACTACACACACAGTGTTGGAGGTGGTTGAGCGTACCCGGCACGAAATTCATTGATTCCAAGCCAGAGATGTAAGTCATAAACTTTAAACATTTACAGTTCTCAACAGGAGCAAATTGTATGTTTGTAAAGTAATTTCAGCTTTGGAGCATTTGTAGCTTTTGCTTTAACAAATCTGCTGTCACAAATTTTAAAAAATGGGTCAAATGAGGAATATTTCTGTCATTTTTATTCAGTGAAGAATGAAATAAATGGAAGATTTGTTTTCCTCATCATGCAATAGTCTTTTAAAACTTGTGTTTGGATTTTCTCTAATACAATAGAAGATTATGTTTACAGATATGATTCCTGAAATAAACAAAGTTGGCAAAAAAAAAGAGCTTGTGTTTCATATTTGCATGAAAAAGTACATAAAGCAGCTTATTGGTCTCAAACGCAGGCCTTTGTTCCAGCTTCTTACATGTCAGCATTCTTGCATTAAATTTTGCTTGCTTGCAAGAAGTTATTAAAGGGAACAAAATCAATAGAGAAACGGATTAGCTAAGGCAAATATCTATTATCTCCGATGGGTAAATGGTAATCCACACATGAAAGTGTTTGCTGTCTTGTCTAATGCTGTGTGACAGCCAGATAATGGAATCCCCCTGAGCGTCATCGCCCAAAACCCACAAGCCAATGTCATCTTTTGTCAGGTCCTGCTCCGCTCCTGCTCGCTTTACATGGCTGATACTTTCAGTCCAGTCGGCACGGATTTCGGAGCTGTTATCTGGAACAAATTTTTTTTTTTTTTCTCCATCTCAGTCTGCATTTCTCAAGAAACGATTTAACTGGCAGCTCGCCGCATCACTTTCCCTCCTGAAACTACACGCACTGTAGAGACAGAGACAAATGGCAAACATGCACGTGCGGTATTCTCACGCACAGTTTGTGCAGCCACCCGGGACTACATTTCGTTTTACAACTTAATGAAACACATCTCGTATCCCAAAGCCAGATCTATCCTGGAAATGGAAGGGAAATACTTCTGAAATGTGTTTAATCAGTGGCCCTTGGAGCCTAGAGGATATACCCGTTTGATGTAGGCGTGCATGTGTCCAGGAAAAAGGTCAATTACCCTTGGAAAGTATTTATACTCATGTCAGATCATTCTTATTAAAGCTCTCTCGCGTCTGCGGTTGCCAAGTCTGGGGAAAGTACACATCAGAACATCAGAGGTCAGCCAGCGCAGTGGCCTTTTTCATCAGATTTGTCCAAAAGCAGAGATGATTATGACCTATTAGCATTCTTGAGCATATCTGGCATTTATTCATCTCAGTCCTCTTTTGAAACTTAAAGCATACAGTGTTTGACTTATACAAACCACAAACTTTCACTTAGTTTTAATTTTTTTAAGAAAGCAGCGCAATCAGTTATTCTTGAAGGTCAAGCACATAATTACTTTAAGTGATATGTTTGCAGCATCTGTCTTTTAAAAACTCACTCCCAGTGGAAAGCGAGTTGAATGCTTTTGTTTGCTCTTCTCAAACACACTAATGCATTCAAATGGTGCTGCAGCCTGTCCTGAATTTCTCCTTAAGCATCAAATTAACACCAACCCACTCTGTTTTTTTCTTCTTCTTCACACCACATGCAATATGAGGACTGGCTTTGTGCAGACTGTGAACGTCTGAAACATGGATTGAAATCAGGGTGTGCTGATTTTTAATCAGTGCAGTAAACTACCCAGGGACATAAAAGCCTGGCTTGGATAAACTAAACTGAGCATCTGAAATCCAACTGGATCTTCGGCTTTTTTTTTTTAAATAGCATTTTACAAGAAGAGGTCAAATGTTTTGTTCCAACTTTATGGGCAACAGTGTAAAAAAACAGCACTCAAAAGTTTGATTATTATTAATATTATTATTTTTAAAAGGAAGAAAATTACTGAAGTCGTGTAAAAGAAATAAAACAGAATGAGATTCTTATAAGCCTAAAAAAAACACATCAACGGAATAAAAGAGGAAATGCAGAAATAAAAGTACATTTTTAATCTGATGGCAGCAGCATGCCTCAAAGTTCATGCAGGGAACGTTTTACGACCGTGTTAAGTCAGCATCCCCTTTGCTTTTTAAACTCCAGCTATGTCTGTGACTTAGGGACCAGTTGCTGGAGCTTTGTGACAGGAATGTTGTCCTGCTGTCTTCTCAGCAGTCCTGGGTCTTCCTTGTAATATGTT
The DNA here is from genome assembly GCA_014839995.1 of Xenentodon cancila. NCBI lineage: Eukaryota > Metazoa > Chordata > Actinopteri > Beloniformes > Belonidae > Xenentodon > Xenentodon cancila. The sequence continues at coordinate 26,642,130 of CM026199.1, forward strand.
TTTGTTTCCTGATATGACAACTGTTTTCAGTTTGTAAAAAAGGTCTGGACTTGTAATCAGGATTTTGTTATGGATGCAGTTTGCAGTATAGCATTGTCTTGCTGAGAGAGGTAAAGCTTTCTATGAGAAAGATGTTCTGAACCTGATAACCCTCTGTAGCCTGTACATGGAATCCGTGTACACTGTACATGGATCCCAAAAGCATATAGTCCAAAGCAGGACAGAGTTCCTTTTTGCCTTTTTGCCATAATCAGTTTAATCAGTTTTTAAAAGAGCAATGCTCCTAAATTGCCTCCCTTGGGGGTTGCTGCCCTGGATGTTTTAGGTATATTCCTGCTCCAACACAAATTATGTATATGAAGACTTGTACAGATCTCAATCACTAGGTGCTGGTGATTGATTCATTTAAATCATGTATGTTGGAGCAGGGAACATTTCAGAAAATGCAGGCGAGTGGACTGGAGTGGAGTTAAGGAACAGTGGCATGTGGCAGGGTGGTTGCATGACCGCGAGCCGACCTGCATTTCTGGATGACACGGCAAACTATGTTTTCAGACAGCGATTTCCAGAACTGTCCCAGAGCCAATGCAGCGGTATCTTTTACAGGATATTGCTTGTTTTTCTTTTATTGCATTCCCATATGATGACCTGAAGATCAAAGGCATCCAATACTGATTTTCAGCTTTGTGCCTTTCACACAGAGATTCATTCAGATTCTCAATCTTTTGGTGACTTTATTTCTTTTGGTTAAACAACGTAGATTATGAGATCGAAGGTTATGTGTAGGAACATTATTCAGAAATTGCTTCACAAGTTCCACAGTTTTTCACAGGATGGTGAACCTCTGCCTTTCTTTAGTTCTGAGAGACTTTGCCCCTCTAAGATTTTTTAATTTTTTATACCCCAAATTTTCACTGACCAGTTACCAGTAAACTTAATTATTTGTAAGATATTCCTTTACCCCTTTTTCTTTTTAATACCACCAGCCATTCCAGTCTGTTTTGTGAGTCCTAGCTTCATTAAGATATGTTTTTTTAAGGAAATGGTGAAATGCATCACGGATGACTTTTGACATGCTTTCTATGCTCTATTTGGATTTACATGTCAGCATATTCTGTTTATATTTACATTTAACACATCATTCCACCTTTTTTTTTTTAAAACTGTTGTTGCATGTACATGTGATTAGTGCATCCAATGCTTGATTTTGCATATTTGTTGACCCTCAGCTAGTGTATCTTCATCATGGGCACTGCTTCAAATTCCAGGTGAAGCGCCAGGAGGATGTGCCTAAACAAACATTCCTGAATAATCAACTGTAGACAAAAGGAAGGTAAACTCCAGTCCACAACTGCTGTAAAGCAGACCTGTCATTTGCTCTGCACCTTGAACACTATAATAAAAATGCTTCTATCAGACAAATTACCCGAGCATGATGTGACACCTGATATAAATCAGAAGAAAAATTCCACCTTCTGCTCTAATAACCATCTTGCTCAACAGACATACAATGATCAAACATTTTTGTAACATTCTTGGATGTATAGTAAGTGTTTGTGCCAACATAAAATTACAACTTGGCAATAGACGAAAAAAGTCCAAATCTCTGCTGTCATGATGGGCATTTTGCACAATATGCTTTTTTGCTTTGACATGCAGGGGATAAGCATTTTTAGATGATTTTCCTGGATAGCTATAATACCGATTGAGGAACACCCAGAAGAGATCATTTGGATAGTTTGAAGCGTTTATCTCTGTCTTTTGGCCTATCTCCTCACAGACAAGAAGGATCCTTTAAATCCTATTGTATGCGGGGACTCGAGCAAGGATAACAGCATGTCATTGAAGAGCCATGCAACAAAGGTTCAAGATGAGAGAGGTGTAAAGGTGTGACAGAAGGCTAACAACACAGGGCTTTGCTTTGACTATGGCGCGCATATCAAACAAAGCATCAGTGGAACTTTGCAGTGGCCATGCTGTGTGGCCTCGGTTTCTTCAAACATGCTTGCAGTGGCCTCATACTGGAAAATTGCCTTGAAAAGTATTTTATCACCAAAATAGATAAGAACTATGAAAATAATGGTCTTTTCAGGAGATTGTGCAGGTTGTTTGTTGCTGCTGTGGAAACCATGTAGTAAGGAGAGAAGTAAAATAGCATAATTACTAATGTATGAGGTTTTGTCTTGCCATTGTATTCATGCACCTATGCCATAAACAGCAGCAACAACCTAGTTTTAAAACAAACCTTTGTATTGGGACGGTATAAGGATGTTGTTGTTGTTGTTGTTGTTGTTGTTGTTGTTGTTGCCAAATCTCAGCAGTATCTAAATTCCATTTCATCTCTATAGATTGTAAAAAAATGTAAATATTGTAGTTGTGCCAGATATTTTTTTCTGGAGTAGTGCAAGGTTAATGATACGTTTCAGTCTAGTTTGTCATAAATGCATTGTATTGACATTGTTGTGTGGAAACTCTGGATTAGTCAGTTCTGGTTTTACTGGATCTCCCTTTGTCAAAACTTATCCAAGTGCCCTGAGAAACGCAATTCACGAGTTGTTGGATTATTTGGAAGTTGTTGTAGAAGGATTCTTGTCTGTGTGTTGTTTTTTTCAGAGTTTATATAAATAATTTCATGTCACAGCTATTAGCTTGTCATTTGGAGTCCCGCAGGGTTCTAGTTCAGGCCCTTTACTGTTTTTACTCTATATTTTCTCCCACTTTAGAGAGACCAGATTATAAACTGAGTATATCAGTTTTAGGCTGACAATCAATAGCTGTACTGTTCATTTTTAAAGATCCTAAATTTCATCAATCATCATTAATAATTAGCAGGAAAACGCTTCCATTTAGGCCGCTTTAATACCACATGACTTTTAAGCCAGATTTCCGGGTCACTGTGGGAAAGAGACCCTGTAAACATTCAATGAGGCAAAACATGTTATGCCACATACAACAATATGAGCAGGGAGCTACTGTTTTTGTTTTTTATTACAATTTCTTTTCTTATATTACCGTAATCTGCAGTTCTCTGTAGCACAGAAAATCTCTAGCTGCCTGTGTGTACTAATTTATCCTTTTTTACTAGGGCTCTCTGTGTTTACCTTTTTTGATTTGTATCCTGAGCAAATCATCACAAACAACTTGCACTGCTTGTTTCTTCTCTCGAATGAAACACATTTGTTTTTCATGTGGCTTTGCCTCATTTCCTGTGTGTTATGTTGACAAAACATTATTTGGAATTCAGCTGGGTGGCCAAGATGTTGTCAGATTGTGTAGTGAGTGACCCCACGCCCACCCCCACCCCCACCCCCACCACCACCCCCCAACCGATGCCCATCTATCATACAGTCTGAACACACTTCACACTTCAGTACTCTGATTACAGGACAAGTCATGTAGTCCGAACAGCATTGCACCAGCAAAGACCTTGAGCTCATAAAAGACAGAATAATCAATCAGTTTGAAATTCTAAACTGTTGGTCCAGAACTGCTTTTTTTACTTTAAAAACATTCCTGAATTAAAAAGACTGGTGTCAGAGTCTGGATTGGAGATCGCCCATCCTTTTATCTCTTAATGCAATACGCTTCTTGTACAAAAACACTATATCAAGGCTCCTAATTAGCATTAACAAATTAGTTTACAGGACACCTGTTTTACCATCCTTTTCATTGATTTCCACTTCATTTTAGACCTTATTTTAAAGTTTTGTCGCTACCTTTTAGGGCTTTGCACTGTCAGGCTGGTCTGTATTTTTCAGACTTGCCCTCATGTCTTTGAACCTGAGATGGTTACCGGTTCACCACACTCACACCCTTAGTTCAGCGCTGCACTGATTCTGCTGGTTCTTTTAATAAGCTGCTGATGACTTTTATATTAAAGCAGCACAAAGGAGCCGTTGGAGATTTTTGCTCAGCAAGGCCCCCCTCTACATGTGGAAGTTACAGAACAGTGTATAAGATTTACTCGAGTCTCTCAATCACCTTTGTCGTGATATCTCTGTCCAAAGTTATTTTAGTGTTTGTTTGTTTTTTTGTCCCTGGAGACTTTCAGAGCTAGACAAAACTTCCTAAAAGTAAGTAAGTATTCCTCCAAAAATAATTGAAACTGGCATTTTAACATGAAAGCACTCATTTGCGCAGATTGACTTGTATGGTATGCTTTAGTCCTCTTTACTGTTTTCTTATTTTTATGTTTTTTATGTATATAACTGTATCTTGCTGGGGAAAATGTGACACTTTCTATCTGTAATAAAAGAATATGTAAAAGTTAACACTAATGCATGGCTGTCCAATTAGGAACACATCTAATCATGCGTCTAACAAGTCTTCAGAGCCAATTAATCTGAAAAGAGTTTTAATCCTTATAGCAACTGACGGGCTGGTCAGAGTGGCCACTGATGCTTCAGTCTGTGCCAATAAATGTGTCATAAGCAGCTGGGACGTGTATGTCGTTGAGCTGCCGCACCAGATGGAGTGCTAAAACTGAATTAATCCTACTGCCGCTGTGACATGTGAAAAGCTTGTGAATCGTTCTTATATTGCAAATTATGTGGCAATTAGCACTGTCTGCGAAATGCAAAGAGTGGCCGGGGGGAAACATTTTAGTAGGTGGTTCAGGTGACAGAAAACTACTGATCTGTGAGGAAATGAAAGTTCAGATGCACTTTGGTAGCTTTCAGAAAATGTAACAGTTACATCTGCTTTTGCACCACTGACTCACCCTTCCACGAAGCCTGTCTGTGTTCCACGCCTTCTTTTATTTAATCTGCGTCTATTTACACAACTCTCATTGGACACAAATTAAATCACTTGTAAAGCACATCCATTGTTAAAATTATGGGTTTGGAGGCTTTTCTTTTCTTAGGAGAACAGTTGTTATAGTCTAAACACGAAAATCTTGGATCAGTTTAAGTGCTGCTTTTCGCTGCTTTTCAGATGATGCAATTGTAGGTGATTTGCAGAATCTCAGCTTTGTTCAAAGAGCTGTTTTTGAAAAATACACCCATGGATCAGCTATATACTTACTGATCGTTTTTGCTGTGTCATTGAAAAAGGTTGAAATCTATTTTAGCGCACAGCCATGACTCTGGGCAGTTAGTCTGCAACTGATCTGTGTTGCTTGTCATGAGGAAGAGGAATGCCTCGCAAACTCCGAGTCTTGTGTTCCCTCCTCTTGTGCAGACATACTTCAGAATAATGAATCCCTTTTTAAAAATTCTGTTTTTTAATGTGACATGGCCAGAGAGTTTAAAATACTGTGGCTGCCTGTTGTATCGCTCTGCTGAAGTGGTCTTGTCTGTGTTAGAGTGGCCTCATCACCACACAGACTGCTAGAAGTGCCTCTCTTGCTGAGCTAATAGACTCATTGTACAAACGAGTGCGTAGTGATGACTGTGTTTGAATGTGTGTCCTTCAGACACACACACACACACACACACACACACACACACACACACACACACACACACACACACACACACACACAGTGTCTGACATCCAGACAGGAAGACCTGTTCATCAAGACGACGACGACGCTCACGCTGGCTCTTGATTACCAGGCACACAGAGGAGGAGGGGAAGCTTTGGGGCAAAGGACATTGTTGAAGTTGTGAGGGTCTTTTAAAGACTGACTAGCTGGATTATTTGGGGGGGGGGTCATGCTTCAAGTGGGTTAAACATGATCTAATAATCAATTGACAATCACAGCCACCAGACTCACTGATTTTGTGTCAAACTCGACATTTAAAGGAGAGTCCCACCTCTCTCTTGTTCAGAGATTGCATCTTTTTTTGTTTAACTGTCGTCTAACTTGGGTCTTGAGTTCAACTGTTTGGAATTGTCTTTTCAGAAGTGGTCTTAGATGACATCAGGTTAGTAGGTTTTGTTTTGTTGTTTTTTTGTTGTATTTTTTTTTTTTATCTGAAAGGAATTTCCTACTAACTTGAAGTTTGAATAATAACTGAATAAAATATACAGCGGCTCACTGGTCTCTTAAGTGTAAAAAGAGAAAACAAAAGGGACATTATGTAGGTGTACTTTATCCTGATGAGCTGCCAAATCTGTGCAAAAATATCAGTTAAAGCTCATTTCACTGAAGTGTTAAGCTGTTAGAAATAACCCCCCCCCCGCCTCCTTGTTCTGAGGAGTTCTGTCTGCTGGTTTCGCACAAGCGTCGAGCCACAGCTCACTGCGTCTGGCGTTTGCCTCAGTCAGTCTAACTATGCTGACATGAAGCAACATTTTCCAGGCTGCTTAAAAGCCTAAAGTTTTACAGTGGGAAATTATCATTATTTCTGCAACAAAAACACTGCCACTGGTTATAACGTGTGCTTCTTTGAAATGACAGTCAGCAGGCTTTTATGGCCGTTTCTTTTTGAAACAACACACTTTACCCACAACAAGGGCATCAAAAATACAAAAATACAGTATGACATGCAAAATTACCGTCTGGCTGTACTGCGTTAAACGAGATGCCAGAGTAGAAATCCTTTAGGAAGTTTGTGTGATTCACACCAGAGTCTCATATTCATGGATCAAAGATCTGAAGTCCGTTTTTTTTTTTCCACACCACATGTTCATATGTGCTATTGGCACATACTATACTTGCACACCCCAGGGGTCTAACGCTTACTGGCCACTCCCCCACATACCACCTCCAGCTGGACCATGCCCGTGTCTGACAGCATACCACCAACACTGTGCGGTAAAGAGGTGGTCAGCTTTGGACCACGGCTGCGGTGCCCCACACATCGCTGCAGCTGTTACAAAATGGACACCATAGACATGTAACACAATACTTCAAAATGACCTCATTCAGTCTCAGGGAGTTAAAGTCAAAGTTGACACGATTTCCTTCAAAAGAGCTGGTTTTCAAGTTGGCTGTAGACTCTTTAATGCTCCATAATTAAAAAAAAGTGGCAACAGTTTCTGCCACCAAAGTACTAATACGTCGGTTAGGCAGCCAAGATGGATGCAAAATGATGTTCCATTTCAATGGTGCATTAAAATATGAAATGAATACTTCAAGGACCATCTGTTCCTCCATAGGATGGTTTATATGTACTGTATTTCAGCGAGGATTCATTTGTCTCCACTTTGATAACTTTACTGAAAAAAATCTCAAAGACCGCTGAGTTTGGAGGCTGGATATTTCCTGCATACTACCGTGTATGTTTTATTCTTTTTTTTTTCTTTTTTTTTTATACTGAACTATATGAATGTAGTGCAGCAAATCACAAAAAATAGATGCAACATTGGCATGCAAACATAAAAAAAGGCAGATATGAAACAGTGAACACTGGAAATTAAATTGGGGATTCTTTATTATTTGTTTATCTATTATTATGTTTATATAAATAATATAATAAACACTATTAAACATCTCATTTGTAAATAAATAGACATTCAAACGTAGCGTTTTGGATTTTAGTTAGAGCAACTTATAGCAACTGTCCAGTAAAGACTAAAGTATAAAAGTGAAAAGTTTTAATGCTTTACTGCCATCTTGTGGTCATCTGTCACATTAACCTGATAAAGTCAGTGCACAAAACTGGCCATTGAAATTAAACTCGCATGTGGTGTATGTATACACTCGCAGGTGTATGATTGTAAACTATAGAATAAAGTATAGGAAAGTATAGAAGACTACATAGTGGGTAAAATAGTATTTTAACCAATTATATAGACAGTTACATTTTTGCAAAGTCCAAACAAAACAAGCTAAGATCTGATTAATAAAATTACTGGTGATTGAAGTCTAAATAGATGATGCAGGTTCCCCGTCCTGGTAGTAAGTGATGAGTCCCATGAGTCACAAAAAAATCATCTGGCTGAAAGTAAACCTTTTCAGCTTTTAAAGGACAGTGAAACCTGATTCATGATCTACATCACACCTACGCAGAATTGGTAGAAATGCCAACTACGCCATAATTGTCAGACTTGTTGTGTCTGAATTGCTCTGTAATTGTTCTGACAAATGTTAGTTGGCAGTGTAGGGTTGTGTGCTGCAACTTGCAGTGCCGAGCTTCTTTTGTATGCTTCCTCAGATATGTACCTCAGACATCGAGACTAAAGAGCAGAGTCACATGAAGAGAAAGGGCAAACTTCAGGAGGCGTTGGCTCCAAAATTGAGCATGTCTCCAGTGACTACTGAAATCAGAATTGATATAGCCTTCAGCTGAAATCATAATTCACAAATGTATGCACAAGTAGCAACACTTTTTTGTTTTTTTACTGAGACAGCTGTGTTACAGTCTACGGTTCCAAACAGCTAGATGTCATTAGTTTGGCTACTTAGTACTTTCAGCGAACTTGTGAAGCCACTTCTGAGCTGTGAAACACCTACGGGTCCCCCCATAGGATCCAGATCCACATAATCCAGGTCCATGTGATCCAGGTCCATATGATCCAGGTCCATGTGATCCAGGTCCATATGATCCAGGTCCTGCTCAAGGTTTCTTCCCTCTTAAACGTGAGTTTTTCCTGCCATTGTTTGGTTTAAGGTTTTTCTCCCACTAGGGAAGGTTTTACCTGCCGTTGTTTATGTAATATTTGCTCGGGGGTCATGTTCTGGTCTCTGGAAAGATCCTAGAGACAACTTGTGTTGTAATCGACACTATATAAATAACATTTCATTGAGTTAACTGAGGTAAGGTGGGCCTGTTCTAACGAAAAGCCAAAACGCCTTGTTTGTTCCTCACTTGCCCATGTTTGGATTAAAGGTAGATAAGTAAGTTCACTCATTATTTAACCCTTAACACATCGTGTCTTATTTAGTCAATATCTCCTGACCATACATTAGCTGCCCATCTTGTGAGTACACCGTAAGGAGGGGGTAAAAAAAAAAACAGCCCGGTCTCCATAAGGCTGAAACATTGAGGCAGCTTGTGGCGCCGAAACAAAACACACACTGCGCCAACTAGTCACCAACAGGTAGAGGATTCGCGTTCATGCTCCTGACTTGGAGGAGGGTGCTTTGTTTTATATAAACACATGAGTTGTCATCCAGAAAACCTTTCCTCTACCGTTTTTAACCAGGGATTGGGCGGAGTAAGCGCCTGCCATGATGGCAACCACAAGAGCTTGAACAATCGGGCTTCAAAATGACTCTTAGGAAATGATTGATGACATCACATGAGGAGTTGCAGCCAGGGGCTGGAGCTGATACTGTAGAGGGTGAACAACAGTTGCTTTTACTGAAAGGACAGCAAGCCACTCATCTGGTTTGAAAATGGCAGAGATGTAGTTATTACTCAGAAATACAATGCAACCGAACAACCCGTCAGAGTCGTTGTGGCCCACATTGACCCAGTTACAGACGCCACATTCAATGCACAAGCATAAGTCTGGCTTAAGAAAGGCATGCGCCCATCTGTCCATCCATCCCTGCTTCTTATTTAGGGTGATGGGGATCTGCCGGAGCAGCTTGTTTGCTGCGAAGCTCTCTGACAGCAGATGTGGTGTTGCATTGTAGACACTAGGAGGCGCTGTTTACTCAGCGTGGGGAAAATAAAATCCTCCATCAGGCCACCTGGTGAGTGTCACCGAGTGCATGGTTAACTAATTCACTGTACTTTTAACTGTATTATTAAGTTTCCTCACGTAACAATTAATTTTTTTCATCAAATACCATCAAATGGAAGATATTGGGAGGCATGATGTTGCATATCTAGCTGTTAAAAAATGTCTAAACATTTCTGGAATATGGCTCTAATCGAGCTTTTGTGCATTGAAGAATGCATCAGATTAAATTTGGCCTGTTGCTTCGATGTGTCAGTGCACACCATGGTTTCTGGATACGTGCCCTTCACAGCAAATTGTGGCCGCAGACTACATTGGAATGTCTGAGCTGTTACCTCAAAGCAGACTGTGCTTCATGGTAAACATCAATCATTAGTGTCTTTTATGAGCTCTCAGTGCAGGTTTATGTTTGTCAGCTAGGTCATTATGGATGTCTGCTTTATGCTCACAACAAGCAGGCCTGTGATACTGTTTTCTAACTTGATCCTAGCCTGCAGAGTCTGGGAGGATCTCATCACTACGTTTTGTTCACTAGAAACTGCTTTGGAGGGGAATTGTTGTAGTGTTTCAGGACCTGTCCAAATCCTCAGATTAGATTTTAGGAACTCAAACAGCCTTTTGGCAAGAAATCAAAGCAACTCTTGAGGGACCACAGTATCTGTTTTCATTTAATGTCAAAGCTATCTCTGTGCAATGAGCCTTGTAAAAGTGACTTACATATAAACAGTTTGTCTGTTGCTTAAGTCGGAATACCGGCACCTTTTTATTACTGGCTCAATTTGGCAATGATTTAAATTTCCACTTTCAGCCTCTTCGTGAGAGCTTACCTTATCCTTTGATTTGACGTTCTTGTTTGATAGGTCAGTGGCTATTTGACGTCTGTTTCCAGAACTCAAGAGCACCCTTACATCAGTGAGAAATCATTTTAAAGGGTATTTGCTGTGCTTGTGTGACCCTTAAGTGGAAAGGAACTCTTGAAAGTTATGTTGTGTAAATTCAGCCGGCATCACTGAGTGAGTCCACATGGAGGCACAATGTGGCAATCACCAGCACTGACCTGCTTGCATAACTTTAGATTCTACAGACATTTATACTTCTTATGATAAAAAAAAGAAAAGGTTTCAGTTGTTTTATTTCCCTGAGAGTCGGACCTCCAATGTAGAGAACCGACATGCACCTAGACACCAGATTCTCCGACTTCTTACTCATAATTGTGAACATGACTTTATGACATCATAACTACTTAGAAATCCAACTGTGGTCCAACGTGGAAGAGTTGGACATCCGTGAGGTGAAAGCTTCCTGACTCCTCAACGTTACAGTTATGCAGCAAACATCTTGTGTCCAGCTGGTTGAATCATGACGTGACATATTTATTTATTTCAACCTTGTAGTTGTTTGCTCAGTATAATAAACATTTTGCCATGCTTATATATATATATATATATATATATATATATATATATATATATATATATATATATATATGGATACATATACATACTTCCTAGAACATTTATTTAATTTGGTGGCAGGAACACATCTCAGGAAAGTTGGAACATGTGCAACAAGTGGTTCTGAAGTACCTGGAGGAACATCTTACAAATAATTAGGATAATTGGATAATTGGCACTGTCATGACCGCTTCTAAAAGATGTTCTTTTTTTTACTTGGTCTCTCAGAAGTAAAGATCAGAAGAGGTTCACCATTCTTGAAAACTGCATCTGCAGATTGAATATCTTGAAATTCTTCCACAATACAAAATTGTGAAGCCTTTGAACATATCACCATCTACACTACATAATATAATTAAAAGATCATGAGTATCTGGACAAATCTCCATGATCAAGGGACAAGGCCAAAAATCAATATCGGATGTCCACTGCATTATTAAGGCATGATCCTGTAATGGAAAACATCGCATGGACACCGGACACACTTCCGAAAGTCCCCTGGAAGACAGTTTGCTGTGATATCCACAAATGCAGATTAAAGCACAACCATCATGCAATAAAGAAGCCATTTGCAAACATGACACAGAAATATCATGATCTTTTCTCATTTCAAAACAGACTGAGAAAACCTGCCTCATGTTTAATCAAATTAAAATTTCAAATCCCTTTTGGAAACCACGGACACTGCATCCTTTGGACTAAAGAGGAGAATGGCCAACCGGCTTATGGCACTCAGTTCAAAAGTCTGGAGATCTCTGATGTGGAGGTACATGGTGCTTTTCAAGCAAGGCCTTGCATCTTTCAGCAAGACAATGCTGTCTTAAAAGAGTTTGAGATGTGTTGTTGTCATTGTGGGTGTAAATACATGAATAAATGAACTTGAGTTTGCTGAAAAGCATGTTTTATTCTTACGTATCTTATTATTTTTTTTTTACTGCATTAGTATAATAACAAGAAATACAGTAACTGCACGATTAGTAACCATAGCACCAGAATCATTCGTTTCTTACAGGCTGCATACACACATACACATGTACAGACTGTATGTATATATGTTTCTTTTAAACATCTTTGGATAAAGCATGTCAAACAAGCACATTGTTTCTCTATTCGGTACCAATGCCCATTCAATATTTACCAAACCGTTTACAATTCAAGTATGAATATTTAAAATACACATATCATAAGTTACAAATCTCAATGGTTATTACAAAAAACCAAACAGGATTACATTTCTACAAAATTAATGGCACATAGTGCATCAAGTATTCTTTAAATTTCTGATACAGACCTCATTGCACAATTGGCACAATCATAAATCATAATAAATGATGGCCAAATGTTTTCTAGCTGCTCATTGACTTTTATCACTTTCAGCCGTTGTTTTAATCAAAAGAAGCTGCATTGTCGAAGAAAGAAGAGGAACAAAAAAGGTAACTATTTTCTAACTTTGGTTAAAGCTTAACGTCAGCACACCGGCGTGTTAGGTTGCTTCATAGTTGCAGTAGTGGTCACAAGGAAAGTCGTTTATGTTAAGGAAGACATTTCCGCATGCAGTGGTTCATCTGATGTATCTGGAAATCCTGCAGCGTCATTAACCAGAAAACTGGGACCTGCCTTAGCAGCAGATCCTACGTCAGCTAAAGAGGCATCTAATAGTGTCGGTAAGTTCTGACACTTGCAGCGTTACTCTCAAAGTCAGTGTTTTTCCTTCTTTAGATTAGAGGTAATACGAGTAGTTCAAAAGCACCATTCATAAAATCCTTATTCAGTTAGTGGTTGTACAATACAAATAGCAGGCTACTACCTTTCTGAGCAAAGTGGACACTGGTCAAAACATGTCAGGCAACGGATCCTCTGCTGGTAGTAGTCATTGTACCGTAATAAACAGAGCGTACGGTATCTAGGAGCTGATACAGAATAAATATGGTCAAACATAACAATTACAACACACATCTCAACAGACTGAGTTTGGATGTTTGTGAGAGGTAGGGGTTGCAGGTGCCGACAGCAGGCCCAGTGGGGCGTATGAGGTGAGACCTCACAGGTGATACTGTTTCACGGTGTAAAGGATGAGAACTGAACTGCGTACGCTCGTTAAAGTCAGAGTAAAGCAAATTCATGTGTATGGAAACATTAGATTTGGAGTTGGGGGGGGCAGCAGAATGACCACACAGGTTTTACTGTATGCTCACACAGCAGCATCGCCTTCACACTTGACAGGTGGTGTTGCGTAAGCACCTTAATCATACTCTAAAGCAACCACATTTCTTCATGGTTGCTACACAAATAAGCCACTTACTTCAAAACTGTCCCACCCTCATGTACCATTTTATTCAGCTTTGTTCACTGCCTAACTGTGAAGCCACAATTTGATTGGCTGATGTCAAAAGTTAAAAATTCTGGGCCTCACTTGGTTGAGCAGGTGCAGCATGTTCAGACTATCATCGTCATGGTTTGAAGGTTTGAATCCCAGCCTGTGACTCTTTGCTGCTCCCCCCCTCTCTCTCTCTCTCTGACCCCAATTTCCTGTCAAGCAACTTTCAATGAAGGCCACTAGTTTCACAAAATCTTTAAAAAAACCCAACAAAAGTTGAAAATTCCCGACTGTTGCTGCCTCTGTGACTAACGGAACCCAGAATTCAGTTGGGCAACACCTACTTTCACACACTTGACAACCGTTTGACCGTTTTGCTAAAAGGCTCATGAACTCAAAAGCACACATTTCATTTTGCTTTACTTTGACTTAAAAGAAATACTCCAATAGAAAAAAAACCTAAGGATAAAAGCATAACAAAAACTTTTTTTATGCTTTACCTTAACACTGGATAACGTTCACGTAATTCCTCGCAGCACATGTGTTTATCCGGGCAGTATGTCAGTGTCACTCTCTATCAGAGTTTCAGTAGTTCTTTGTTCAGTAGTGTTTAATACGTGACAGCAGACACACTGTAGGAATGCACACAATGAGAACAAAAATGATCTACTGTTATATTAAAAGCTTTAAAAAATTATCCTAAACTTTGACCTCTGACATGAGGCAGGTCTGGAAGGATAATAGTACTTAGCTGCTTAGCATTTGTAAGTCTTGAGCCAACATTTAGTTTGACATCTTGAGAAATACACTTTTTTTTGCAGTGTTAGATAAGGATATATAGAATACTCTCATATCTTCTGAAAGCATGCAACTAGCAGTCGTTTTTATCTCTCAGTCTGATAATATAAACTATCCTTTATTGTCTCAACGATTGCATTAGCATGAGTTTTCACCACAGACCACTGACCAATGAAAACCTTTTTAAGATGAAAATATTTCTCTTAAAATGAGAGGATCCATTATTCTGTGTTCTTGCTTTATCTTTGACTGAAGTCTCGTTTCTTCCGATATTAAACACCACGTTATTAAAAGCGTTTTAGCTTCCAAAATGCAAACAACCACTGGAAAACCAGACTCCTCTTCAGTTATCAGTCTGAATAAATGGTGGCGGCCTGCAGCGCTGCAGTGTGTGTGTGTGACGTTTTGTATACTTTAGCTGCCATTTGTGAACAGGTGACGTCACTGGAGGGAGTTCGATGCTCCTCCACCAAACATGTAACTGAAAAAGAGTTTGAGCAAATCACTCCCAGGCTTCTGTCCTCGGGATAGATTTATGGGTTTACTCTTGGCTCTGCTCTTAGTGGACTTGAAGGAGTAGGCCATTGTGAGCCTGGGGAATGCACTTCCCACAGAAACCGCCGCAGCGACCGTAGATTCTTGTTCCATCCTACACGGAAACAAATGAGACAGGAAAAAGTGGGCAAAAGGGCAGCTTTTTTATGGAGACAATGAACGGTTCATAACTGTTGATGGGGATTCCTGCTCAGTGAATCAGGCGCTGAAAAGAAAGTGCAACGTAGCAATTGAGATGACACACTGGAATCTCAGTCCAGCGCTCCAAGATTCAACATCAACCATAATTACAACACCAAAGCAGATAGAAGCTGGAACGATATGGAAAATGCAAAGAAAAATAATTTAATTTACTTTGACTTCAACGTCTGACAGTATGAACCCAAAATGATTCATATTTTTCCTGGTCTTTTTTTTTTGTCAATATTCATCCATTTCGTATTTCTGATTGGCAACACATTCCAAAAAAGTTAGTATGTGATGAGGAGGTTGAAGGGGGTAAAAAAAAAAATAAATAATGTTTTTAAATAGATCACGCCCACAGATGGATTGTATTTTTTATGTGGCAAAAAAGAAGTGTCCATGAAATCCTAATTCTTTAAAGAGCAAAGATGGGCAGATCTCTGCTTGAGAAAATCATTACAACGCTTAAAAACAGTGTTCCTCAAGCAAATATTGGAATGCATTCACATATTTCTGCTTCTCCAGTTCGTAGAATCTTTAAGTGAGTCAACAAATCTGGAAGAATTTAACTTCATAAAGGGAACATGCACACACCTACACCAGGCCCTGGTGATTTCCAGTCCCTCGGAGGATACTGCAACAAGAGCCATCATTAATCAGTACCTAATGTAACCACATGTGCAGTGGATTACTTAGGGAAACTTTTGTCCAGAACTACAATATAAGTTACATTTACAAATGCCACTTTACTATGCAGAAAAAAGTCTCTCATGTAAACCTTGTCCAGATGTGGCGTCAATGTCTCTGGGCTCGGAGGCATCTGGGATGGGCCGTCAAACAGTGGAAACATGTATTGTGGTTCAGACAAATCAGTATTCTAGATCTTTTGAGGAAGAAATGTGCAGCATGTGCTCTGCATCGCAGACCAGAAGGATCAGCTAGACCGACCACAGGCCAGAGTCTGAGTGACTGTGATGGAATGAGGTACATAACCCTCGGCCAGGGCCAATACAAAAAGCTCACTGAAGTTGGAAAGCAGCATATGTGACATTTAAACATTTTCCTGGGACCAAGCTCTTTTTTTTTTCTCAATAAGACAATGCATAACTGAAATGGGTACTGGCCAGACCTATAGAAAATCTTTGCTGTGAATTTTTTAAATAAAAGTGTGACATGATCTCAGACTGCTGCAGTCCTTGAGACGTATTAAACAACAGAACAAAACACCAACTTAAATCCTTTGTTGGTCTGTACTCTCAATGCCAGAGTTAATTTCAAGTGTAGTGTGACGAAATCAACAGGAGAATAAAAAACTTTTAGAATGAGATGCAGCTCTGAGGTGCAAAACTAAATGAATATGAATAAATTATGATGTTGATGTCAAAAAATATCAAATATTGGTATATTGTTCCAACTTAATCTGACTTTGTACACCACCAAAAAATAGCAGCAAAACCCATTACTTAAGAGTCACATAGTGTTAGACACAAGCATTTTATGAATATATTTGAGACTTCTCACCTCAGATCTGTGGACTTTGATAGAAACATAGTTGCCCTGAGCCGTCCATTTGGTGGCCTGCGCCACTTTGAGGCCAGTGCCAATCAGATTAATACTAAACTGACCCTGAAAACGCACACCAGACAAAGTTATTCCAGAGAAGGTCATCACATTTGCAGAAATATCGACACACATGCACAAAAAAAGAATCAAATATTTAGACGAGGCAGTACTTGACCCACCTGTGGACACTTGGCTGCACTGTAACAATCCCCTGCTGTGGCGAAGGGCACAGGCCGGCCGAGAAGAGTCTGGGAGAACTGGAGGTCTGTGACTGGTAAACAGAAATCGTACAAGGCTGGAGTCACACTGTGCAACAGCAGAAGTAAACAGACTGGAAGCATCTGCTTGGAGGAAACTACCCAGATGCCTGGTGTCTGTCAGATAGATCTGTTCCTTTTTAAAAATCTTTTCCACCAAATGTTTCTTAAATTAAAGCTGGAGGTTAATTTCTGTAGCCAGGAACCAAATCTAAACTATTTTTAAATTCTTGAGTTTGATTTTTTTTTTAAAATATTTGGCTTATTGTTTTTGCAATGTATATTTTCAGAGTTTATTCAGTGTGTAATATAGATTTTTTCTAACATGCATGTCGAGGTTCGCAGCTCGCCCACTAATGAAGTGCCTGCAAAGCTCATTTGTTGTCCAGGTTTTCTTCCTAAAAGCATCTGTCTACTTCATCAGGATTTCATCACATTTTCGTAATGCTGATGGTGTAACTGCCTGGCACGTCATTGTTATAAATTTTCTTTAAACAATGATCAATCAGAGCAGTTTGGAGTGTAAAGAAGAGGTCAAGAAGTGCTCCAGCAGGGAAAAGTATAAGAAAATTATGTTTTTGAGCACTGGAACATGCTCTGGTAAACCACACGATGAAACAACCCCGGGAGTTATTTCAGAAAGACAATCTCTGCAGTGCGTGTGCCTGCTTACATTTACACCTCTGAATGGTCCATTCCAGTCACCCCATTTCTTCTTTGACCTGTATAAGGTCAAGAAGTATTTGTTCTTAGATGCCTTCGGATGTCCCACCTACCAAGCTCGCTGTTACTCTTAGTGTCAATCCCACCTCCACCCAGCCCACCTGTGGGCTCTAAATCAAACGGAGGTTAGTCCTACACCTCTGATTCTTGTGTAAGCCTGATAAACAATGCTTAAATGGTGCCTAAACACCAAATACAAAAACACGATATGGCTAAAAGTATTTGCTCACCTGCCTCGACTCGCATATGAACTTCAGTGACATCCTATTCCTAATCCATAGGATTCAATATGATGTCGGTCCACCCTGTGCAGCTACAGCTTCAGCTTTTCTGGGAAGGCTGTCCACAAGGTTTAGAAGTGTGTTTAAAGGGAATTTTTGACCATTCTTCCAGAAGCTTATTTGTGAGGTCACACTGACGTGGACCAGAAGGTCTGGCTCTCAGTCTCCGCTCTAATTCATCCTAAAGGTGTTCTGTCGGGTTGATGTCAGGACTCTGTGCAGGCCAGTCAAGTTCATCCACACCAGACTCTGTCATCCAGGTCTTTATGGACCTGCTTTGTCCACAGTCATGTTGGAAGAGGAAGGAGCCAGCTACAAACTGTTCCCACAAAGTTGGGAGCATGGAATTGTACAAAATGTCTTAGTATGCTGAAGCATTCAGAGTTCTGAGAGCGACCCGTTCTTTCACAAATAGTTGTGTATATAAAAAAATAAACCCAACAAAACAAAAAAAAAAAAACAGTCTGCATGTCCAGGTGCTTGATTTTATACACCTGTGACCATGGAAGTGACTGGAACACCTGATTCTGATTATTTGGATGGGTGAGCGAATACTTTTGGCAACAAAGTGTATATTTTGCAATTAACTTAAGTTTTTTACTTTCAGGTAACTGTACTGCTGTACTTTCAGCTATTGCTCCTCAGGGTAGGACACTGGCTTCTCTGTGGTTTAAGAGGAAAAAGGAATATTTAAATGATGAAGGTTAAGAAACATTTTGTTTGACATTTTTCTTTCAGTTGTCGCAAGGTTGATAGTTGTAATAGTCGACAAAGGGAAGTTTCAGGTGCTCAAAACTGTTTTAGATCTTAAAAGGAATCAAATTACCTGGTTTTATGTTCAGGTTTTGTTGAAGAAACAGTTTGACATGTTCAGACACCTGAAAGTGATGTTCCTGCCATTCCTGCAAGCGTCTCAGCTGTCAGATTGTTGTTTTGCTTTAAATGAGTGAAAATCAAACCATGCAATCAAACAGATCTGGACAAGATCCTTAATTACCTTACTTATTTTGTCAATTTTACTGACAAATTATGTAAAAGAAAGGAAGGTTGACTTGTACCCGCAGCTGCTGAGTCAGTGTGTATTCCCGTTTCTTTGCGCTGGGTTTGTATTTGGGTATTTGAGATCAGATAATAAAACTGCTTTCAACCCAAATTTAGTACTGGTTCCATATTATAGAGCCTTTTATTATTTCAATCCTGTTTAATCCACAATTTTGTATTTGAAATTTTTCTTCTTATAATTATGACTATATTAGGTAAGTTGATGTATTTTTTTTATGGTTTTATTTATTTGATTTGTATAAAACTCTTTTTTCCCCATTTTTAATAATGTGGTTGTACAAAAATGTCTCAGTAATTCATGTATCAAGTTTGATGCATCCAGCATTATAGGGTTAAAAATGAACTTTACTTTTGTTTTAACCAGCTACTCTTACTGACATTATGTAACTGAAGGTGAAAAATGAAATAAATGGTCTTATGTAAAAAAAAAAAGTTTAAAGGTAAGCACGAGAATACTTTAATGAACATTCTCTGTTACGCACAGCACACACACTGTAAACTGAAGATTATAATGATCAAGAGGAAAGCACCACCCCATCTCTAATAAGAGGTGCTCCGTCTCAGAACCACAAACAGATTCTCCCCATTTCCTTTTTCAAACTGATAAGGCTAGAAGAAGAGCGACCGCCTCATCCGTCCACACCGACTCCAGGCTCCTGACGGCCTTCATGGCAGCATTCATTTTTGCCCTGGATTCATTTATGCATTCATTATTCTATTTTTTGTCCGAACAATAACGCTGTTTGTTTAATTAGACTCGGAAGTGCGCTGCTGGAACGCCGAACAGTCCAGCTTGTCTTAAACAGTCGTGTGAATCACTGATGTCAATCTCAATTTACAAAGAAAAAACAAACACTTTTTAATTCTCACTTCTCGTCATTTTTGTTTTTGTTGTTCTTACCTCATTGGCAGAGATATTTTGCTTAAAATAAGACAATATTGACTAGATTTAGGAATATTATTTCTAGAGGGCTATTTCTTTGGGATGACGATGAGCCCCGCTTTGCCGTGCTGCTGAATGTAGACTCAATACACTGTTTGTTTGAATGTGTGAATGGGTAAATAAGAAACACATTGTAAAGCACTTTGCAGAAGTTACCATTTACCTAACTGGAGCAAATTGACCTGGTTTGTGTAGTGGTTTCATCACTATTACAAAACAACTCACATTTGCGGGGTGACGGGTGCTTTTTTCCAACCCTGACTATGACGTAGGCTATCATTGCGCCTGTGCTTTTGAATGCTTTCTTTGCATACTCCCTATATGAGAACAAAGTTGCAAACATGTGCAAACCCCATCAAATGTGTGCCTCTTCATAAACTTGCGTGCCTACATCTTAAAATCATTATTCCCCTCACATGTACGTAAGCTACCTGAACAGGGAAGATGGGAACAACTGCTGTCAGAACTCAGAGGAGGATAACAGATAAGTGAGGATGACAGTTTAGGTCCTGATCCATCTTCCCACGTAACATGTGTGCAGACACAAACGCAGACAGTGCACGAATCCACATTCTAAAGTTACTAAAGTTACACATGTGTACCCACTGTGAGTGTGTGATTTGCTTGGTTGCAAGTACAAGCATGTGTTTGATATTGATACAACTGAATGCAGCGGGTGCGGCTGCTCACGTATTGCTTGACCGTGCCTCTGAGTGAGCATGTGCACGCACGCATTCTCTCACTCTGTTGCTCACATGTTTGTATGAACAGGCCTGGTTTCAAGTCCTGGTCCAGTGAAGTGAACGCAGCATGCTGAAAGGTCATTATTCTGATTCCAGTGGAAGGACTGGGAGAGAAAAACTTTGTTTACTGCATTTGAGGGGATTTTGGGAGAGGTATTATCTGCACAATGGGACGAGGCGTGTGAGGTTTTAAACACTGATGTGTGGCCTCATTACAGTAGACAGTGAAAGGCAAATCACACGGTAATTACGCACTCATTATCCTCAGAGAGCTCAAGTCCAGGCGAACTTTGTGGAACAGTGTGTATCCTGCTGCTGAGTAGTCGTTCCTACAGTTGCAGTCCTGCCTACGACTGCCGTTATACGGGCATTCAAAGGGATTCAACAGCCTAGGTTTAAAGGACAAAGGGTGTTAAAATTCATTGAAAACAAACTCTGTAATCTGAACAATTTACGTCATACAACTCTCAAACCACACGCTGATAATAAACTGTGAATTACATGAAGGGGACGACAGCCGGCACATACCTGTGTCCATAAATTTCAGAGTAGTTGTCTGTTTGACCACTGCGCAGTGTCACATACTCCTTTGGGAAATCAGTCTGCATCTCAGCACAGTAAATCTAAGGCCAAACACATGGAGACAATAGATGAGGTCCAGTGGGACGGCTGCCGGTTGACTCATAATGTGCAACAGGAGTAATTCTGACGGGACAGACACACCTGCAGGATCCGAGACTTGACTTTGAGATAGTATTCCCCATCCATCCTCGCGCGTTGCCTCATCTGGACCTCCCGGCAAGAAGTGAATAACTCACCTGGGGGAGAAATTAACAGGAGATTTTAATGTTACAGAAAGTAGGAGGAGGCAAACCTCTTAAATTCAGATATTTAGCTGCTGGTACGTCACCGGTGTAGGTTAACACATAAATCTAATGTAAATAAATTCCCAAAAAATTGTAAACGCTAATAAAACAAAGAAGCTCTGTAACTCAGGGTGTATGCCGGCTCATTTCTTCTTTAACAAGAGCTGTTGTTGCCACGTCTATATTCCCCGAGAGCTGTAGAGCTCATATCGCGCTAATTAGCTGATTAAAATAAACACTTCACCGCAGAACTGGCTGTCATCCGAGCATATCATTTTAATTTTGCCAGTGACTGATTTGGCAGAAGCCAATTTAGAAATGATTAGTCCAGCATGCCAAGGGGCCGAAGCATTTAAAATGTGGGGGACCGAAACCTGCAAACTCTGGTCCGCACAATTAAAGCTGCCTGAGCCGCGACACGGACCGCCGAGACGTTCAGACAGGCCGCCCGTTGGTGCAGTTTGTGAAAAGCTGCTGACTCTATTTATAGTTCCACTTCAAGTGTGGGCTTATGGCTCTGTCTCATGTGTTCATACAAAGTAATAAAAGCTGCATTTCTGTAAACGTGAGCAGAGATGGCTTTGGTTGCTATGGACAACGCACTCAATTTAATGGTAGAATTTCTGAATTCTGTACTCGAGGACGGTGGAGACTCACACTGTCTGTCCTGACATGCAGCTCGGGACTCGGGTCTTTCGGACAGATGGCAGTGTTTCGATGGCTGGCCTTTGGAGGTTACACACTCCACTCTGCGTTCTATCACTCCTGCCCCACACGTCTGCGAACACTGGTGCATGAACATATGCTGTGAATTTTAACTCAAAGAAACAAACACCTGCAACAATAAGATTAGTGGTACTCCACGTTATATATAGTGGCAAGAAAAAGTACTGAAATACTGAAAGACTGTCCCAGTGGGGAAATATGGTGGAGGGAGCATGATGATTTGGGCTTTCTTTGCTTAGCGGCGACATTGTGTAGGTCTATTTCAAAGCTACTGAAAGTGCATTGTTTAAATGAGTTCATCCATCCATCCATCCATCCATCCATCCATCCATCCATCCATCCATCCATCCATCCATCCATCCATCCATCCATCCATCCACTTATCCGGGGTCGGGTCGCAGGTGCAGTGGCCTAAGCAGGGAAGCCTAGACTTCCTTCTCCCCGGCCACTTAGTCTAACTCATCTGGGGGAATCCAAGGCGTTTCCAGACATGCAACATAGTCCCGCCAGCGTGTCCTGGGTCTTCCTCAGGGTATCCTCCCAGTGGGACATGTCCAGAAGACCCCACCAGGGACGCATCCAGGAGACATCCTCACCAGATGCCCAAACCACCATCATCTTGCTCCTCTTGATTCGAGAGTAACTTATCAACATTTTATGAGTAGTTTACACTACGACAATATAATTTACCTTTTGGGATTAATAAAGTATTACTCAATTCAAATCATTTCAAAAGGAGATTCAACCAGCTATTAACGTTGGGGATTCACATGCTTTTTCTTGCCACTGTCAGTAAGCAAAATGTTTTGTGAAAATGCAGATTAGTTTGAGTGACTTTTTTTTCTTTTTTTTTACCTTACTCCATGGACCAGTTTTCCAGTAATTGGTATGTGGGCACTCCCTGAGCGCACATGGCCGGATGCTCTGAGGATGAGGCTCGGGACAGTTTTTGCTGGCAACGGCGGACTGTGCGTAGATGTGTCGAGCATGAGAGGAGGGTGTCATGGAGCAGGACACAATACGCTGCTGGTAGCCAACACTGCAACTAGTGGAGCACTGACAAACACACACAGATGCACCCTGAGCTAAAATATAACTCTATGTCTGAAAGATGGCAAGTCATTTCAACAGTTGGTGTAGTCAAACTATATCAGATTAAAGTGCAATTTTAGGCTTCTGACAGGACCCAAATGTTGTATCAATTTAGTGATGGTGTGGAGAGATCCTACAGGTAAAGCGAGCTACAGCGTTCAGAAACCGTACAGCAAGGACTGTTTTGTAAAAGTAGTCTTTTACCTAAGATGTCTCTCCGGCTGCTGCCATCTTAAGGCTGCGCAAACCGATTGCCGGATGTGGCACAAAGTACTGTGACTAGATGCCAAAGTACAAAAGTTCATGGCAAAAAAAGTGTTGCAAGCTGAAGCCATGAACTCTCCTCCTTTAACAAAGACAGATATCTCAAATGAGTAGGAGACATCTGTTCATTCCTTTCAATGTCAAGTTTTTGCAGACATATAAAGTTAATATGACCTGGATTTGTCTGTAGAGACCACGCCATCGCTTAAACGGAATTACATTTTCGAGTCTTGTCGGAGGCTTGAAAGAGCAATTTATCCTGGTGTGGGTGGACTGCCACCGCAGAACGTAAATATTCAATTCTAACTTTTGGTCCCAAAAGACAGTTTACCCTCCTTACCATCTAATAATAGACCAAGGTTTGATTTAACTCTGTAATGTGGAAACAATAATCTCTTGATTAAAGGTCCTATATTATTCTTTTCCTGAATTTCAAAGGCTGAAATTTTAAACTGTAAAATACCCAGATTCCAGGCCATCTAGTCATTATTTTAAGTGGTGCACAATATATTAAGTAGTAAACAGATGTTTTGAGTGAACAAGCAAATCAGGTGCAGGTGCTGCAACATTTTTTTTTCTCAAAATTACTTTTTGCTCACGTAAGCCAAATTTGCATGTGGAGGATGATCCTCTAAAGTCCAATTGCAGATCAATTCAACCCAACAAAGCTCCACCTCAATAGATGCAAATCAGTTCAAAAGCAAACATCATCGTCTGTCTTTAGGAAGGTAACCAATACCAGCAGAGTGAGCGGGGAGCAGGGGGAAAAACCTTGCTCACTACACACACAGAGATCTAGCAGACCTGGAGAGCTTTTGACTTACAATCATAATAAAAAAGAAACTTTTCTGATCAACATGGCTACGGGTCAAAGTTTACATATTTTACAAAAAGAAAAACAGCCCCATAAACAGTTGTCTCCATTTTACCTGTCTCGGTCTCTTGGAAAGATGACCACATTCCGACGAGCCATACTTCATTAACATTGTGTAACATGATCAGGGGCGGAAGCCGTTAAATCATATTCCCTAAAACTGCAATGGAGCGCCGACCTCAACGGAGGCATCTGGACAACCCATGTAGCTTCTCAATTTATTCCTACCTGTGACCATTCTCCTGTTATCCACATGTAGTGACAGGGCGCTTCCTTACAGGGCTGGAATGATGAAGGTCTGACCGATGGCTCGCAGTAATCGTCCTGGGCGGGGGTCATTCCCAGGCCCATGCATTCAACTTTCCTGCTCCTCAGGCCTTCTCCACATGTTGCATTACACTACAACAACATCATTAACAGTTTAGTCTCTTAAAATCTCCAGATGGCAAAGAGATACTAGTTAATATGGAAGAGTGTACACACACAAAAAAAAAATAAATAATGTGGTGTGACATGTTTTATAGGAGCTGTAAAAACAATGTCTCAAAATACTAAAAACTCTGCTGCGTGTAGATTTCCTGACCAAGCTTAAAAAAACAAAAAAAAAAAACAGAGGCTGCAAGATCTCGAGGCAACACAGGCAGGAATCTGCTGCAAACATTCCAGCAGGAGCACACAGTACTATCTCCCTACATGGTGCCCTTTTTATATGCCTATTTTTAAAGAATGAAAACAGGACATTAAAGAAAAATGAGCCGAGGGAAAAAAAATGCGCACACATCTGCTCGCGTGACACAGAACAGTAAGATTCAACAGGACAAAAGGGACGATATTGATCGTTTTGAGGTCTCATCCTGGGCGATTATTATCACTGAAGCCCTCATGTCTGACAAGATAAAATTAAGCGCACCTGCAGGTTGTCTACTTAATAGGCTAGAAGGAAAGAACAAGCACATCTCAGCCAATAAAAACATTAATTACACAGTTAAACACTCGTGCATCTGTTTCACTCTGGAAGACTAAGCAAAGGAAATGGCTTGAAGGGCAATGAACAAGAGATTATACTTACTTCTTCCCATTCACGAGCAACCCAAGTGTACTGAGTGCATTCTGCTGTGTGGCATGGACGGACACTAGGAGGACGTGTGTGAGCATCACAGAGATCTTCTCTGACTCGTCCTGTACCTTTCAGTCTGCAGTAAACATGTCTGTTTCGAAATCCAGACCCACAGGTGACGGAACACTAGCAAAGCAGAAACGGAGAGACGACACATCAGAAAGGAAATGATGAAAGAAATGAAACATTTATGCTCAACTCATTTATTTTCAACTCTATCTGTGATTGGTGCTGTCTTAAAACCATAGTGGAGGCCTGGTTTTACTGTTCTACTCAATGCCAAAACGTCTGAACATGTAGAAGAAAAAAAATGTAATCTGTCATGAGAGGAAAAACGATGATTTCAGGAACCATAGAAAAACCACAATACACTTCCCAGTGACTCCTGTTGCTCCTATGTTTGCCTAAATTCTTTGTTGTATGGAGTTCACTAATGGAAAACATTATTTTTTTCATCCATTGTGTTGCAGCACTTGACAAATAAACTTTACAGGATGGAACTTTGAGAGTCTTGCAATTAAACATTTTTTACAAATAAAATTTCCACCATAATTCTTCCGACTGAGATCCGAACTGTGTCCTGGCTTTGTCATGGGGTTGGCGTGTCTTTACCGAATAACGGTTTTAATCGTCTTTGCTCTGTGGAAGATGGATTATTGTCATGAAAAACAATCCTCATCACACGTAATCCTGGTCCAGGGCAGGGCTCTTCAAGCCTGGTCCTCGAAGGCCGCAGTCCTGCACGTTCTAGATGTTTCCTTACACACCCTGATACAAACGACTGGGATTTTAACAGACCTTGATGATAAGCAGATGATAATTCATTTATTTGAGTCAGGTGTGTTGATGCAAAGAGACTTTTAAAACATGGGGGGCAGCGGACCTTGAGGACCAGACTCGAAGAACCCCAGTGGGTTCTGTTAGGTTTTGACTTTCTTTTTTTTGTTTTTCTTTTGGGTTTCTTGTTTGGTCTCGTTTTTATGTCTTACTTCCTGTTTTATTTTGAAAGTCATTTTGTTCAGGTCTGTTTGACTTCCTTGGTCCAATCTCTCCTGACCATCTGCACCTGTGAGTTCAGGCGTTGTCTTGACGTTCCCTTCCTACCTGCTAGTCCTTTCTTTTTTCTGTACCGTGTAAGACCAGCATTTTTCTGATTATCTTTCTGTGTTTTTAATTTTTAATTTTTTTTATTTTGCAGCTCTACCTCATGAGCTCCTGCGTTTGAATCAAGTGCCAGCCGTCTTGCTTCTGCATTGACGCCCGTGCAGAACTAAGTTTCGTTGCAGTTCTTCAACTGGTTGGATCCAAAAGAGAGTCAATCTCCATTGACTCCTGTGTGAAGATGTCCAGCTTTAGAGCAGAAATAAACATATTTGACACCTGATTCAATCAACTGGTTTGGTCTCAGTCGTTTGATTTCACATCCATGACATCTCTGAGGGCAGTGAATTTCTTTTGTACCAGGAGAGTTTATATCAAGCAATACATTTCTTCCTACTAGGACTGATTGGCTCAGCCACGTCTATGGTTGGATTCAATCTGCATCACCTGCCTTCGACTGATGAGGGAAAAAGTTTCCAGAGTTTCACTGTAGACTTGTTGATTAACTGTACTTTCGTCTCCACACCTGACAGACAGCCCTCCGCTTCATCAATGCGTATGAAGATGTTTTAATTTTTATTTGCTCTTTCACCCAGTCGCCTTCAGATGTTACACCGGAACAGAAACTCTGACGTCATGCTTTTTCTTGCCACTGTCAATAATCAAAAAGTTTTGTGAAAATGCAGATTGATATGACAAACCATAGTTATTAACTGGTTATTTTTGGGTAATTTAAACACTAATAATTAAACATGAGTCTTTTTTTATTAATAGGGAACTAATGGATAACTAATTTGTTATGTAATCATGAATTATGATTGCAGATGCAAATGTTCAACAAGTTTTTGCATCTCTATTTTTAAACATTCTGATCAAACAAAATTTGATTCATACTTGTTTATTAAGCTAAAAAAAAACAAATCTACCCAACATCAACTAAGTCACATATTTTTCACTAAAAACAGGAAGAGCTTGTTCTTTAATCATTCAAAAGTTTCACAGACGGCTGCTTTGTTCAATGTTCGCGTCCTACGCACCTCTAAGATCTGTCTCAAACATCTTTTTGATGTTCTTGGAGAGGCATACCTGCATGCTGAAGAGTCATCTGTAAGGCTGATTTCTTTGTAAGCCTTAGTCCTTATCTCAAAGAAGAGTGCCAGGCCTCATTTATTTTACACGGCCAGAAAATCTCTACGTTAAATACCCAGATCAAATTTCCAGGGACTGTACGATCTATTTGTGTTGATGTCTGCTCTCTGCAGCTGCGAGTTATCGTTGCAGTGACTGGCTAGATACAAAGGGTAAAATAAAAGCACCATTAGAAATCAGACCGTGAAATAAAAAAAGTCATTTTTAACGTGATCTTGCATTTAAGACCTACAATTATGGAAACTGGATTCTACTGTATATTTCTCCAAAAAGACTTGTAGTTACTTAATCATAGGCAGACAACTTGGAACTCGTTCATGATTTCTCAAAGGTATTGAAACTGCAAACAATGTTTTCTGATTAACCTTTCATGGCATCTTGCCTCGTAACAAGATACTTTTGGCTCTGAACCCAGCTGCCTCGGGCCTTTCTTGGGTTCATTAGTGATTCCAAATTGGCCGTGAGTCGCAGCATGGATGGATGGTCGTCTCTTTGCTTAACGGGGTGTACAGGGCGTACCTGCCTCTTGTCCCCTAAATCTCAGTTGTAAATGGAAGCACCGAACAAACTGATTTATGCAGGTACGTGTAACTTCAGTTATGGTGTTTAGTGCTGAAAAATTACAAAAAAAAAGAGAGTGCAAACTATGTGGGAAACCTGCAACTGAAGATGACTTAAGATTACAAGATAATCAGGCTAATTTTAGTGCAAATTCTCTCCTTAGTACAATACAATTAACTTCATTTATATTTAAGGATAGAAAAACTACTATTATTTGGTTTTATCCTTTAGTTATTTCATTTTTGTGACCCAGTCTATGTGTGTCTTTTGATGTTATAAGTGGCTTGTGTGGATAATCAGACCACTGACCTACATGATGAGGCCTCGAGTTAGACATTTGTTAGAGCTTCATGGTTTAGCATGACTATTATGCCACTACATGACAATAGGACCGTCTTTGTCTGTGAAGAGATGTAAGAACAATCTTGATATATGTTGGTTTGGAAATTGCACCTTATGGAATCTGGAGCGCTGTTCAATTTAATGAATCACTGAAAGAAAATTATATATTGCAGAAACTGACAATCTCAGGCACAGTCCTTATCATCCTGCTTCCTCTACAGATGATCTTATGAGGTCTTCCTGTGGGTTGAGGTGTTTTTAGATGGAGAATTTGCTTGCAGAACATCTGGGCAGCACCAATATCAAACAGACATGGACAGATTTGTTGGTCCCCCTCAACAGTGTAGTGAAAACGTGACTAATAAAACTCAGACATTTGTTTTTTAAATGGCACAGTTTTTGCCAGTTGCAGGGATGGGGCCGCTACAGCTACACAGCACTACCTAAAAGGAGGCAAATGTTTCAAATGAAATTGAAACTGATATTTTAATGTGAACAAAAAGCCCTTTTTTGTGGTGCTTTAAAACAACTGATGAGAAAATATAATTGGCTGTAATTTGGATAAACCTCCATTTTAACGGCCCTAAAAAACTAACACATGAACACATTAAATTAACATTAAATACAAATTGAAGTTGTCATGCATGGATATTAAGACATAAAACATGTCTTAACCCTCTCGCTATGAAGACCACCACTACATACGACTAGATTGCTGGTATGCAGGGGAAGATGATTGCTTCCAGACACCGGCGAGAGAACAAGTGAGAAGGGAGGACACCCTCAAAGAGTAGGGAGTGGAAGAAGTCCTGTGGGAGGGGCAGATATGGGGGTCATTAATGACCTTGGATATGTCGGAAGGGTTCCTAGGGAAATATGTAAGCAATGCAAAAAATTGACAATTTTGTCAGGACTAATGTAGTCTCAGCCACTGGCTGTCAGTGTCCATGACAGCAGATTACAGGAACCTGCTGTTTCACGTTTCATTCCTAAAAGCCTCCTGTCTGAGGCTCTCTATGGTTGAATGCATCATTTGAACTTCTGCATCTTAGTGTTTATCACATTTCATTAAGACAGAGAGCATGTGTGTGTGGTCTGACAAAAACAACAAAACAAAAAAACTGTTCAAAGAAGAGCCCGCTCTGCATGAAGCTGTCCATCCCTCGGCAGAGGGATTCCCAACATTTTGCAGAATATTATAAACATGAAATATAAATGTCAAGTACACTATATAAACAAGTTTGCAAATCCAGCCTGCGGTGTTTGGCTTACACTTAAGGAAATGGCACATTACTCCTGAACCAGGATAAACTGAGTGGTGATTGGACAGGTGCTCCATGTATGCACACGTCCTACATCTGCAACCTCTGAAACACTTTCCACTGTGTTTGTGCTTGTGTCTGGGTTGTTGGGTCTCAGTTACTGATGGCTAGGTCCCACAGAGGCTTGGACTGCGATCAGAGCCAGAAGGGACAGTGAGAAGAGCAAACATACCTCTCGCCACCTGTTGGCTTTCCAAGCGGGACATCGTCGAGCCCGGCAGGCCTTCTGTGTCCGTGGCCGAGGCAGATGGCTGCAGTGAGCCTCGTCTATTTTGGTTTGGTTCTGATAAACACAGGCTATCTCCCGCTGCTTGATGCCCCGACCACAGCTCACTGAGCACTGGAGAAGGGAAGGAGAGATGTGGGGGAGATGGTTGTTGAGGACAAGAAGAAGGATGTTTTTAGCAAAGTCCGGTTCAAAGCTGAATGTCAATACTAATAGTGCTTATGCTTATGTTTTAATCCAATTTTAAATTCCTAACTCTTCACTTTCCATGTTTAATCCTTCAAATTATGTTCTTTCCTAAAACTGCAAGTCTACGTAAAGCATGTAAACATGAGAAAAATGTTAAACACAGCACATGTTTTTAATACAGTTGTAGAAATGTGTGAAGTGACTGAGAAGTGTGTTGTAGTAACTTGTGCAATTAAACTGTTAAGCTGGTTTTAATTGACTTTTTGTTTAGAATTTTTAAGATCTGTTTTAATATTTGGAGAGCAGAGAGGCATATAAGCCAAACAAAAGTCAACCCTGCCTTTAACACTTTAATGCTGACGCCTGGATTTGTTAAACTTTGGTCTCTCGCAGGCCATCTGATGTCTCTCGCCCGCCAAGCTCTTAAAATCCCTCTCCCTCCCCATCTGCCATCTGTAGGCTCCGATTCTATGGAGGAGGTTTAAGTTATGTCCATCACTCCTAATGTCTCTACGTAAGTCCCATAAGTGGGAAATGATTAGATTGGATCTAAGTGTTTAATCATGAAGGAAGTTTTCATTGCGAAATGAAGAGTTCAAATGCTAAACGGAGTAATTTTGTGACGAGTCGAGTTGAAACGTGACACCACAGATGTTGCATGGCTACAACTTAGACAGATTCAGACTTGATGGATTTGGTTTGTGAGGAACCATCGCTGCAACGTGGGGCTTTGAGAGCTACGAGCCTCTTCAGAAAACTAAGGAGAAAGTTTAGGGTCACTACTAAAAGTAAATCCGGTTAATTTTTCACCGGAGAGCTGGGATTAAAGGATACACTGCTGCCTCAGTTTATGTCACGCTAATTGTCCATCTCACGACAACGCATGAAAATGCAAGTTACAAAACCTAACACTGTTTCATCTGATATCTGCAGTGTGATTTGGTTGATGATTTTGGCTTTGAGCTGGTCTGAAGTGCGTCAGTCAGCGTGTCCCTGGCATCAGAAAACAATTTACTGTTCTCTCACAATTTTGAGCAGTAAAATTGTGTATGTGCAGACTGTTTCAGTTACTTATGCTTGGCTGGGTGGTTGATGCTTATTTCTCAAACACATTAAATGCACATCT
The DNA here is from genome assembly GCA_014839995.1 of Xenentodon cancila. Lineage (NCBI taxonomy): Eukaryota > Metazoa > Chordata > Actinopteri > Beloniformes > Belonidae > Xenentodon > Xenentodon cancila. The sequence continues at coordinate 26,673,483 of CM026199.1, forward strand.
ATTTCTACTTCACCGGGATGTGAAATGAAGAAAGGAAGAAAAAAAAAATCCACGTATCAGTGACACATCATTCTTTTAGAAAATGAAAGATAAAAACATCATTCTGGAATTCAGAGCAAAACCGAAAACAGTTTGGAAGAATCAATTTGCAAACCCAATAATATACCATGATTTAAAAAAATAAATAAAAAAAGAAGATAAGTCAGTTGTGTGGGAACAAGAGTTCCCTTCTGCATTGTATCATGGCTCCATAAAACCAAAACTCACCCACATACAGTACATCCTATAGTTTTTTTTTTTTTTTTCTGTGAAAACTAACCCTTTGAGAAAATGGGCACAGATCCAAGATCTACAGACTCGATTGACATCCAGTAAAGGAGCATCTCATGGTCAACTGAATGTAGTGGTAACTAATTTAAACAAGAAAAAAAACTAAACTGGAATGGATTTGACCGAAAGCTTTTGTCAAACAACTCGCAGGCGGATGGAATGCAGCCAAATATTTAACCTGTAAACAGAGAAATTGCTTTTAGACCTTCTGTGAGTGACGGGGGCAAAGGCAAGGACAGGAAATGATGTCGAGGCAAGTCATAGACCCGTGGAGAGACAATCATCTGGTACTAATAAGAACACAGAACTTCTGGAAAGCATGACAGGGGAAAAAGCAAACATAATGAATAAAAACCAGAAAGTCCGATGACAGATCTGAAAAAGTCTTGACGTGGTTGATAAAATGATTCCCGAGACTCCGGTCCCCGTGAGGCCAGACAGCAATTAGGGTGCCTGTTTCAGTTTGACAAGCGGGCGCCTCATACAAAAGTACACCGGGAAAGGGGTGCGGGAATCAAATACACAATCTAACCAGAGCTGCATTTTGTCTTTGCATTTTTTTCCAGTCTAGATAAAAAACATAATGTAGCACTGTCCCCTAATTATGACTTCAGTACACTGCATAGCAACGAAGCAGATGGTTGGATTTGTGGATGTTGTGTGGTCTTGACCACATCACAGATGGTGACCTATAGATTTATTGCACATTAGGCGTCTTTTCTCCAGCTACCAGAGCCTTTTTAAAGGAGTGTTTTTTGTTTTGGTTTTGGAGAAGCCCTTCAAACAAAGCCATCTCCTTCCTTTTCTTGTCTGAGCGGGCAGTGGTTAACACCGCGCACCATACACATTGTAATTATGGAGGCATTTTAAAGAAAGGGCAGGCTCAGCTGACGGAGCACATCAAAGCGGAGGCCAGATCTGAAGTAAGAAGCCCCGAGCATGGCCGATTCACACACCCTCTGCAAGCTCACTCAAAAGTGACAACAGAACTCCCTCTTCCCAAGACAAGAGAAGAGACATGCAACCATGTTGGAGGTGTGGAGGGAGGGGGGTGAGAAGGGGGACTAGTCCCTCCTCACTGTTGTAAAAGCAGGAGGGGAAAAAAGAGAGAGGGGAGGAAGAAAGAAAATCACACCCATACGGGCTACGCTCCCCCCAGCTGAACTGTATGTGCAGTTTAACTGTGGGAGAGTAGACGCTGCGTGGAGATGGGCTCCTCCCGCTAACCTGCCAACCTCATCTGTCAGCCATTAGTTAATCAGGGTGGGTAACGCAGAGCACGGAAAGCTGGCACAGCCCGTGGGACCGGAGGACGGCTTCATCTCTGAGAGCAAGACGAGGGCACGGGCTCGGGGGACCTCTGCCCTGCCGATCGACAGCTGGGGTGCTTCGCGGGTAGGACGATTCTGCTCAACACTCAGCTGCTCAGTGGGACGAGTTACCCTCACAACTTACTCTTGAATCTAAATCATTTCAAATTTAAAGTGGATTTTTATGTGCCTTTAAGTAAAAATGATGCTGAACTCTGTAGAAGCATATTTTGTATTATAATGGAATTTGATGCCTTTTACTGATGAAATGCTACTATATCTGCATGACCATGTGATATAAGTTGCTCAAATTGGTGCTGTTGTTTAAGTCAAATTATGATGTACAACTGACAAGGTAAAGTGAACATGAAACGGGAGAAGTCCGTGAGAAAAACGCATAAATCAGTGGGTTAAACAGGAAATGAAAGTCTCTTGGGGCTGATTCGCCCTCCCACGTTGTCGCAGGATTTCTTTCACATGACTAGGAGGGTTAAATCTCGCATAATCCGCTGATGTTCCTCAAGTATAACATGGATTACTATAAAGTGAAATGACTGAGCTCCTGTATGTTTGATCACCCACCAGGAAAAGCAGATTTGGTGAATATATATATGTTTTTTTCTTTCATGCAGAACAAAATTTCTGCAGAGAAAGGAGTGATCAATATATTTTAAAACACATCACAGGCAGGAGACTCCAGAGCAGCCTTTTTTTTTTTTATAATTCAGAGCAAATGACATAATTGAGCGATAAACCAAACAACGGCTGAGTTGTGTCTTTTTTTAGTTGAGAGGGAAAAAACAACATCAAACAGCCTGGAGAGCTTAGAAACACATGTTTGATTATAATTAGATCAACAAATGTGACATATTTTCTACAAATGGGTTTAGACTCAAAAATGAGATGTTTCTTTTGAGGTTCAATATCTTTGTATAGGACTGGAAGGGAAGACGATCCTAGCCGCTGTGTTACAACTGGTAAGCCACGAGGATAACTGTCTGGCATCCAAGAGGAATTTGACTGTACTTTGATACTCAGATTCAAAGAATTATTCTGGTTCCATGGATTTGGCTTTGCCTTTTAGGGACATGATAAATGGAGGCAGTTAAAATAACCTCTGGACACCATTGGATAGATATACAACCGATCAGAGAAATGAGGCATGCATTGTTGGCAGATTATTAACCAGATTACGATAAAAGAAGAGATCCAGAATGGGATGCAGTGGAGTAGGAACACTGGGTAATGACTGTTGTTGGCTTTGCAGTAAAGACGTGTTGATTCAAGGTGTTTGTTATTACAAATCTTCATCCATGTGGATGTTTTAAAAAAAGTGGCTCTAGGTATGAGTCACCACACAAAGCCTGCCCCACCTTCATGGTTATTGGTTTGGTACGTTCTGTACCAGAAATAGTAGCTGTGAATGTCAGGGTACAAGACCCATTAATGAGAAAAACAAAAGGTATGCATGGCCAGGCTAAGATTATTATAAAAAAAAAAAAGTTTACTAGACAAGTGGATTTAAATATCTATCCATAATTGACTGATTTAGTATGACATCAAATTATGTTTGAACATGTAATTGTTTTTAGAAATAATGGCTAAAACTTTAATTGTATATTCATTGCCCTTCAGGGATTAAAAAGTTTTCTTTTTTTTTCATGGTTCTGTGGAAAATATCAAATCAAATCTGCTCACTAGAATGCAAATAATTTGGTTTTTGGGAAAAACAAGTTTTTTTTTTTTTTTTTTAATGTTCTCATAAGAAATGATTGCATATACAGCCTTCCTTTCAAAGCAAGACTGCATGTTAAAATATGCGTCCGAGGTCGAATTCCTATCACATTGCAGCGCGGTTCCAATGCAAAAGGCTGGTAATACCAAGCATATGGCAACGCCAGTTACATAGTCTTCAAAGGAGCTCAATGCTGACCTGGAGCAAGAACAAACTTGCAAGTGTATGCTGGGGAAGGGGGGCGTGGAATTATACCTTAGGCTGCTCGCTGTCAAAGCTGTGAGATAAAGTATCCTTGAGAAAATCTTTCTGTTCTGGATGGCCAACCATGGAAAATAAAATAAAAAAAGAAAAGGTTTCTGTGGATCAGATCAAGAAAACTGCTGCTTGTGACAGTTAAGAAGTGAATGTATGTTGTTATTGTTTTACCAGTATCAGCATGTTCTCTGGTACAGATGATAAAAGTTCTGATGAGAAGACGAGGGAAGGACATGTTACAGAACAGTCAGGCTCTTCTGTTTGTGGTCTTGTTTTGCAGGGAGGTTTCAAAGGACAGAAGTCAAAGCAACATGTTATCAGCCTGGGAGCAGCTGGTAAGAGAGCAGCGTCATGGGTCAGAGGAATGTCAGGAGTCGTGCATCCTTTATACATCATGACAAATGTGTGCTGCAAACACACACTTGGTAAAATACGCACACTTGACATCTCGTGCCACGTATAAGTAAGTTTATACAACATTCTTTTGCAGTTAGGTGCTATAAGATGTATATGCAAATTAATTTAAGGGCAATATCCTTTTTATTTTATCCTAAAACAAATTACAGTGGTTCATTTCAATTTCCAGCGTGCAGATGATTGCATGATGTGTAAATTCTTTGCTGTTTCTATCTGCAGAATTGACAAAATGTGATCTGTGAGGGCTGCAGTAAACTTCTGTCTGGCTCAAACTAAAATGCACTCTGTGCCTTAGCATGAGCCTGCCATCTCTGAAGACTTAAATAAACAGCTGGCTGACGAGGCATATACACTGTCTTCAACACAGTTTCCTTTTTAAGTCAGCACCACTCAGGAAAGTTAATTAGAAGTCAGGGTAAAAATGCCTAAATGGCCGCATATTTCCATCTGTTTGAACATTCCAGCGAGCCTTTTTCTCCACAACTATGTATGTTAGGCTCAAACGTCCAGCAAATCAGCACCGCATTAGATAATCAGGAAAATGCAACGGTAACTCAGAAACAAGCAACGATTCTTGGTGTTGGAGCTTCCAACAAAAAGCAGACCAGTTGTGAAGATATAAAGTAGTGGCCTTTGACACACAGCATCCAAATCTAATTCCCTTTTCCTGCTGAATTTGACACAGCTGCTTTTCCAATCTGTCATAGCAGGCAGCCTGCAGCGGCAGGAAAAGAGGGAATTATGGAAAAAAAAACTCAAAAGAAAAGTGCAGGACGTTGACCTTGCATTTCCAAGGAAAAGATTGAAAAATACCAACAACTTATACGAGATAGAGCCTCATTGCCACTGCACTCTTTTTGTAAATCATTTGTCATCATAAGAAGATTGTCTTCATAGCAGATTTAGTTTTGTCACTTTTTTTTTTTCCTGCTGACCTTTTGCCTGTTATCAGCAAAGTCCATGGACGGTGTCAAGTGATGTCTCCATCAGAGGAAAAACTACCAGCGATTGAGAGTAATCAGGGCGGACAGATATGGCAAAAAGTAAGAACAGAGGTAATGATGATATTCCTCACTAGAAGTGTTTCCATTGCCCTTGTAAATGCACAAATTAAATAAATCGTGACGAATTACCTTGTAGAAATACTATATGTGGAGCAAGCTTCAAGGAGCTTGTGTGTGGAGTGGGCTCATTAAATGTGCAGCTTAAAGACGGTGAGATACTTCCTGAACGTGATAGAAATTGAAATAGATTAGAATCGCTTAACCTGCCTTTAAGTGTTGTGCCAATGTTGAGTGTGACTCATTAAACCTGTGGTGCACGTATAAAGCAGGGGTCACTGACATGACAGACAATGTTTCTTAAGTTCTTTCAATAACAGAAAAGAAATTTCAATATTTGCACTAACTCATGTTAATGTAAGATTACTGAAACACTGATACGACGCAGGAGCGCTGCCACGCCTTGTACATACATTTAAATGTATTTGTTAAAATGTGTCTTTCAGGGCCTGACAAAGTAACTTTGATAAAATGGTGCATCAGACATCCTTTGACAGACTGGAATTTCCTCACATCTGTGCACCAGCGTCCCTGCTGACTTTGACGATGACCAAGTCGAAACAGACCTGACAGGCTTCTATGTCGCATGGGAAGTACAACACACACAGTCAAACAGTTTGTCTTTGATGGGACACACACTGGTGTCTAGAGAGGATAAGGCATCGCACATCATCAGCTTTTAAACTATTTTCTCGCTATTACTGGATGTGAGCTGAAACACATAGTCCATCACAGTCTCTCTAGAGTGGGGGTGGGGGGCTGCTACGAACACATTTTACTCAACTTGAAGGTACAAACAGGACCGGAGCTCATCAAGTCTGAGGTCGTAGCCTTCTGGGAGAGCACTATACTTCTATAGTCTTCAGTAGGATTGGGACAGCTCAGACTAAATGCTTCCAGACTTTCCTGCCCTGTCTTCTCTCATTTTGACGCAACGCATCTGCTCCCGATCCCACGCAAAACAAAATCCACCACCAGTGGAAGCGCTTCTCTTCATTTCTTTTAACGCCATGCTCAAGCACTGCTTCAACAGGACCCACGTTAACTGAGCCAGAAAATAAGCTGCAAGGATGTCCAGGCAAGTATTATGCAATGAATAAATAAATAAATAAATAAATAAATCTATAATGGTGTGAAAATGTCAAACTTTTCTTTAAAAGATACATGTTTTTAGTGTTTGTTAGTAGAGTAACGCTACGACTTCACCCCCACCCCTCTCCTGGGAACGCAATAAAAATATTAACACTGACAACAAAATCAAATTTAAACTTTGATATTAATAAGACTATATTTACATTAAGGTGTTTTCATGAGTTCTATTTAAAGGCTCCCCATGTAGTACTACCATTTCTGACCACATGGGGGCATATAGCTCTGCTGCTTTGACCAAAGAATCACTTAGAATATTGTGCTAATGAGTCGGGACGGCCTGGCACATCGTGCAGTGTGACTTTGACCCACTAAATGTGTCCTTCATCGTGTTTTACATCGTATGAACCTTCTTGTGATATGCTGCGATCAGAAGTGATATAACCACTTAGAGTGGCTTTATCAATGCTCTTTTCATGTTTCATATTTATATTTCGAACAGCATAGTTCAGCATTAATGGGACGTCCCTTATGTGTCTATGTCAGCCTTATGCACAATATGTTTCCTTTAGGTCCTAAAAGAGACTTCTATCCATAACGTAAAAGCCACACTTCAGATAACATCTCGCAGCATCTGGTTTTCAGCCTCCCCAAGTGTTCATGGTTTGCCAAAATCTGTAGGCCACAGATTTTTTTTTCTTTCATCTACAGGCTGAAATGAAACATAATCTACCAAAACAGATTTAAGTAAAATCCATGACGAGAACCATGTTTGGGAGCACCGGAAGGGGCCTTCCATCAACTAATTAAATCACTCTTACTCGACTGACATATGGGCAGAATCAGGAAACACAACTCCAATGATGTCACAAACATGTGGCCCTGAGGTGACGCGCTTGGATAATGTTCCTGCCCAGTACCTTCAGGGCAAAGTCGCGCATGTCAGTGATGCCCATGTGGATTTCATTTGAAGCACCATGACTAGTTTGCAGAAGCTCCAATGCCAACCCCCTATCACTCTAAAGGTAATTAGATCTGTGTTAATAACCTTCAAGTTTCTGATTTTACATGAAATATGTGTCTAATACTTCATTTGGGAAATAAACATGATCATTGCTTTGTGTCTTCTCCTCATTTTTTATGCATGTCAAATATGATCTGATGACAGATTTTTTTATTGCAATATTAAAAAATGGGGCAGCACGGTGGCTTAGTGGTTAGCACTGTTGCCTCACAGCAAGAAGGTTCCCAGTTCAATTCCCGACCCGGTGGGTCTTTCTGTGTGGAGTTTGCATGTTCTCCCCGTGCTTGCGTGGGTTTCCTCCGGGTACTCCGGCTTCCTCCCACAGTCCAAAAACATGCAGTGTAGGTTCATTGATCTTTCTAAATTCTCCCTAGGTGTGAATGTGAGTGTGATTGGTTGTTTGTCTTGTATGTGGCCCTGGATAGACTGGCGACCTGTCCAGGGTGTACCCCTGCCTTTCGCCTGATATGCGTCGGGATAGGCTCCGACAGACCCCCGTGACCCGGAAACGGATAAAGCGGGTATAGATAATGGATGGATGGATTAAAAAATGGGTCAATACATCGAAGGAAACGAGAACATAACAGAAGCAGGCTGGAAGTCTTCGTATGACTTTGTAAATGGCAATTTAGGGAGTATTGTCCTTTCTATTTGTCAAAAAAAATCTATGTATGACTATTTTCAGCATTAAAATATGTGTGGTAGTTGCAATTAACATGTTCAAAAAATATTATGTGACATATTTTTTATAAGGGCTAAAGTAAAGTGTTTAAATTCTATTAACTACATATAAAGAAGTGATTTGACAATAATAAATAACCTCTGCGTGATATATTTTCATTCATTTATAAGAATACTATATTAATAATACATATCAAAAACATTTTGTTCACAAGAGCTGTAAGCTGATGATAATACTGAATACTGCAAAAAATACTGTATGTATGCAAAATCAAACTCTCTTTAGCGCAGAAACATATTTGTAAGTTACTCCAGAAGAGACCAGAACATAAATTAAGAAGGTCTTATGATTAATATTCCATCCTTTTGTTGGAATTCAGAACAGCATGATTTCCAAGACATAAGTAATTTCACCAGGTGACTACATATGTTGGGTCCAGGAAATGACTAAAATGCTTGAATATAACTCAATCAGCCATCTCTTGCATAGAAAGCATCAAATACTTCTTTAATAATAAAACACTTAAATGTGGGGTCTATGCTCAGATCTCATCAATATCTGTTCATAAAATATACTTAGATATTCTGGTCAATGAGCATAAAGCAACAACCCTCCATGGAATTCTAGCTGTCATCATCGTAACGTCTTAGTATTTATCACTCTCTTAACTTAAATTTTGAGTTGACTTTACAGAGCTTAGTCATTCTTGTTGTTACTAAGAAAGTGCTGCGACCAGTTTTGGCTTGGCCTGAAAGGGCTCAGGGGGAAGCTTATCGAAGCAAACTGAAAGAGTTATTTTAGCTGCTCGACAGGACGGCCAAGAGGGCAGCAGCTGAACAGCTTCTCGCGCCTCAACCTTTACGTCCTGCACCTACTGGCCTTTGACTCGGATCATTTCAGGACCCTTTCCAGTTGAGGGACTGGACCACTAAAGCAAGTGCTGCCAGAACTGAAATGAGGACTTGCTCTGCGGCTACTGAACCTTAAAGAATAAGCTACAAGGATGTCCAGCTCGCCCCGTAAAGGACCGGCGACCTGTCCAGGGGGACCCCAGCTCTCGCCTGTAATAAGCTGGGACGAGCCCCGGCAGACCCCCGTGACCCCGAAAAGGTTAAGACGGGTACAGAAAATGGATGGATGGATGTTGAGCTCTGGTTTCGTCTGTCGTTTTGGTATAACATTTGAAAGAGGATGTTTAGACACATTTGACTGGAATGAATGTAGAGTAACATTAGTTAGCAACGTAGGTTAGCAGAAGCTAATGGAGTTAGCATAATGCTTAGAAGTGCTCTATTTTAGTTCTATTTTAGCACTATTTTAGCTCTATTTTAGTTCTATTTTAGCTCTATTTTAGTTCTATTTTAGTCCTATTTTAGCTCTATTTAAGCTCTATTTTAGCACTATTTTAGTTCTATTTTAGTTCTATTTTAGCTCTATTTTAGTTCTATTTTAGTCCTATTTTAGCTCTATTTAAGCTCTATTTTAGCTCTATTTTAGCTCTATTTTAGTTCTATTTTAGCTCTATTTTAATTCTATTTTAGTTCTATTTTAGTCCTATTTTAGCACTATTTTAGTTCTATTTTAGCTCTATTTTAGCTCCATTTTAGCTCTATTTTAGTTCTATTTTAGCTCTATTTAAGCTCTATTTTAGCACTATTTTAGTTCTATTTTAGTTCTATTTTAGCTCTATTTTAGTTCTATTTTAGTCCTATTTTAGCTCTATTTAAGCTCTATTTTAGTTCTATTTTAGCTCTATTTTAGTTCTATTTTAGCTCTATTTTAATTCTATTTTAGTTCTATTTTAGTCCTATTTTAGCACTATTTTAGTTCTATTTTAGCTCTATTTTAGCTCCATTTTAGCTCTATTTTAGTTCTATTTTAGCTCCATTTTAGCTCTATTTTAGTTCTATTTTAGTTCTATTTTAGCTCTATTTTAGCTCTATTTTAGCTCTATTTCAGCTCTATTTCAGCTGTATTTTAGTTCTATGTTAGTTCTATTTTAGCTCTATTTTAGTTATATTTTAGTTCTATTTTAGCTCTATTTTAGTTGTATTTTAGTTCTATTTTAGCTCTATTTTAGTTGTATTTTAGCCCTATTTTAGCTCCATTTTAGCTCTATTTTAGTTCTATTTTAGTTCTATTTTAGCTCTATTTTAGTTCTATTTTAGCTCTATTTTACTTCTATTTTAGCTCTATTGTAGCTCTATTTTACTTCTATTTTAGCTTTATTTTACTTCTTTTTTAGTTATATTTTACTTCATTTTTAAGGTATATTTTAGCTCTATTTGAGCTCTATTTTAGCTCTATTTTAGTTCTATTTTACTTCTATTTTAGCTCTATTTTACTTCTATTTAAGTTCTATTTTAGCTCTAATTTAGGTCTATTTTAGCTATCTATAAGACATATATATATATATATATATATATATATATATATATATATATATATATATATATATATATATATATATATATATATATATATATATATATATATATATACATATATATATACACACATTATATGAGCTTATAAGTCTTTCATTCCAACAAAGGGACTTTCCCAGTCTTGCATTTGGATCCCTTCAACTAAACAACTTTCGCCATCATGAATTAATCCCCATTATTGTTGTAGTAAATAAAGAAGGGTTCTGTCAGTCTCCTGCCAAATGCATCACAGAGAGCTCCAATAATACAATAGTAAACAGATGTGCCACCCAGCGCCAGCGCTTGATTTGGACTCTGTCTGTTTTCTCCAGGGAGATTACAAAACAAAATACATAAAAGGCAGAACCCTGGTGGTGTTTTTACACTACGGAATGCTAAGGTATGTGAAACACTACATATACAATAGAAGCTTATTTTAACTGAATCCCCCCAAAGACTGAATTACTGCAAGTATTAAGACACGAGTGCAATTGAGGGACAAACACTAAAGCACCACGAATGAGCTATAAAAGAAGTCTGGTCCATAACATGTTTGCAGTGCCTGCAAGTGTATGGCATGTATATGGATTTACAAATCAGTGTTGTAGAAAGACACAGTATATAAAAAGTATAATTTCTGTAGCCAAAATAAAATTGCATTGTCAAATGAATAAATAATGCATTTTATCATCACCATTTCACTATGTACTGTGTCATTTTTACAAAGGATTTTTTTTCAAGGTACAGTCTTTTATTTATTAGTAAAATATTGCACTGAGAAACAACACAAATTTCACAGTTATGTTTCTTTAATCATTTTTACAATAAAAAAAAAGCTACTTTCACATGTTTAAGTAATTTTCCACGTGGATGAAATAAATAGCAACAGAGCAACACAGACCAAATATGAAAAATAAAGCAGAGTTGCACCCCTCTTTTCAGTTTGTGGAATTTTGCACCACAAAGTTGGGACAAAAGAGCGGGTGGGAATGAAACTGTCCTGACTGAAGGGTCTTGGTTGCAGTGGATGTTTTTAACACACACACACATGCACACACACACAAACACATAGGATGCAAAAAGATGCAAAAATACAAAGGAAACTGCAGGAATCCTCCCTGAAGGTCATCAGCACTAACAGACTGCAACAGTTCACCTGAAATATACGTCATGATACTTTTATATTGCTTTAGTCCAAATGTAATTCAGAGCGTTTACATGTGATTTTTCTAATGTAGGTCATTAATTGTTTGCAGGTGTCTGATTCTACAAAGCAAGTCAACTACCGCACAGTACGAGTCCAACACAAACTCACACTGTGTGTGGCACAAGCTCTGTGTTTATCTGGACAAGTTGGTTAATTATATTAGTTTCACTGACCTGATCTCCCTACATTTCACAAACTAAACATTTCCAGTCTTTTAGAAGTGATAAAATCAAAGTCACGGTGCACAGATATGCACCAAAGGGTACCTCAAACAGCAATACCTTTTGTTTAATTGGTCTCTATTGTTTTAACACTACAACATGAGCAATTGTATTTCAATATACTGCTCAGATGTGGCACAAAAAGAGAGAGAGAGAGAGCATGATCTGGTCTTCATCTATGTCACATTGACAAACAAACACAATGTGCTAACTTTGTGAAAACACACAAAGCATTATATTTCCTTATGTTTACTAAACCCACAGACTAATTACTTCAATGCAAACACACTTGATTTAGTAGTGCACACAGGCGTCCAATTATTGAAATGAGTTTGGAGGTATGCTCTAGAGCGGTTAAGACTGATAAAGGATGGAGTTGGGATAAAAAAAGTAATCTCAAAGTGTTTAGGCATCAGTCCACATTAGAAAAACTGTCTATAAATGGTAACAGTTCAGTACTGTGGCTAGACGCTGGTGGAGAGCCAAGATGACTCCAAAGGTGCAAACCAGATTCCTCAGTGAGGTAAAGAATCAACATATGAGCAACAGCTAAAGGCCTCAAGACATTACTGGATCTAGCAAACATCTCTGTTCGTGAGTGTATCATACACAAGTCATTGAACAGGCTGGGTGTCCACAGAGGAAGATTAAAAAAAAAAAAAGCATTGGCGCAGGCGCACCTAACATTTGCTAAAGAGCACCTTAGCAATCCTTAATGCTACTGGGAAAATGCAGTGTGGACAACAAAACGAAAACGTAAATTGTTTGGAAAGAACAATCATTACAGGTCACGGCTTTCCAACATTAAAAAATCATCCAAACAGTGAAATATGGCAGAGGAGGCATCATGGTTTGGGTCTGCTTCTCTGTCTGTGGGCCTGGGCTGCTTGTCATCACCCAGGTAAAAAAAAGGTTTCCAGGTTTTATCCTCCAGGATAATGTTGGGGTGGCTGTCTGCCAGTTGAAACTTAGTGGAAATTTGGTATTTCAGTAGGAAAATGACCATGCCAATGAAAGATCCACCACTAAATGGAGAATGCGGTACGCAGACTGGGCATAAATGCGGTAAGAATGCGGTACCCAGACTGGGCATGAATGCGGTACCCAGACTGGGCATGAATGCAGTATGAATGCGGTACCCAGACTGGGCATGAATGCGGCATGAATGCGGTACCCAGACTGGGCATGAATGCAGTATGAATGTGGTACCCAGACTGGACATGAATGCAGTATGAATGCAGTACCCAGACTGGGCATGAATGCGGTATGAATGCGGTACCCAGACTGGGCATGAATGCGGCATGAATGCGGTACCCAGACTGGGCATGAATGCGGTACCCAGACTGGGCATGAATGCAGTATGAATGCGGTACCCAGACTGGGCATGAATGCAGTATGAATGCAGTACCCAGACTGGGCATGAATGCGGCATGAATGCGGTACCCAGACTGGGCATGAATGCAGTATGAATGTGGTACCCAGACTGGACATGAATGCAGTATGAATGCGGTACCCAGACTGGGCATGAATGCGGTATGAATGCGGTACCCAGACTGGGCATGAATGCGGCATGAATGCGGTACCCAGACTGGGCATGAATGCGGTACCCAGACTGGGCATGAATGCAGTATGAATGCGGTACCCAGACTGGGCATGAATGCAGTATGAATGCGGTACCCAGACTGGGCATGAATGCGGTACCCAGACTGGGCATGAATGCGGCATGAATGCGGTACCCAGACTGGGCATGAATGCAGTATGAATGCGGTACCCAGACTGGGCATGAATGCAGTATGAATGCGGTACCCAGACTGGGCATGAATGCGGCATGAATGCGGGAGCCTCTCAGACGTCCTACAGGTGTGTCTGAGCTGAAGCTGCTCTGTAAAGAGGAATGTAAGTTTTGCAGCTCTGATCCAGAGCTACCGCAAAAGTGTCTTTGGTGCCAAAAAACTTTCAGCCATTCACTTACTTTTGCCTCAACTGTGAATGATTAATTGGTGCGTTTACAAAGGAAAAATTAAAATTGTGTGTTATCAATTTCTGTTATTGTGATTTAAATACAAATCAGATCACATTTCATTACAAATGCAGAAAACTCATTTAATCCCAAGGGGTTTGCATACATTTTATTTATTATTAGGAACATTACTGTAGAACCCAGCGCTGTCCTGAGTTAGTTCTGCACATGACCAAGCGGTGGAAATGGCTGTGAATGCGAGTGGTACCAGACCCATTTCACGCGTGTGAAAATGGGTCTGGGGATGGCTGGCCAGGCTACATTCCCTTGTTTGGTTTTTATGGCCCAAACACATGTTTAGTCACGTGACTATTAACACCAAAGAAAGGGGCCTCAACATGTTTGAAATGACAAACAATTCAAATAAAGTATTGCGCCAGTCTAAACTGGGACAGAAACTATAGCTGTATCCATTAATAATCAACCAAAAAAAATAAATAAATGTCAATAAAAAAAAAAAAATCCTTCAGGACAAAAGACCAAATGAGGAAAAACTAACAGCGATGACGCTTGAAGAATTTATGAAGAGGATGTGTCATTAGATTTGTTTTATAGGCGACGACGAAAGATGAAAACGTATCAGTGATTTTGATTTACTGCTCTGACATGTTTATGTTCTGAACTGTATTTCATTTAAAAGAATAAATAAATTCATTCTAAGTTTTGAAATGTGAAAAACTAATCCTCAGAATTATAATAAACGTAATGTTCGATATAATAGCACCTTATCATAGTTACAAAGTATCACAATATCACTTGAAGTTGAGTTTCCATCAAAGCTCAGATTTGATCTCATTCAGTTGTGATGTCAGGATAACACCGGACAACTCGGATAACTTTTCTTCACCAGCCAAACACTCTTTTCTATAATTTTTTTTAAAACTTTCTCTTTTCCCAAATTTTCAAGACAACACACGTAACTTTAAAAGGCTCATCAAGGCTTGAACACATGACTTTTTACCGTTTCTTGCATAGTTTAACTGTGACGATGTTGTAGATATAACCCAATAAAGATGAAGCAGTTCTGAGTTTGATTTAAGTAAAAAAACACAATCAAATTTAGGAATGAAACAAATATTTTCCTCTGTACAAACTGTGTTTACTCATAGAGAGATAAGAGAGGTCTGACCAGAAGCACCAGTAAAATATTTAAATATCTTTAAACAAAGACTAGCTACTTTCAAAATAAAATCATACTGTACAAAGATACATATACAATATACATTGACAGGCTTCTGTTGCTGTTCAATAAAGGTCATAATATTAACTCTTATACACAAATATACACTTGTGTACTGCAGATACAGGATGAAGACAGCAATTACATGATGGACCATTTACTTCACGCTTCATAAATGAAATAAATATTTCTCAAAGTTATGCCTCCATAAATATATGGTGCTGCTAGATACTCTCCTGATTAATGGGTTTTTAGGTTTAGATCTGGAGCCTTGAGACAAAACGGATCCATGTGTTTTTAATGACCTCGTAGGTGGAGCAGCTTGTTTTCTGCACGTTTTTTCAATTTTTCTGTTTTTTTTTAAATCAGCACCATGCCACTGCAGGTCCCATCTGGGTGGGCTCTCGCTGGCTAGTCAACAGTGGCTCTTGATACCCAGCGTTTACTTCAGAATCTTCTACAGCTTTAGGCCTACAATAAATTTAGCACACATGTCTATCTTATACCATGTCCTCACACAGTGACGCGCTCGTAGCGATGAAGGAGGAAAATGAATTAGTACTATCGTACCGGCTTCCATGGGCGGCGATGCCAGGACGCGGAGTCTGGGCAGGGCTGCGGATTGCACTGCTCTATGTCAGGCGGCTTGTCCAGGACGTCACAGTTGTAGTCGTTGAGTCTTTGTCCGTTGGGCCTTTGACAAACCACCAAACGAGTCCTCCTCCCTCCACCGCAGGTCTGGGTACACTGAGGATTAATGGCAAACAAAACAAATATGTTCAGGATTCTTGTCATGTTTCAAGGCTCCCTGCAGCCTACTATTTTTGTAAGCATTATTATAGTTTTCCTCTTTTTTCTGCTCTAAAAAGGCAACAAAAATGAAAATGTCTTGCACGCACCAAATCCAGAATATAGATCCTCACAATCACAGACCTTAAGGTAGTGCTACAGTAAAGAATCCCACAAACTTATTAAAATCTAGAACTATTAGGACTAGAACAAATCCTCATTCTGTCAAATTCCTTTTGAGCTCTCAAAACAAAACCCACCACTTTCTGCTAATTTCCACCTTACAATTTTCATAAAACTGAAAGTGAGAGTAAAACAAGCTGCTAAGAGACCATTCATCCAATTTTCAGGAGGTTTGGCATACTAACTACCAACATATTAACAACACCCGGGTTAATCAAAAAGGTGCTGAAAGAAATTTAGAAAAGGGATTTTTTTACACAATTTGTCTCAAAGTTATTTGCCAGTAAAACCTGAGGATGTGCCCTACAGATGTTTTTTGGCCCGTATGCTGTGGTGCAACAATTTAAAGTTAAATGTAACTATTAGCAGGATATTTTTTTTAGGAACACACTAAGTTTTGTAGAATTCTGACTTTTAAAAGTGGCACACATCCAAAACGCACTGTGTTTCCCGATGTACAGTTCAGATTTCAAGAAATTCAATGCAGCTGGTCATTCCTACATTTCAGCATCTGCCAGATTTGATAGAATTTCATCATTGAAGGGATTCAGTCCTGTTGTTGTGAATCTGCTTTGATTCCGATGATGGTTCTTTCTTTTCATTAAAGTTCAGCTAACCCACAACATCCCCTCACCTCTCCCCAGACACCGTAGTTCCACTGAGGACAGGGTCCAGAGTCGCAGCCCTTCGACTCGGGAGGCTTGACCCTCTCATCACAGTAGCTGTTGCTGCGCCCATCAGCGTCCTGACAGACCACCACACGCCTCTGAAAGCCTCCTGCACATGTACTGGAGCACTGGAAAAGACACACACAACATGTGGTTGTATTGACATATGTCATTTTATTTCAATTTAACTGAGCTGCTTGAATATCTTTTTTATGGTTGTATTACATGGGAAGTAGGAATTAAGATCTTTAGTTAAGGACTCGCTTATACAATTTGTTATCGAGTGACAGTTTTCCTACTCAGTTTCCAAGATGGCACTTCAGCTAGTTCTGTTCTCAATGGGATGCCACAAGTATCACCTCTACTAAGCATTTGGTAGACAAGCTTGTTTCTTGTGTTTTACACATCAGTGAAAGTTGATTTTGTGAGAAAATCTCATTCAGAGGCTGCTGGCTCTTTACAGTCAGACATGTCTTAGAAAGAAGAAACATTGCAAGATGACTAAGGGTTTTTCATCTTCAGGTGGGAACGGGGTCTTCTCACTGCTTAGAAAGCAAAACCAGATGGCAAGGCAAAAATACTTGACACAACACACAGTATTAGATGTTGAGTTTAACTTCAAATCTTCCAAAGATGGAAAACAAGTCAGAGAATTTCTGACCCTGAACAACGAAGCCTTGACAGAGGCGGTCGGTACACTGCATTCAATTACGGTGACACATCACCTCTGCTGATGGGAGTGGGAACATTCAGTGCCGTCTTCGTGCGTGGGAAGACGGCACATATTCAGTTTGAGAAGCTGCACTTTTCTGGTTAGATTAAACAGAACACTGCACAAAGATGATTAACAAGACTTTTAGAATAACATGAGGGAAGTCCACAAAGCATTCATCCAATTAATCTAGGTTTAAGAAAGCTAATCAAGTGATCACTTGTATCTCTAAAGTAGTTCTGTTTAGCGAAATTGTCCATCCAGCCATTAACTATTCCCGCTTTATCCGTTTCCGGGTCACGGGGGTCTGTCGGAGTCTATCTCGACGCATAGTAGGCGAAAGGCAGGGGTCCACCTGGACAGGTCGCCAGTCTGTCCAGGGCCACATAGAATACAAACAACCAATCACACTCACATTCACACCTAGGGAGAATTTAGAATGACCAATTAACCTACCCTGCATGACTGTGGGAGGAAGCCGGAGTACCCGGAGGAAACCCACGCAAGCACGGGGAGAACATTAAAACTCCACACAGAAAGACCCACCGGGCCGGGAATCGAACCAGGAACCTTCTCGCTGTCAGGCAACAGTGCTAACCACTAAGTCACCGTGCTGCCCTAGCAAAATTGTATATATATATATATATATATATGTTCAGTTGTGTTCACCATGATAACTATGCCAGGAGAAGATGAGGAGACTATAAACTGATGTATAAACTGATGTATAAACTGATGTATATGTGCTACAGTTCTTCCTCTCACAGATAAAATATCTCTGAACACTGATATTTATTAAAACAAGTTATGTATGGTGAACATACTGCGCCCCAGGGTCCGGTCCTCCACTGATTGTCTGCTGAGGGAACGTTCCAGCTACTGTGCCCCGGATGAAGCCCTGGATCCTGGGGATATCCATATGGTTGGTCATAAATTCGCTGGCGGTTGTAGACAGAAGGGCAGGGTGCAGCAGTACAGTCTTGTTCTGTTACAGGCTTCTCATCATAGTCACAGAAAGTCTCATCTACCGGCTGGTGGTAGTTAGAACAGACCACTTGTCTGGTCGCTCTTCCCACACCACATGTCACCGAACACTGGGCCAGGGGAGAGGAAAAGGGGAAATGTTAAATTACCAACATGACACACTCACAAAAAAATGCACTCAGTTATATGTCTGCTGGGGTAAATGATCCAGCAGTACTTACATGTGAGTGATACAAGCACATGAACCGTTGCTGTTTGAATCTGGTTTGATTTTCTTGTAGACCAATAATGCAATGAACTTTTTTGAGTAAATTATGATTAATCCTGCCTGTTGGCAAGGAGATCTTTGCAGCTTTTTTCTTGCTATTAAAAAACCTACTAGTCTTGAATGTTTTCCTCACGTGAGCTGCTCCCTTTTCATCTTTCCACAACATTTCTATTGGCTTATGGACTGGATTTTACTTGGCCGTTGCAATACATGAACATTATCCTACTATAAACACTTTAGCCAGGGTTTCCATTTATGGCTGTCTCGGGTAAAACCTTAGAGGCTGGAATTGTAATGGGACTAACTGCTCGTTGGTCCTTTGAGACATCATCTCTCCATTTACAGTGACGGACCTGGTAGGATCCACTAATTTAGCAATCTACTGCTCCCTATAATCTCTTTAGATTTTTTTTTTACTGTTAACAAAGAAAAGAAGAAGATGGCAAAGATGGAAACAGAAACTAGAAGGACAACATTTCAACATTGAAGGACTTGAAATGATTGCTGTGTTTCTGTTTGAATAAATCAGATGACACGACTCGTATTTGTAGGCGACATTGATTGGTCAGGGTATCTTTGTTATTTTTAAAATAAAACCCACTCTCACTCCACTGATTGAAAATACTAGTGTTATTTATATTAATTCAGCTCAACTAAAAAACATCTGCTTCTTACAGATGTAGTAGTGGATAATTAGCTCAGTAATTAAATAAATGAGGATAATTTGTCAGTCTAATTGCCAATACTATCATTATTATCCTCCTCTAAGAGTCGTGTGAGGTTCTGATCATATTTTAAGGTCTTTAAATTTAAATTAAAAAAAAAAAGTTCTTTATTTACACAGGTGTTTACAAATTTTAAAATGCCACTGCCATGTCTAACCCTGATGATTCACTTTATCAAAAAATATCTTCATTTCATTTACGTTCCACATTATTTACAAAAAAATGAAAATAATAAAGAAAATATGTTATAAATTGGCTGATTTAAGGCAAAACGTATCACAACAGCTTGATAGACATGAATTCCATGTTCAGTGTCTTTTTAGTCTGAATTTCCAGCTGAGGTTGCTTGATCAATTTCACTAGAGCTCGTTGGCTTCAGTTATTTCCACTTGATTCTCTAATAAATTTTGTAGATTTTCCAAGTTCCAAATTATCCCCATGTTTGTGGAGTGTTGTTTTCATTCATTTTCCCATTAAAAAAAAAAAGAAAAAAAAAAGCTAAACAACAACATGTGAGGCCTCACTGGAAATCACCTTCATGTGACATATTTAATGACTGATAATTTCTCAAAGCAATTAATTTATGCGTTTCCAAAGTAGAAAGACAGTTTCACATGAATGCATGATTAAGAATCACACAATTACTGTAAATCATCACTGGCTCGGCTCCACGTCTTTGGTAACATTATTAAGAGTTTTGTACGAGAAACAAAGATCAGGACATAATTTTCCAAGGTCACAGCAGTACCGGAGTCTCAGGGTAGTTCTCAGCTTTGTTGGAAAAACAAAGTATTTGAGTACTGAGTCACCCGCTTGGAAAATATCTGTACTAATTGTACACACTTGGAGACTTTACTCACAGCAGACCACTCTCTGACGTGCCATTGGCCACATGGGCTGAAGCAGGTGGAGATCTCCGGAGGGCGGAGCAGGTGGGCGCAGTAGGAGTTGTCAGCCACTCCTCCCTGGGCGTCTCTGCAGCTCACGTACCGCGCCTGCCTTCCCTTGCCGCACGTCACCGAGCACTAGTGGACGTAGACATACAAAACTCTCTTACATGGAATTTTAAAAACTCTTCTCTCATTTGGTCTTTGAAAAGTGATGCTGCGTCAGACTGCGTTAATGATCATAATGTGTTGTGTGGCTCTTCACAAAGAAAAATCGGCTGGTTTTGTACGCTTAGAAATGCTCGCAAATTTACAGCCCCATGTGATGATGGTGACATGAGTGTTTTAGATCTAAAGAGCCACAGATACACCAGCTACAGCAGAATCACGAAAATGCAGCTTTTATGACGGGGCGGGTCATTTTTTCCCACAGGGCCGAATTCTCATCGTCGAAGTAATCAAGGGGCCACAATTGGAACAAATTATGTGAAACGTGGGCACAATTTCCAACCACTTTTATCATCTCATCTTTGAAAATATCACTGTCAGCTGCTTTCTTTGTTTACTGAACATGTACAACAGCTTTTAGTTTAGTAGCTTTTATTGCTAACTCATAGATGCATGACAGCTTTTTTTTCTTTTAAATAAATATATAGTATGTATAATTAGTTGAAGCCTGAAGATTTTAAGGTCTTTTTTTTCCTCTTTACTCCCCAATGATGATCTAAGCCAGTAGTTAACAAGCAAAAAATATCTTGATGGGCTCCTTGAACGCAGAAACGCTCTCTTATCACACCTACGTATGACAAATAGTGTTTAATATCAAAATATTCTGATTTAACTTTAACTGACTAACAACAGTTCTGGTGAACAGCCCCAACAGTCCCACAGAGGTTTCTCTACTTCTACAGCGTCACCTCCCTCTGCTTCCACTCAACTCGTTCAGCAGCAGAGAAAAAACACAGCAGCGTTGCAGAAGTTCAGGGTTTCCTTAGGATGCATCAGGAGGGTGTGGGAAACATTCAAGGCATTCTGTGTGCTCTGACTTTTCCATGAATGATCATTGTCCTTTTAAACAGCCTGATATTTCATCAGAGCAGCATCATCTTCAACATGCTTTGATAGCGATTTTGTATCGATGCTTAATCTTAGTTTGATATTTGAATATACTTTTTGCGGTCAGACAAAAGCAGCTGTTGATGCAGAGACTATGTGAGCACAGAGCTGGAGAGAAGAAAACACATGTAAAAGGTTGACGCAGAGCAGAGTGACATTACATCATAATTATACTAATTATATGACACCATCTAACTTCATTCAACTTTTCCTTTTCAGGTTTTCACTACAAAGTGCCTTCCATCCTGGACCTGAAACAGTCCAGGGTCAAGGACGGGGCAGGTAACATCAGTGAAGACCCCTCACATCCTGGGCATAAACTGTTTAAACTTCTCTCTGGTAAACGCTACAGAGCGCCGTGCACACAAACAACCAGACATCAGAACAGTTTCTTCTCGCCGGCCGTCACCCTGATGAACTCTGACAGTCACAGAGCAGCAGGGAGAGCTGTACTCCCGACTCAATCACCATTACACACTGAAATGTTTGGTTTTTTCAAACAGGTAACATTTACTGTATTACAGCTAATTCAAACGAAAAAGCAATAAAATTACGTAAGATCACTGTTGCTGGGTATTAATGGGCATGAAGCTAACTGTTTAAACATTGAAAACCTCGCCATGATGTAGAAGAAGATTTTTCCCAATGTATCTGGGATCGAAAAGCTACCCTGTCTAGGGTGTACCCCTGCCTTTGTCAACAGAAGAGAGCTGGGATAAACTCCAGCAGATCCCTGTGACCCTAAATAGGAATTAGCAGGTATGGATGGATGGATGAATGAAGTTCCCAGATCCCAGAAATGGCTTTATCCAGACAGGAAACTTCCAGTCTTCCAGTGGTTCTCTACTGTCATGAGTGAACCGCTGGTGTGATTAGACAGCTCTATAAGTGGATCAGAGCGCTTTTTAAGGGTAGAGTTGTCACGGTTTTTGGGTTTATCTGTTCCTGTTTTATTTTGAAAGCCCGTGTTCTGTTTTGACTTCCCTTGTTCTCATCTGACCTGACTGTTAGCACCTGTATCTCATAAAGTCCTGTGTATATATCTTGTCTTGTCTTTCCCTTCCTCCTGGCTGCTTTTTGCCATTGTTACCGTTTTGTTCACGTACTCAGCCCTGGTTCTGTCTAGTTTTGGCTTTTTGTTTTCAATTCAATTTTTCAATTCAATTTTATTTATATAGCGTCTATTACAACACAAGTTGTCTCTAGGCGCTTTCCAGAGACCCAGAACATGACCCCCGAGCAATTATTACTTAAACAACGGCAGGTAAAAACTTCCCTAGAGGAAGAAAAACCTTAAGCCAAACAGTGGCGAGGAAAAACTCCCCTTTAAGAGGGAAGAAACCTTGATCAGGACCTGGCTCATGAGGGGGGACCCTCCTGCCGAAGGCCAGCCGGGTAGAGCAAGAAGTAAGAAAGAATAGAGACATAGAGACACCGTCAAAGGTACAAGACAGGATACAATAGTAACTATCATTAGTAGTCCAATTAGACTTCTGTGTATATGGGTGATATATGGATAGTTGGTGATCCAAGGGGATGAGGACTGCAGGTCGGGATGTCAGCAAATATCCAACAGACATCCATCCTGCTCAGCAGCGTCTTTAGTTGAAATAAATCAAGTCTATTTGGAACCCCTGCATCTGGGTCCTACCTCTACCTCGACCAGAGTTAGGCTCAGAGCTGCAACGTTACTGCATAACTCAAACACCACTAAGGTGGTGCATTAATTGCACCTGGGTTTGTTGGCGTAAGGACACATCTGAAACCAACAGGGCAGAGGGTCTGCCATTTGGAATAGAGAAAAGAGCCACAGTTTTCCAGATCACATAGCCCTTTTTTTAATTTTAATTTATGAATGTGTTCTTTGTTCCTCAGTCTGCTGTTACTGGTCACCTTTCTCTACCAGTCAAGCACAGAGTCCATATTTTGTGTCAAAAGTCAAAAAGCAATGTCAAAAGTGGTAGAGAATGAAGGAAGCAGCAGGTGGACTCTCGCTCTGAAGGCAAGGTGTGATTTCATAGACACAGGGCAGAATCCACATGGGGTCCAGATGCAGACTTGTTCTGTGTTTGGAGCCCAGTAAGAGCTCAGGTTTCTCTTCACATCAAAACAATGAAGTTTTGGGGGAAAAAACTGTCTACAATGTCATATTTTAAGCACTCACACACATCATCAAAATACAGTTCAGCAACATAAATGATGAATATATAATGCTTCAAATCATTTTTGAACTGTAAAGTGGATACAACCCTGTTGCCTCAGTTGATTTACAACATTATGTTTACCCGGTCTTTCTTTTCCGCTTTTATTTTTCTGCTCAAGGTTGATCAGTCACACACTCACTGATCAAATATCAGTCCGATCATGGGACCATCTGTGGTTCAGTCTCGGTCTTCAACAACATCGAAGCTAGGAACTGGTTCCCAACAAGACTAGAAAGAAAGCGACTCACCAAAGTCCGTTATCAACGGAACGAGAAGTGAATCTGATGAACATACTGTAGTATTGTACATGTCGTAAAGCTGGATACCTCCAAGACATAACAGACTTTTCTTTGAATTACTTTTTGTACACTTTAGTACCCCAAGTTACAAAAGAACAGGCAAAGCGTTTTCAAGATTACAATATATGTTGTGTTTCTCTACAGTCACTGGAGTGCTGATATAAGTCACTGATCACCTTTCACTTCCTTGTAAATCCATGGGATCTGCCTAGAGCACAGGACAGTAAACCTTTCTGACTTAATGCAATCAAAGGGCTCCTGTTAATATTCCTCTAATATCAATGACACTTAAGAGGCTGATGGCATGTCTGCTGATTGAGAAGGTGTGGATGTGTGGATGTGTGAGCATCTGTGCGCCTTCGAGACCACACTGGCGCTGGCCTCTCTGACATGTGAGCTCATGCTGACTGTCAGACCGACAGACGGGGGGTCAGTCGTAGAAACCGTAGGCTCGTGTTTAGGTCGAATCTGGTTTTCATTTGCCACGAGTAAGATCGCAAACTATCAGGAAGACGGAGAGGCCTCTCAGCGCAGACTGAGGGCTACGTGTGTCTGCATATGCATGCGTGTCTGAGAGGGAGAGATGCAGCAGGGTCTGCAAAAGTCACGGCCGGGTAGAGAATGTCTGACCTGACTGAACGTCGGGGCATAATACAAGAGCTGAAAAGCTGCAAGCCCACATGTAGTAGAAGAGCTTCTACTGGGGGTTGCTTCTGTTGTACACGCACACATATTTCATAAAATGCTCCATCAATAGTCCTACTTTTCATTCTCTTTGCAGAAAGTTTTGCCTCAAGCTAGACACACACCCGCAAAATGATAAATTGAGCCATCCATTGATTTTGTTTTGCATTTAACAAAAACCACATTGCTTTTGTCTACTCTGCAGACTGCAGTGAACTCCAACAGACCCATCGACCCCAACTAGTTTGCTTACCGCTGTCCAGGAGCCATATCTCCACTGCGTTTGCAGCTGTGCAGAGTTGTCAGGACGAGCGGTGCTTTGAGCCGTGGAGGCCCATGGACATGGTGGCATCTCACAGTCCTAAAAAAAACATGTCAACATGTGTATGAACTGTCAGGTGAACATGAGAATCACAGGAATGGAGCAAAATGAGGGAAGCAAATTTGCCACATATGTCTCTCTTGGCACCAAAGAAAGTGCGGAAATTGTAAAGGGTGAAAGGGAAAACGTCCTTGCAAACAAACAGAAAAAGGTTCAAAGGTGTAACAGGTTTGTTTCTTTATCTTTCATCTGAGCTTTTAGGCACACATACTTCAGTGTCTGTACTGCTGTAATTTCTAAAGCTGATATGGATCTCCTGTCTGGAGACGTGAAGGTCATCAGTTCAGTGCTGCTTGATGCCACTGTCCATCACTTTTTTTATAAAACAACTCTTCAAGTTCCCCTGTGCTCAAAATTATGTTTTTTAATCAGTCAATGTTAACTCTTCTGTATCTCTGATTGTCACTATGCTAAATGATGTATTTTCTAAGACTGTCAGCTGCCACGACCAACAAATGCAGCACAAATGGCCTCTGGACACCATTAGGTAGACATGCAGCCAATCAGGGAACTGAAGCAGGTGATGAAAGCAAAATGACAACCAGACTCCAAAACAGCATGTAAATGTCTGTCGTCAGTTTTGCAGTTTTGATCCAAGATGTTATTAGCAATTCTGCAGCCATCTTGATTGTTTTAAGTAGTGGCTCTTAAATGCTTCTGTAAAGCCTATAAAGCCCGGCCCTGCACCGGGCAATTGGTTCAATATGTTCTGTGCAGGTGGAAATGGCAGTGAGAGTCCTCGCTAGGGTCAGTGTTGGGGAGGAGCCTGAATACAGAAGAGGTGGAGTCTTTTATAGGATGATGTGGAAACACTCTGAGTGAACGAGTGAAACAATCACCTCCTTATTTGGAGCTTTAGTTAGAAAAAGTGACTCCATGTCACCTTGGCTTTTACGGGTTAAAAATAAAAAGGTTGCTAACATTATTAAAGACATTGATACAAACACAGATTAAAAAGGTGCAAAGACATTTTAAAAACAGTGCAGAAAATGATTTAAAAGCATTCGGTGGTGCCTGCTTGTAAAGTATTAGAGGGGTTTAGTGAAAACAGCGATGCAAAGACATGAGATAATAAAAGGTTCATCTGCATTCAATAACCACATTTATTACAAATCAGCCTTTTACTCAAGTTAGTTCCTTGAACATTTTGGCGTGTGCACGTGGTCATGGAGTTTGATTTGTACTTTTGTTCTTTACCTGACTGTCTCTAGGCCGCGCAGCAGCATTGCACTCTCTGTCGTCCACCGTGTCACCATAGTCTCCGGACACACACCTCACAGCTCTCATCTGGTAGCCATGGCCACAGGTCACCGTGCACTAGATGACAAAATTACACACATGCACATGTGAACACAAGAAAAGAAATACCCGCTTTAACGCATCTCACACCATCCGTCCGTCGGGGTTCACATCGTAGACGAGGCATCGGTCAAGATGCAGCACAGCAAAGCCTGCACGTGCACACTGACGCATGCGCTCGACTTGACCTTTTAGCCGAATCTTAACTCAAAGAAACAAACAAGACCATCAGATCACGATTACGTACAAGACGAGCGCAGAGGAAGTGCCAGGATCAGTTTATTTGAGCAACTAATTATAATGAGACAGTCATGAATGAGCCAACAGATCCCTGCTGCGAATATCTCAACCTCATACAAACACGTGGGAGGGAATACGCCATACATGTACAAACCGTAGTCAAAATAGAGAAAGACATCCATTCATACACGTTTTAATCATTCTGTGCTTTACCCAAACAGTGTTAAATCATTTAAGAGACAGTTGGAAACTTACAGTCGTGTGTGTGTGCATGTGTGTGTGCATGTGTGTGTGCTGCGGCTCAGGTTAGGTCTGACAGGATATTAGGCCAAAGTGAAAGTCCCATGGAGGAAGTGACAGCTGGAGTCACACAGAACGGCCTCTCCGGTGTATCGGTTTACATACACACACACACACACACACACACACACACACACACACACACACACACACACACACACATACACACACACACACACACACACACACACACACACACATACACACACACACACACACATACACACACACACACACACACACACACACACACACACACACAAACTGGGAACCTCTTTCTTACTCCAATTTTCTTTTCGACCACACAAAGTCCAAGACGTTCCCAAATGAAACTCATTTCCTTAGTCAGACTCCCTGTCAGTGTGTTATCTGTGAGTGTGTGAGCGTGTGCGTCTGCAGGACTCACCGCTCCCCAAACGCCGACCTGCCAAGATGCGCACTTGGGCAGCTCGCAGCTCCCAACGGAGGGGGGTTTAGCTGAGGAGTCACAGAAATGTTCACTCAGCTTCTCCTCTCCGGCTCCCAAGCTGCAGGACACTTGTCGGTGCTTCATCCCTTTTCCACAGGTCACCAGACACTGGTGGGTACAGGTAGGTTTGTGATTATGGTGAAGAAAAATCTTTTTCTGTGTGATGTATAGTAGTTGAAATGATAGCTTTTCCACTTTACCTGTCCTCTCACATTTAAGCCATTGGATGTGGACAAACTATTAGAGAGATCTCTCAAGAAGGCCTCAAATGCATCCATGATTCTCAGACAATAGGTCAATAAACCTGTATAATCTGGGGATAACTGGACGCAGGTCTTTGATTTTTGTAATGAGGCCCTTTTTTAAGTGTTGACCCCCCCCCCCCCCCCCCCCCCCCCCAAAAAAAAAAAAAAACAACACA
The DNA here is from genome assembly GCA_014839995.1 of Xenentodon cancila. Classification (NCBI taxonomy): domain Eukaryota; kingdom Metazoa; phylum Chordata; class Actinopteri; order Beloniformes; family Belonidae; genus Xenentodon; species Xenentodon cancila. The sequence continues at coordinate 26,701,073 of CM026199.1, forward strand.
AAATAAAAACATTTTTTAAAACAAATTCTACCTGCTTCCTGCTTGTACACAATCGCAGGTCTTTGATGTATTTGCAGTTTTCTCGACTATAAAATGACTTCATGACTTTAAACAGTGACGTGCTCAAACATCTGCGATACATCACACATACAAAAATGACTCCTTGGATCACTTCCATTGGCATTTGGCTCTTGTGCAGGAAGGCTTCACTCTCCTGAGACTGAAACGTGACTGTTCAAACTTCCTCGCTCCCTGGTGTGTCATTCAATTTGTCACAACTGTATGCGTGAAGGTTCACCTCGCTCCACTCGCTGATGGTCCACTTCGGGCACTGCTGGTCGTTGCAGGTCTCAGTAACCACCCTCTGGTACTCGCTGCATTCCCTGTCCACCAGGCGCCGCCCAAGGTTGTTCATACAGAAAGACTCTCTGCTACGGATCCCATGTCCACATGTTTTAGAGCACTGTACACAAAAACTCCAAATTACATAATGATTTCGTATAATTCACAAACACTCTGATATAAGGCATTATTAGTAATATAAGCTGGACTGACAAAATAGGTACCGGAAAGGAAACTGCAGGACCAGAGTTGTATTTGAGGGCGAGTATGTTTGCCCGGTACGTGTAGCTTCAGTTTTCTAGTGACTGTACCTGTGACCAGGCGCTGTACTGCCAGCTCTTCAGGAGGCAGTCTCCGTGGCACGGCTCTCTGGTCTGAGGTTTGGCGACGTCGGCACAGGCGCTAGCCTCCATCCTGTCGCTCGCTCTCTTCACCAGGCTGTACTTCATACACTGAACATCCAAGCTGCGGTAGCCGGGGCCACATTTAGCCGAACACTCGCTCTTCCCAGCAACGTGCCACCTGTGAGAGACGAGATGCTGAAACACATCTGGGGCAGCGTGTGCCGTAGAGAGTTGGTTTTGACGGTATATATGTGTGTTTGTGCATTAATGTGCACCTGACTTCACAGTCAGTGCTGCAGGGCTCAGTGACAGCAACGGGACGAGGTAGATGTTCGCAGCGTTGGTCCGACACTTCAAGGTGATCGCTCTTACGGATGCACACGATCTTGCGTCTTCGCTCACCTACAGACGACAAAAAGCAGGGCTCGCTTTAAATGTCATCTGGCAGGCACTGTCACATTATCACGGTAGCGCACCTTCAACAAGTCTGACCAGCTCTCCGTCATTCAGTGCTTCTCCTCACAATCTCCAGCCATGCTTGGCGATCTAAGACCCCGCAAACACAAGACTTCTGCTCTTACATCTACAGACGCTAAACTCTGTTTTCAAAGAGGGAAACAGTCCATGGAAATTAACAGGAAATATATGGAATTAGGAATAAGTCTAATATATTTGATGGGCAGTTAGGAGCAGTGATGAGAGTAAACTGGGCATTTGCAAAACTGCTATTTATCCAATACAACAGACCGCGAAGGTCCCATATTATAACTTGTTTGACTTTTGAAAATTTTAAATTTTAAAATAATTGTCAAGCTATCCAGCTATCTCTGTAAGAGATGCTCAGTTGACTAAGTGGTAAATGAAAGCTTTAAAGAAGTTGTATAAGCTAAACACTAAACGAATATCAACCGAGCTCATGCAGCTCCTCCACCCCTGAACCGTGCACAGGCGCAGTTACATTTAAAAAGAAACATCCTCTAATTTCTCCGTCGTTGTGACATGTGACCGGCAGAAAGGTGTCTGGTGAAGGAGTGGAGTGAGGGGGAACGGAGGGAGGGAACAGAGGCCAAACATGGTGCTTAAGGTGCACACAACAAAGTAGAAGATTTAAGTCGCACAATTTAACAAACCCGAGAGTTGTCGAGCCGCGATCAGTTAAATGGCTCTATTGTGGTACTTGATCAAAATGAATGGAAATCAGAATTGTATAATACTGAACCTTAAATTATAGCTTGAAAAAAATCTGCTAAATTGTCTCTGAATTGATTTTAAGGCAAATTCATTTGAATATCTGAGCTGCGGCGTTGCTCTATCACATGTGTAGATCGCTTCTGGAATCCTGCACACAGCTGTGAACTAGTTTAATCAAAGTTATCTGCATAACTACATGTGTGTGTTTGGCATTTTGAAAGTTTCTTTTTAATAATTTGTGCGGTTGAATTTGAAAAACTCAGCAGATCAGCAGTTTCTGAAGCACGTTCTAACTAAATAATTAAGTGGTTGCTGAGTGTTAACCAGAACGGAGCTTCCGAAGCTGAGCGGAGATTTTACCCTGACAGATGCGGTTGCACTCGAGCCAGGAGCCTGAGGGATCCCACAAAAACTGCTCCCTGTCTTCCTCAATAGGAATGTTGAAGGAGTAGCGCACATCTGGGTTGTAGAGGTTCCCCACACACAGGACCTGTGGCAAGAAACGGTGTCCACACAGAGACGGTATGTCCTTACAGAGAACATCTTTGATGGAAAAAGCTTTCAGAAGACTTGCGTGGAAAATATCAAGACCAGTAAAGTGTTAATACGTAAAAAAACATCTTCTTACTTGTAGGATGAGCTCCTCCTCAATACGGTCAGTGCAATTGATGCGCTCAACTTTGTTGTCCGAGCCGCTGTACTCGATCACAGCTCCCTTAAACTGGATTTCCCTTTTGAACATGGCGACCACAAAGTTCCCATTTAGGAGGAAGTTGGATTGGCTATCAGATAATGCTGGAATAAGAACCAAGCAAACGAGGTCAAATCATTTTACCAGAAAGATTAAAAGAAATGTATTCATCTTTGTTAAAGGAATACCATCTCCCTGAACTGGTTTGGCTTTTGTTGCTTGACGTCACTGGAATAAACATCCAATTACATTTTATATATTATATATTATTTATATTTATGTTTTGCAATCAAGCCCAGCAGAACATCAAACCTCATGATTTTTAAGCTTAAACAACCTCATGACGCTTAATTTCTCAATTTATCTATCCATTAACTTCCACTTATCCAAATTCCGCTCCTCTTTTCCTCTCTTTTATTCTGATTGAAACCGTAGTTTTAATTTGCCTGCAAATACCATAGTTCGAACTAGATGGAACTTCTTTTAGTTGGACTAATGAAACAAGATACTTCAGTTAAAGATGAGCAAATTCCTGAACGTGAATGTTCCAACAGGACTGGAGCGGGACTGCACACATGGACTCTGCACATGCTCCACAGGACCTAAAACTGGAAGTATACCATAGTATACCATGTATAAAACCCTCTTTTGTCAACACATCAGAGCACATCGGAGCTTTAAGCATTGCTGACTCTGTTTGTATGACATGTAAAATAAAAAAATAAATTAAAAAAAGAAGCAAATGCCTTGTATTTTAATGCATGTAGTAGACTGCGGCTAAGTCTGTGACCACTCAGAGGGCTGTATATATGCTAAATAAACAATCTCCGAGGAGCAAAGCTTTTGTTTTGTGATGCTATCGCTGCAGGGCAAGGTATGTTGAAACACTGGTGCCACTAAATTGCAGTTATTTGGAATAAGACTGCATAACTGTCTTCAATAATCAACACGGCAGTGCAAACAAAGGATCTCCACTGGCTGTGACCAGAAACAAATAAGTAAACACAAACCCAACATAAACAGCAACCACCTCCCCCTCGATGGCTAACAGGGTATTTCCAAGAAACATGCAGTCAATTTTAGTCCGTAAGTGTATTCCAAAAGAATGCATATGGTTATGTCTCCAGACTGAACTTTGAGCTTTGTTTACAATTAACTCTGCGTATTGTTGGCTGCCAGCTAGCCAATTACCACTATAATGATATTAGTAATCATCACTGACACTTTGCATTAATAGAAAAAGGTTCAACTCTTTTAAAAATATACAAACAGAGTCAAAAACACTGATTCTGAACAAATAAAATGTTTCTTATGGCTGATGAAGAAGAAAAGACGCTACAGCTTCCTACAGGACTGCTACGTTGCAGCACAGTGACAGACGTTTTAGAGCTCAGAGAGCTGATTAAAGACAAATGTTGATGTAGATTCTCAGTAATTCCGATCAAGGTAACACAAAGTCCTTAAAGAGAACAAAGCTGGACTTGTTTTCTGTCCGTGAAGCTTTCACCCAAAAGGCTCATTCAGTTGGCCAGAGACGATTCTGAAAAGGAGATTTAACAAACTGAGATAAACTTGATTTTTTATTCTGAGTCTGTGTTACTTTAACTCGAGCTGTCGGTTCCACAACAGTGGGTCTAAATTAGTTCAATCAGTTCCATGTTCGTTAACTCAGGGTTGTCCACATTCACAGCAAACGAATGTTGACTTCATGTATGATGTGTCAAACTCACAATAGGAATGGAAACAAAAAAACAAGACAACGTGCTTTTGAAAACTAGAGTAACAAGACTTGGTAGAGGCTTGTGATGAAACCAGAAAAAAAAAAAATTTTAACAAGAAAAGTACAATAATTTAAAAAAGCAGCAGGCTACCTGAGACTTTGCCAACTTTGCAAAGAGTTACTGACCGTAAAAAGCATCTATGATCATTTATATCAACAGTACAAAATACACAAAAGGAATCTGAATACGTTTTAGATTACTTCTTTATTTTTAGAGGCTATTTTTATGATGTCCTTGTAATAGACCAACAGGTTATGTTGTTTGAACTGCAATCCAAAACAAGTGAAAATTAAATATAAAAAGCACAATTTAAAATGGTAACAATTTGCCTCCTTCACCCCCGTGGTCGAGGTTGCTCGCAGCATCAATAAAGAACAGCTCATTATGGGATGGAATTCCTGACGGAATACCCTTAAAGCCATCAGCCTCCGGATGGTTGCGATAATGTACATATTTTAGGCTGAATAAGATCGCTGGTAACTATTAATAAATATTCTCCCCTTTGTTCTTCTTTCTGTAAGTTTCTCACTCAATTGCAAAGAAATACACACACACACACACACACACACACACACACACACACGCTGGGTACAGAGGACCCGCCTAACCTTACACCCCTATATTTACTTTCATGCAGCCTGGGCTCCACATGCCTCTTATTAGCACTTATTGCTGCCTCATTTATCTTTTTCCGTGGTTGACACTCCATTTGCTTTCCCAACCGACCCAGATGGACCACCACTTCCAACGTTTCCTCCATGTACTGTAAACTCAATGCAAATGACAGTACCTTTTCATTTCAGAGAATTTCTTGACGTTAGTTTGGCCCAAGTTTCCAAACACTCTTTTATTATTGCCATGCTCTGAAGCTCTGGGTCACCAAGTAATTTACGGTTTACGCTGGTGTCGGCGATAATGGCACTGACCTCAGCAAATCCAAAAAGGATGTAAAGTAAACGTCTTATTACTCTGGATTACTTGCATTTCAGATTGAAATTTTATCCAGTGCTGGATCAAGCCCCATCTGTAGACCGGCATGCACCAAGCATACTCACCGAGGTAGTTGTCATCTTCTGGTTTTCCAGAGTAGCTGACCTGTTTGATATCAATGTTGGTGGCTCCAGCCGGGATCCGAACCACTATGTTGTAACCTGGAGAGAAAGAATACACAAAAGCAACAACAGAAAGAGGAAATGAGACTCAGACAGAAACTACAACTTAAGGATAAGTCCCAGAAACAAATAAAGTCACGGCAAAAACAACAGTTAACACATTGACTTTTATAATAGCTTTATACACCAAACTTCAGCCAGGGAGACTGGGTTCTGTCCACTGGGGGCTTAAATGTCACACTTGGAAAAATGTAAAAAACTTCAAGTCATATCAAATAACCTGCAGGAGTCTTGTTTGAGTCTCAGAGGCCTGACCGAGAAATGATATGTAATTACTTCCTGGACCTACCTCTTGGCCTGTAATTACTACACCGGGCTGTTGTCCCATATTAAACGACAACAGAAAACCAGTGAGCGTGTGAGAGAGGAAACCAAAGTGTCGACAGCTAAAATGCAGGTATGAACTCTTGACAGGGGCCAACATGAACTTAATAAACTAAAGATGAACTGAAGTGAAAGAATTGAAAGAGTAAAAAACCGGACATTTGAGCATATATTTCTTCTTCCGAACACTTTTCCAAAACAAAGCAAAATACACCAGCAGAAGCAAGTTTATCAAACTCTAACCTCTCTAATGCTATTACTTAGTTATTATTTAGGATTATTTATTTTTTCGTTGTTGATTCTATCCTAATGTTTTCCTTTTGCAATTCTCTGCAAGCAGTTTTCATTTGATGTAATGTTGGGCAGTAATGGCTGTAAAATACCAGAGGATGCAGTTAGGATTCACTCGCTTCCTCATCGAGGAGGCTCCGACTGATAATTTGATCCAGCTGAATTAAAATCTTTTTAAAAAAAGCCTGTCAAGCAATCTGGCAATTAGTCGGACACCTTTAGCCACTCGGGGGCAGCACTCAGTTTAAATATGTACCTCTCATCAGCTATGTATGTACACACACACACACACACACACACACACACACACACACACACACACACACACACACACTCACACACACACACACACAGAATTGCCAATCCTCTTTTAATGGCAGTGCCAACCATGTCCCAAGTGAAAAGTGTCAAAACTGTAGGCCCCATTTTAAAAGAAGCAACTTCGTTTTAACGTTTCCGCCTGTCAGTGTTACTTCTGTCCACAACTGTGTCTCTGATTTAATCATGTCGAAAGAGCCAATTTTAAACACACGATTTGCATATTCTTTAAAATTCACTGTTAACGTTTTTAAAGGAGAAACGCTTATTAATATGTTTTTTAACAACGCTCATTACATGATTTAACCTGTGATGTGATTTGGCCAAAACACAAAAGATACGGTACAATCGCTCTCTGCTTAGGACCATTTTTCAGCTCCAGTCAAGGCAGGTGGTTTTATGATCATTCACACTGATTGTTAAACTATTTGTCTGACCGAACCCTTCATTGCAGGGCATGCATCTATTAAAGTCATTATTACAGCTTTGCACACTTGAGAAGAACAATCAGTGCCGCATGAGGTTATGTTAGAGATCAAAATGCATATATATACATGACTTTCAGGTTTTGCCAAATTTGGTATTAACCATTAATATATATGGCAACTGTGGAAAAACAAAAACAACAACAACCTAAACTGCTCACCGAATAACCTATTTTCATTGTTAAGCTGTCCAAAAAAATGGAGTTACTACTTTTTGTTCTGTCAGGTTTTAATTTGCAGTCACTTTAGACACCCAAACACTCCATATACTGTAGACGTCGGGGGGGGGGGGGGGGGGGGGGGGGGGGGGGGGGGGGGAGAGCAGGTGTTTTGTCTCCATTGTAGTAATGGACCCGGCGGGATTCACTGACTTTGCGAACTATCACTCAATACCTCTTTCTGGCAGTAGTGCACCACCTTCACTGTTTGCCAACTGCTAATGGACAAAAGAAAAAGCTGATGACGAAGAAGGAAAAAAGTAGAAAAATAGACTAGAATTAAGAGATCAACATTGAAAGAGCTAAAACGCAATGAATGAGAAGAGTAAGAGAAGAAAAGACTCATCATTGAAAGGGACATCAAGACAGCTTAACAACATCTCCTGCCTACAGTATATCCAGTCAGCAGCTGTTTTCCGGGCTGTTCTGGAGTACCTAACCCCAGGCAGGAACTTGATTTGGCTCACTAACGTTCCTACAAGTTGTTGTTGTAGGGCCATCCTGGAAGTGGAGGAATGCACTAACACTTGGGGACACTTGGGAATATCTAAAACCTTGTTAATAGAAACCAACCGAAGAAAAAAAATCTGTCCTCCTTTGAAAAAAACATGGCATCCACAATCTAAAAGTGGCCTCTAATATCCCAAATCTTACACATATACTCTTTATCACTGATATTTGAAAAACAACAGCAAGATATTTCACTTCTTTTGTCAAACCAGTGAACGGAAATTTCTGTCATCTAGTGAAAAAAATGAATAAAAAAACTATATAAAAACAATGAAAGGTAAAAACAGGAACATGTAAAGTGATAGTAAACAAAAAGAACAAAGGATGGATGACAGAAAGCCCGGACAGAAACCCCGGACCCAGGAACACAGGGATATCCTGCTTGCGCTGTTTTCCCCTTCTTATGGTTAAGCCAGATTTCCAGAGCTGACATCAGCATCTGGTTTAGTTCAATGCAGTCTTCAAACTCTTGGCCCCCAACAGCCAAAAGAGTGCAGAAAGAAGCCCTTGGACAGAGATGCAAACACTCAGTGTCAAACTAATGTTGGGTAAACTTGAGCGAAGCCACGCCCAGGGCTTTTATGCTAATGCTTCTTCTGTGTTGTTGCCCAGACATTAAAAGTAATGGATGCAATCAGCAGTTGGCCCCAAAGCAATGCTTTAAGCAGGACACTTCAAACAGTTTCTGAAATTTTAGAACAGATAGATGAGCATTTTGCAGATGTGCAAAGCTGCATTTATCTAAATTTGTACATGGCATGTATTATTGCTAAATATCAAGCTTAATATGTTTAACCATAATCAGAAAGGAGTGTCTAATATGCCAATGTAGCATGTTGACATTGTGTCCCCATGGAAATCAATGAATATTTTGGCTCGGTTTATGTGCATCACATTCAGCTGCAACTAGAGGTTTACGCACAGATTAGAAAAAGACACACGACCATAGGTCCATAGGTGTCCATAGGTGGCTCTTACATTTCCACATGACAACATTTTTAGTATTTGAGGGTTGGGATAGCTTATCCAACATCATTTGACTTAACTAGAGACACATCTGTGGATATATTCTAATCTGTACCTTCAAACAGACAAGCCTTAATGATGAAGAACACCAATGAAATTGACCAAGTAATTAAGATATGAAGTTCCAAGTATATTTCATCCTCGTGTACAATTTCTAGATGCCTGAATTTCTCATGTTCATCAGTTTAAACATGAATATGCAAAGTACAAATAGTATGGGAGTATACAGTGATCATACAGCATGTGGAGGAGATGTCTTTTGAATACTAAAGATGAAGGTGGGTTGGCACAAAATATGCAAATTAACCCCAGAAAGGCCTTGAAAGGATGCTGGTTGGAACTGGAAGACAGTATCATTGTCCATATTAAAACACATTATATACTGACATGAGCTGAAATGCAAAACAATGACAAAAAGGCCACTGCTCCAAAACCACCGTAAACAAGCCAGAACACAGTTTACAGCTCCACACGGGGACAATAATTCTATGTTTTTGTGACATGTCCAGAAAGAAAGAAATCAGAAATTATAACTGACCTATAACAGGAAATATTTCCTCAACATTATTGTCAAACAAGGCAAATAATTTGAGGAATAGGACTCACCATACTGAGCGTCGTTAAAGGTCCCTGCAAGAGTTTTACATGACGAATTGTCCCCGCCACACACGCCACACTTGTCATTTCTTGCCTTCGAGTTAAGTACATGATCACAACCTGCTTGCTGAAGAAAAGCATGACGAGAAGATAGAAATCAGTGATGCTGGAGTGATTATAAATGACATTTTGCACTTGAAAGAAAGGATTAGTTAAAAGGTTTCTCATGAACGTTTGGTCTACATGCTTGACACTTACAATCTGTAAACACTTCACTGAAAAATCAAGCTTCAACCTCTCCAGTAGATACAAATCATGACTAAAACTGTCTGTTGGCTGGGAATGCTTAGATTAAATGTGTCTGCAACAGCCCTAATGTACTTCTGACGCAGATTAACACATTTAACACTTTATATCATAATTGTACGAGAGTAAGTTAAGGTTGACAATATTGAAGCTTTCGTGCTGCGCGCTTAGTTTTGCTTTTACACATTAAATAAGAGAGGATGGATAAACATGCAGATATACCCTGCAAAGGCCTTGAACACAGATGTCATAAGTATCTGGACCACAAGGAGTGCCGTCGATGACGCGGTCCTTCAGCTGATAGTACGCCATAGTGCCAGCAGCCCGGCAAAACAGCTTACAGCGATCCTTCATTAGTACTGTACGGAGGATGAAAACAAAAATGAGAAAAGTTGAACTTTGGCTAATACAAATCAAGACAGCAAACAGACAACAAACAGATATCTTGAGCAACAGCACAAACAAAGGCCTGCAGATGATTTGCTAATGCTGACGGTACAAATTTTGGATCTTCAACATATTTACTTTTTTTTTTTCTTTTATAAACATCAGCAAAGTCTTGCTCCAAGCACCAAATTTTTCTCTGATGTTTAAAAGAAGAAAACTTTGTATCTGACAGTGTGCTGGCTCCAGGGCTTGGCTGGTTTGTTTGTAGAGTATCTATTAAATGAACGAATCACCTGCAGTTAATTTGCCAGGTGTGAAAATCGTGAGGTTGGAAATCTCGGCAGGGACTAAACTATGACCGTGTGGAACGCTGCCAGGAGGTTCATATAGAAGGACTGCATGCAGCTTTTATATTGCTCTTGTTGTCAACTTAATGTTTTACCCACATTTTACAAGATAGAAATTGCTATCAGAGCAAAATAAAAAAGTGTGCAGCCACACTGAGGAGGAGTCAGTTTTCCTGCGCACCCAAGTCATGGCACGGTATAAGGCCACTGTGGCGTGACCTTCGGAGACACAATTTTTGGCACTTTTCAGTAACATTTGGATACTTATGAGCTTTGCCATAAGTGATGAGACTGGGTGTGGGTTTTCACCGAAGTTTGTTGCTGCCAGTAGTTTTTACAGCTGACACAGCTGTTAAAATTAAACAAAAACCAAGTCAATCTCCATTGACTCCCATGTCATAATGCCTGACTTTAGAGCAGAAATAAACATATTTAAAGCCTGGTTCAAAAAACTATTTTGGTCTCAATCTTTGGATTTCACACCCATGAAAACACGGAGGGGGCCAATGGCCACTATTACGCCCTCATGCGTAACTGTCATGCTTCCATGCTTAGTGACGCATCCAGCCGTTTGTATCAACTCAGCGTTGGCTAAACGCAACGGTCATTTTTTGTTGTTTTTCAGTAACTTAACATTCTCTTAAATTACTGTGATAAAGATTGATAAAGATTTTCTGTTTACATTTATGATAAAAAAGATGCAAACTTTAATTTTCACAACCACCGGTTCTACAATAGGTATTTGTGTTGTTTTTAACATTTTTGTCCACACAGGTATTCACAATGTAAGTGTCTCATGTCATTCTAGTCTGTGTAGGAGGGTAATGAAAGCTTTGGCATGCAAAACTGCCATGTCTTTTCACTGAATTACTTTGAACCCATTGCTGTCAAGTTAAACTTCAATTTGTGTTATATGGTCAGATCCTGCAGCCTTTCACAAGACATTCATATGACATACTAGGGTTGACTTACTGCCACTGTACTTGGGGACCCAGCGGACAGAGGGAGGTAGACCGTTGATGTTGAAGTGCTTGTCATCAAACTGAGAGCACTGCTCTTCTCTGAAATCTTTCCGTCCTCGCGGGCATGGCTCAGTGTTGCAGGAGCGGAACTTCATCCGGCGGCCCACACAAAACTTACCGCCGTTTCTAGGCCTAGGGTTACAGCAGGCCAAAGTATGCTTTGTAACTTCAATTGAAATTTGTGCACATTTAAAGAAATAGAGCTTCCTCTGACTTGACTTGCTGAATACACACACTTCACTTGCCATAACTGTTTAATTCTCTCTTACTCAGGTTTGTTGCAGTCTCTCGTGGTACTCCTTGTTCCTCCGCCACAGGACCTGGAGCACACACTGTAGGGTCCCCAGGGACCCCACTCTCCGTTCACTGGCTGCTGGTCGAACTCCTTGTTTACACACATTCCATGTCTGCAGTACTGCATGTCAACACAGACAAACACAAACGCACATCCCTTTAAAAACCATGTTTAATTACATGCATGCGTGGTGCTTCTACTGTAACGTAAGTACATACATAATTAACTGACATAGAAAAACATACACCCCATTTTCCGACTTGCCTCAACTTGTATTTAGACTAAAAACAATATTTTTTGCAATAAATCTTAATTTAGCCCTTGCTTACCAATCCAAGTTATCTGACCAATTAAGCAGAAATGTGAGACCTATGCAAATTCAGACAGAAGTAAAGTAAGAGGAAGACACCTGAAAAACTAATATGCAGTATGTTTCACCACAGTTATACATTGGGTCATTTTGATTTAGAATCCAGTCTAATTTCTTTTATGTCATCTTAGTCTTGGATTATAAACACATAATTACGTAATTCAGGCCTTTTAGACACTAGAGCCAATGTGAGCCAGAAAACGAGGTGCCTCGTATCAAGCCTCATGTACCCATCAAGCAGCTTTTGCCAAGAAACACAAACACCCATCTCATAAGCAAAGCATAGCAGGCACATTTCCCCTTGTGTGTAACCGAATCCCCTCCTCAGTGCCTAAGAAATCAGAGGGTCCTGTTAGTGAAAGAATGCAGGACAAGACGGCGTCTGTCTGGGTGAGTAGCCCGCCGTCAGGGCACACAGGCACGGGGAATTGCGGCACCATGATAAGAAAACTCTAGAGTTGTGATAACAACAGGAGCAAAGTTCACTACTTGCTTGACATCAGCAACTCCCATATCCTGCACTGTTGCGTACCTTCTCAGGTACAGAGCTCCACACCTGTAACCAAAGCTGGAAGATGCTCTTCGTGGAGACCTCGGTGTGTTCATGTTCGATAAATTGTTTGCTTTGCACGCTTCAAACAGATGAGGACTAACTATCATTTCCACTACACAAACTATCCCTCCACTGGAACATAAAAGAGGTGATTTTGCACATGAGCAAGCTGAATAATGATATGTTAAGTCTTTACACAATTATAGGCAGGTGTTAAAAAACATTTCCACAATCCAGATTTAGTTTACAAAATTTGCTAGGTCTTTTTATTGTCTGACTCCAAAGTAAAGCAAACTTAAGAACGTGATAATTTTGTTAGAGCAACAACAGATTGAGAGAAGAAATCAAACAAAAGGCATGAACAACAATGTGATAAACCAAAGCCATGACTGGAAATGCTTTCCACACCACGAGAAGGCAAACAGGTGCTGGTCTTTGTTGGTTGAGCAATCTCGGCAGGAAAAAAAGAGACACAATTGGAGCTTGTGGAATTGTCCCAGACAAACATTGAAGAAGTAAGGCCAGGACCTTTCCTTTGTCAAAGCAAAGCCATTCCTCTCCCTTGCAGCTCTCACGTCCCCTGCCCCCACATCAACTTGGGGACTGTCAACCCAGACCTGAGCATCTTTTCTGTATAGCCACCCATCCCCCTTATCCCCTAATGGGAAATTGAAAAAGCCATGCAGAGACCACCACAGTGCAACCAGGCAGCTGGACCCAAGGAGCTGTCAAGTACAAGAGGGACTGTCTGTCACGAAGGACCAAAGACTGTGTAAGCCTCTGAGGCATTCCACTCTCCCTGCTGGCAGCCTGTTTACAACTGTTTAGTGTGGACTGAAAAGGTGAGCTGGGTGGAAAAAAAAAGGCATAAAGGAGGCAGTGGAAGGGGAAAAAACATCTGTGCGAGATGATGTATGCGTGTGCACATGAGTGTGCACATGTGTGGGAATGAGGGCCAAAGATCTGGAGGCATCTCGGGGCCACACTCAGTTCCAATTAGCCTCTTTCCAAAGCACACAAACACACTTGGAAATCACCGAGGTGATAGGACGACTCAAACGAGCTTTACGGATGCAAAACAAACTGTTTCCTTGAAAGATTGGCAAATTTTGCCCTCAGTTGGTACGGTGGTGAGACATTTGAAGGTCTCATGAGACCAACCTGTCCAGCTGTGACAAGCATGCATTTCAAATTAGGAATTCCACAAAAGCACCCCCTGACTTACCAACTCATATCAAGATGTGCATATGTGCACGCATGTTTAATTACATGCATGCGTGGTGCTTCTACTGTAACGTAAGTACATACATAATTAACTGACATAGAAAAACATACATCCCATTTTCCGACTTGGCTCCCAAAAGCCTTTGACAACACATTAGATAAACTTTACCCATCTGACCCATAAAGCCACAAAGAGCGGTCATCAACAAACTAACTGCAGCAACGAGAACAGTGAGGACAGCAGCATCTGCTCTGAGCTCCTCAGCTGGCTGGTTTGGAAGAGGACACCCTGTAATTGCCAGGAAACTGTTGCAGAGAGCACCTCATTTCTGAACACAAGCCATACATCACTGCAGGAATGAGAAGGCAGAGGACTGATTTTAAAAAGCACTCCGCTCTTTCATTTTAACACGGCCGTTTCCAAAAGGTATCACCTTTCATGTTGACGTGTCTTTCTCATGGCTCTGGATTAGAAGTTCACTTTAACGTGAGCCTGTTGACTCGGGGGGCACAGATGTCTCTGACTCCTGGAAGTAAGACCGCTGTCCTCTCAACGGAGCACAATAAGAACATGCCGAAGTCGGAAAAAAAAAGAAAAACATCTGGAGCCACCTGTCATAAAGGTACAATAAGGACCACCGCTGCTGGTTTTTAATAAGGTTTCATTCATTTTTACATGTGTTTTGACTTGACCTTGAGGTGAGACGTGATGTAAAGCCTCTGAGGCCAGTGAAGTTAGTAGAAAAGGATCCTTTGAAGAGTCCTGCTTGGGTACATGGGGGACTGGGAAAAAGTCAATCATAGCTGATCTAGATTTTATGACCGCAAAGCCACAGGAGTCAAGACAATATGGAAGATACGGATAGAATCAATTAAACTGCAAATCTAAAATTAACTTTGTTTTTTTTTTTCATCTTTTCTAATCAGCTTAATACATTTTGAGCTTCAACTTCAGGCCTTTAACACATTCCAAAATAAGTGAGTACAGAACAATGTAGTGCTAGTAAAGCCGCAAAAAAATAATGTTATTTTTAAAAGGTGATGCCAGAAGTTGGTTGCAATAATGTTCCTGAAAGAAAGATTGAAAAGGGTTTACATATTCCTTTTGTGTAAAGGGAAAAGATGTTTTTAATGTGTAAAACAGAGCAGTTGTCAGGGCTGCTGAGAACCTAATCTCCGGCAGGGAGGTGTTTCAGCTGGAGGTAATGGAGACACACGACAACAATTTAGGGCCTGTAAAACGACCCCGGACACCTGCTAATGGAAAAGAGCCAATAGCCCCATGGCCAAGGAATTACTTTATTAAACCTTCTTTAAGTGGCATTTGTGAATGGAGAAACATTCACAAATGCCACTTAAAACTTTACTGTGTAAGGGGACGTTGTAAGACCAGACAATGCATTATTTTGTATTATTCTTTTGTAAAAAGTGTGCGTCAGACCAGCGATAAACAAGACCAGCCGAGCTGCAACAGCAACCGGTCCAAAAGCAAGGCTCAGTCTATGTTTTGGGGTTGTCTCACTGCCACTTGCAAAGGTCGTTTCCAAGGCTGCACTGGCAAATCAATGCAGAAAAGTGTGCTTCCACTATAAAGAACATGTGAGGAACTTTAAGACTGAAACGCCAAAACACTTCTCAAGTGCTCTGTGGATCAATAGGCAACATTAGAAAATATAAAAGTATCAATATCCACCATTCTTGGCCCATGTTGCAGACCTTAAATGTCAAAATAAATGGGTGTATAATAAATTAAATGTTACTGATGAGGAAAAAAACAATACATAATTTAATGTTGCAAAGAAAGATTAAATTAAAAGATTAAATTAGGGCTGCAAACCACCTTTTCCCACCTCTGTTTTTATTGTGCTAAAAGAACATGAAAAGCAGAGGAAGAGAAATGGTAAGACCCAGGGAAAAGTGAGGGAAACAGAACAGGACAAACAACATGATACCAGTGTGACCCAAAGCAAACTCTTCTTTTATCTCCAAACCTTGTTTCCTATCCTGTTCTGCTACCTCTCTGTAATCCCTGCTTGCTGTACATCTTTCAAAGACCTGTAAAGGTTGTCATTACGGAGAATGAGTGGTTTGACTCCATCAGCTGTTCCATTCACCTGCACTTCAGAGGCTTTACTTTTACTGCCGGTGTTTCTCAGTTATCATTTCCCCCGTATAACCGCTGAGACACACACACTACCTTCTGTAATCTTAAAAGTTGTATCTCCCAAAAATGTTTTATATAAGAAGCAGCTAAACGCGATTAGGAGTGCTGTCATTAACGCCCACTAAAACAATTTGTATTTGCATTTGAAGTCACTTCCAACTCAAGACTCAGACACCTCAGTTTGAAAATATGTCATTTGGTGATGTGTTCAGATCTGTAGGCTTACACTGTGACATCACAGACCCAGATCAGAGTTCTGTTATCCAGCATCTGCATCTTTAACTCCTCCCACCCAACTTCATGTCAGGCTCCATTTGTTAGTGAAATGGGGTTTCGATATTAACTCCACCCGTGATGCACAGAGGTGTACAGACATGGGTAGGAAGAAGTATTTGCACCATATCAGTTGTGTCAACGTTTAAAGTCCCATGGCTCGTGAGGACTTCTGAGGCTGCTTTGTGTCTCGTGTTTGTGCAAAGGTTGAACTCTTTACAACCATGTTAGGCATTATTATGTGTCTGTGTAGTACATGTGAGATGCTTAAAACTTAATGCCATTTTCCTGTCATGTTGTAATGGTTCCTAAGTGCATGTATCCCCTTTCAGACAGAGAATAAAGAATATATGTTATCACAATCTGCAGTAATCATGCAGATACATATCACACAGCCAGCAAGGTAAGCTGTTCTCAGCAACTACCGGACACAGTAATTCCACCAGCAAGCTGCATGACTGCTAAAACAACAATCCTCTTGTTAGCCCAAATCCACTGATCTGTCTGTGATGATGGCAAATCAAAGTGGCAACATCCTGCAAATATCCAGAGATTAGCTGAGAGTGACACTGATACCAGTCTCACAATCCCAAACTCCCATAGTCTCTCTCTCTCTCTCTCTCTCTCACACACACACACACACACACACACACACACACACACACACACACAAAAATACTGACAAAAGCACAACCCCGTCCAAGCATCAGACAACGGGTCTGTCAGGTTGCCAGTGGAGCTCCAGCCAACACTCACCACCTCTGCCAACAGACTCCATTCTGCTCTGGCTTCACTTTTCAAAACCCAACTATATCGCTCTAATTGGCTGAAACCAGAGCACGTTGTCATTCTTTTCCAAGGAATGTTCTGGAAATCAAAAGCAACATCCCGTTTTTTTGTTTTTTGTTGGTTTTTTCTTTTTTTTTTTTTTTTGGATAAACATTAACTGCTCAATTAAATCTCTATTAGGAATATCAGGGAGCTTCATAAATTGTACATCAGAAGAATTACTTAAATGACTTAGGAAGCACTTGAACCGAATGATATAAATGCCGCCACATCTTCACTTCTCTCTTTATGGTAGCAGGTCTTTTGGGGGCGGAGTCAGGATTGCAACTCAGCCTTACTCCGCCCTTCTGTGAGGTGTGACCAGGGTTGGAAATTAGCAATAGATCCTGAGATGGTTTAGGTGTGTTATATGTGGCGTAAGAGATTACTGAAATTACATCGTAATGTACATAACAAAAAGGGATGGTTTAAAAAAAAAAAAAAGATTGGTAGATTATGAAATCAGGTGAGGAAAAAAAGTTAATTTTCAATCCTAGGTATAGCTTTTTCAAAGTCAGTGTTGTATTTACACCATCCACTCCAGTGATGCAGCAGGAGATAAAGATGGAGATAAAGATGAAGCGGAGCCAGGTCTGTGATGTCACAGTTCCCAGTTCACAGTTCACCTTAAAAGTTCACTGAGGGCCATATTTTCAGACTAAGGTGGCCCCCAAACGAAGCGACAGGGTTGTGTTATGTCAGGGATTCGTTGGCAGTCACTTCAGACGCCCAAACAGATGCTCTTAAAGCAGAGACAATACTGATGTTGAAAAAAAAAAACAAATACGCCACAAAAATGCTTTTAGTAGTTCACACAAGCAGGTTAATCATATGATCAACAAAACGTGGAACGCTGAAAACTCAAACGACAGTGCTGGGGATCTCCGGGGATACACAGAGCTCTTTCTTCACTCTGTTCTCCTAATCCTTCTTAATATGTCACTGTTATTGTTAACATTACTATTAACCTTGTTCCAGGCAGATGACGCCCTGCCTGAGTCTGGTTCTCCTGGAGGTTTCTTCTTAATTACACAGCTTTCCTCTCGGCTTGTGTTTGCTCCAGACAGGGGATTGTACTGAAGGGAAGATTTGATGCAATATATTGGGTTCCCCAGCTAAGCAGTTCCTATTATTTCTAAGAATTAGTATTATACGAACTTTGAAATTTGACTAAATTAAAATTAACTGGATTATAACTGAATTTCAACCAGCTGGACTGATTTAAACTGTATTTAACTGGACTTGTTTGCATTTGATGAAAATTAACTTAGAGACGACTTTTGTTTTGAATTGAAGCTGTACGAATAAAGTAGATTGAGATGAAAAATGACTCTCTCTTGCCGACTCTTGCCGAGTGATGACGCGGTGAAGAGCAGCAGGGGATTTTCTTTCAAAGAGTGCAGAGGCTAAGTTTACCATTAACTTTGACAAGCTGACTGGCCCCTAATGATACACATAAACACACAAATAGGCACATACACACTCAGACGCAAAAATGTCTACATGTGTCAGTACATCTAAGAGTAGGTTCTTCTAGATGCATTCTTCTGCACACAGACACATACGGGGAGACAGACAGACAGACAGACAGGCAGACAGGCAGGACTGAAAGCCAGTACGTACGCCTGAAGATTGAAAAAGGAAGAGCCAAAGGAGGAAGAGAAGAAGATGAGAGGATGGGGAGGGGTGTGACTGTATTTATAGACAACAAGTGATGGGATGCACTTGTTAGAGCGCGGCCCACTGAACCAGATCACAGATGTGCTGCCAAGAGGTCATGTGACCACATTACTCACTCCAGTGCCCCGTGGAAGCAATAGACAGAAAATGAGGGTGAGAGAAAGAGGATAAAGAGAGAAGCGGCAGAGAGAGTCAGAGAAGAAAAAAGGGAACAGAGAGGGGGAAAACCATCTTTGAACCCTGGCGTGCCCATTGCCTATTGTAGCCAAGCAGCATGCAAACCGTTTTTTTTCCCTCATCATTTGGCGGACGTGCCTCTCTCCCACTATCTGGGCACCGACCTCAATTACCCAAAGCGGTCACATCTTTGTTTCATAACCCAAGAGAACAAAAAACACTCTCGAAAATAACCCAGTCACAAGAGGTGACGGCCATTCAGAAAATCTGCTTTTTATGTCACAACATGTAATCGCTCTGAATGACATGCTTGCTTGGGTCTAATAGAAACCCCACAACAAAGCTTTGAAGAGGATCTGAGGATGCTCACACAATCCAGCTCCTACTGTATTTTTACCTCCACAGAGGCCAAAGCTGTAATCCTCCACATCTGACACCTCAGAGCCAGGAGGCTGACCCCAAACCTCAGACCTGAACCTCATGACTTCTTTGCAGAGAACAAAAAAAAACAAAAACAAAAACAAAGAAACAGGGGTCAGGAGATGAAGTAAGATGGTGTGACAGATTACACATAGATTATGTCTGGAGAAAGACAGACACTGTGGTTGAATGCTAAAATGAGGCATCAAGAGATGTAAAGAACGAACAATGCAAAACTGACACAAAAGAATTAAGAAGAGTCATCTGGGCGCGCAGGTTATCTTGCTGTGCAGGCTTAAGGATGAGCACGAACATACTCACAGACACACATACATGCCGCAGCGAAATACCACATAAAAGAAAGCTTGTATGAGCAGGTGAGCGCTGGTGCAGGGTCCCCATCTCTTTCAACTCAGGCTACTTCAAACAGCCTCCTGCATGAAGATGAAACTGGGGCCTCAGCACCACAAACAAAGGTGGTGCCACCACTGACGCACAAAAAAAAAGACAGAAGGCTGTTCTCTCATTCGTCCTTTCAGAAAACAAGCTCCTCATAAAGATCTGATGTCAGGGTACCTACACATTTTCTATTTCCCGTTTTTAATTTGACCATTATTTTGTCTAGTTGTGACTGCTTAGGATGAATAAAAAGTAAAAAAAAAACTAAAAAAAAACGCAAATTCAGTTTCAGTGACGTCATAGTAAGAAAATTCACATTCATCGACCAACATGCTCAATCCAACAACTTTACAATGCTGAGAGTTTAATCTGCGTCGCTTTACAGTTTATTTTGGATTTCTTCTCAAAAGTCACTTTGTTGTAATATTAATGTTGGAAACTGCCCTCAAACTGTACATTTGAGTAAAAGTGTAATTTTAGCAGTGGCTTGCTTTCAGTTCTCACACTTGATTGTTTTCTCCTCATCTTTGCATCCACCTGTCCTTCAGGTAGATGAAAAGACTGATGGGATAACCTCCAGCTGACCCCTGTGAAACTGAATATGTAGAAGCAGGAACAAGTGGATTGATATAGCTCCTCTTAATTACTGTTCCCAAATCCAAAAACTATCCAAAATGTTTGATTTTCAACTTGTCTATCCAGACTTGACCGAGATGGAAAAAAAAAAAAAAAGTAGTCGGGTTTGTTTATCCAGAAAGATGGTCAGTCTACATTTTTCATGACTGCATCATGGAGTAACTCATTCAAAGAGGCTTGATGATTGCATAAACATGTTTTAAAAATGTTTCTGTGTTTTATTTCAAACTAATCTGTTTGCAGATGTCTGGACGTGATACAGGTTAAAGGAATGAGGATCAGAGTTGTTTTGGATGCTGTCGTGTACAGTCGTGGAAGCAGATCTGACTCCACACCTGAACTCCATCGCACAGCAGAAAGCATTTAACTCGCAGCCACCAATTATCAGCAGAAGTTCTGAGTTTCATAACTTAGCAAAAATAAAAAAATAAAAGCAACAGCAGCAAGCGTTTGACAACACAGATATTTTCCAAACCTCCTTTATTTTTCCACACTTCCCCAGATGTGGAGACGACTACAATGACGTTCCATACTTCTCTTTGATGTGTGGTAATCCTAAGATCACTTTGGTTATATCAGCCAGAAACCACTTAAACCCAAAATCTGAGCGCAGTCATGGACTCAGACCTGAACCGTTCAGAGACACATGAAGGCGACTTCAAAGTCGGCCTTCGATCACCTGAAGAGCATCTCCAGAATATAAGGACTATGTCTCAGTAGCATCTGAAAAAAACTCATTCTTGTATTTATCTCCTGTTGACGTGATTACTGTAACGGCGTCTTCGCAGGTCGGCCTAAAAGGACGATCAGACAGCTACAGCTGATCCAGAATCCGGCTGCCCGAGTTCTCACTGGAACTAAGGAAGTGGACCAAAATACATAAGAGATTTGTTTCCATATCAACCGTCCAGACCTCTCAGGTCTTCTGGTTCAGCTCTGCTCTGTGTCCCCAGAAGCAGAAGCAGCATTCAGCTTTTATGCTCCACGGATCTGGAACAGACTTCCAGAAAACGGCAGGAATACTGAAACCCAGTGTTCCTTTGCATCTGGGTTAAAAACTCATTTGTTGTTTGTCTTTGTATGTGGCCCTGTGATAGACTGACGACCTGTCCAGGGGGACCCCTGCCTCTCGCCTGTAATGAGCCGGGATAGGCTCCGGCAGACCCCCGTGACCCTGCAAAGGATAAAACGAGTACAAAAAATGGAGGGAATTGGTAATGTAGCCAAGTCAACACAAGAGGAGTTAGGAGGCTGTGAAACAACCACCAGGTGTGATTTTACTCCCACGTACAGGATGAGAGCTGGATGGGAGTTGCAGTCCCAGGCACATTACTGTTTAGGCTGGTTGTTGTGGTTGGATTAAGATGTTAGCCATCTCCTGTTAACCTCTCCTCCTCTCCATGGCCTCACACTGCAAGACTCCTTCAGGGCAGAAGGTCAAGGAGAGAAGGGAACCCTCCTTCTCTCTCTCCCTCAGTCGCTCCCTCTCATGCATGTTCAGAATGTTAAACAAAAGCCCACCATCTCCAGGTTCACCATATCTCTCACTCCCTCCTCTCCTCCTCCCCTGCAGTATCACTGATGTGAAACCCTCTGAGAAAACCCTAGTTGGCTTCAGCCTGGGCTCTGTTACGGCCTGACCACTGACCCTCTCGCTCTTCTTTTAAAGAGGTTTTAGGGTCACAGGTTCACAACAAGGTGACTCAACTGTGAAACGGCGGGCAGCATCCTCTTTCAAAGGGCCCATGTCTTCACCTTTCCTATTTTCTCCCTCTGCCATCCGCCCCTCTTTTCTTTCCTTTCTCTCTGTTGTTCCCCCCATTTCACTTCCTCCTCCGCTGCCCTTCTGTCCATGTTTCCTGAGTAACTGACCCGCCATCTCGGTCCTAATTAGCATATTATCCCGGAGTGATGCGAAGACGAAGGATACTGGGGGGTTAGGGCCCAGTGACAGAGGGGAAAGCTTCTCATTTCTGAATCTGAACCTGACTGCATTTACATAGGTTTCTGCAACCAGGATACCTACAGCAGACCAGTGCATGATGATCACTCCTTTTCTCTTGGTAAGAATGTGAACTTGATGAGAAAGCCACGGGGATTCAAAGCAGCTCTGCATGGAAGGTCTGGCTTGTGTAAGTAATGAATTTCATCCGAAATGCAGTGAGGCCAACTTCAACAACAAGGCTGATTGAAAAATGAGAAAAAACTGCTAAAAAAAATCTAAAAACAACATCAAACATGCAGAACTCCAATTTGACATAACCTGGATCCATAAAATCTACAATTGGTTGATGCTTTATTTTATTGGGAGCATTCAGTGTCTCCAAAGTATCCACCCAGCCATCAAACCATCCATCCCCTTATTAACTATTGCTTATCCGAGTGGGTAACAGGGACAGCAGTTTTAATAAACAGGTCCAGACCTCGCTCTCCCTGGCCACTTCCTCTAAGACCAAGACGTTCCTAAGCCAGCTGAGACATGTAATCTTTCCAGCATGTCCCAGGCTTCCTCAACGTTGGACATGGCCAAACCACCTTTCCAGGGAGGCGTCCAGAAGACAACCTAACCAGATGTCTAAACCACCTCAACTGGCTGCTCACGATGCAGAAGAGAAGCGACTTTAATCCGAGTCCCTCACCCTATCTCTAAGGGAGAGTTCAGCCACCCCACAGAGGAAACCCCAATCTTATTTTTGCAACTGACAAACTCTTGTGCCACTTGTGCAGCAAAGGGATTCATCCACCCATCATCAATACACGCTCAGGGTCAGGGGATCTGCTGGAACGCATCCCAGCTCTCTTTGGGTGAAAGGCAGGGACAGGCAACTAAAAAAATGCCTTCTCAAAGTCCACAAAGCACATGTGGACCAGTTGGGCAAACTCCCATGCCCCCTCCAAGACCCTAGTGAGGGCATAGAGCTGCTCCAGTGTCCCACGCATTATTCTTCTTCAGTGCACAGACCTTACCATGGAGGCTGAGGACTGTGTGTAACTGAAATACACCCTCTGGTCCCACTTCTTAAAAAGGGAAACCGCCTTTCATGAGTAGCTTATAATAATTATTACATGTGTTCACCCGCGGTACAAATTCCAAAAAACTTTATGACGACATATACGTGAGTGAGTACATGTGTGCAGTTTGTTTATTAAAAACCACAGATCTCCACATGGAAGAACTTACCATCCCGTGACCACAATCAGTCCCATCAGCTAGCGGCATGTGTTGGGTGCGACAGCTTTTATTGCCCTCTTTGCTGACCTCTTCTACACTGGTACACCACAACCTCTTGCACTGTTTCTGTGGGGGAAAGCAGAAAGAAAAAAGAAGTGAGCAGTAGAAGTCAATCGTTTTGGCTTTTAAAAGACAAGACGAGCCTCTAATAAATGTGACTGCAACTGTCTCCCATGTTGTCAAACTTCATGTGGGATGACGAGCAGGATTGTAATGCAACTATGTTAACTAGTTTCTTCAAAACTATTTAAATCAAAGAAGCCACAAACCTGCATCGTTACAATGCTGTCCAGGCATGCACCCAATGCATTTTAAATAGTTCAACATCAGGTTTTGATCAATGATTTGACATAGGCTGATTTAATCTTCATTTTGGTATTTTATTCAAATGCATCTCATATGTTACACATGAGAATATGTGAAGTAATAAAACTGAAGCGTGCAAGTAAGTAATGCAAGCGCATCAGTTAAACCGGTAAGTTGTGTTTTTAAGACTGCACAGCTGTTTGGTCCCAATACCTGGAGCTCTTTTTGTATCGTGTGTGTAAAAATGTTCTGCCTTCCACAATGAAGCCGTGAGTTTTGTGTTTGTTTTATTGGATTAGTTATTAATTATTTATGAAAAGTTTAAATGACGTCAGATCACAATCATTCAAGATTTCCTTTTTCCAACCACGCGTCTTCTTCTTGATGGTTCTCACCAGTCCTTCCAGATTTTAATAATGTGGCGGGCAGTTCTTCACCCAGTTTGGGCAGTTTCATTAACCTGCTCAGTTGTTCTGCTTGTTTTATGGCGACCAGTCATTTGACCCTGCTGAAAGTGTAATCATTTCCATGATCACAGGATGTGTCAGGTCATGTAAAGCCTGATATACAGGGAAACAAGGTGGGCGCAGGGGCTTAGTCGATATTTATAACTACAGATAAACTGCCGTGAACTGTAAAAAAAATAAAATTTTAGTGTTTTTACCTAAAAATTGTGGATTTAAATTGCTACAGATATTGCATTATAAAGCTTGGCCTTTTTTAGGGGGATCAGCTGATTTGGTTCTTATACACAGGTGGATAAATGTTGGTACCCATCCTTTAAAGAAAAAAAAAGCCCACAATTGTCACTGAAATAACTTGAAACTGACAAAAATAATAATAACTAATTTATCGAAAACATTGCTTTTAAATTGGGGTTCAAAAAGACCAAACATATGAAACTGGTCTGGACAAATCAGGTGGCACCCTCAGAAAAGTGGTAAAATAACGTGTCCATAGTGACAACAGAGAAACGACAGAAACGACATCAGAAAGACCATTATAGACAAGCATGTTAAAGGTAAAGGCTAGAAGACCATCTCAAAGCAGCTTGATGTTCCTGAGACGACACTGTGACGTCGTGTGGCCAACCTCCTTGGACGTGACCAGAAGAGGAAAACTGAAGACAGACTGAAGAGACGGGAAGTGCGAATGGTAATTAAAAAGCCCAGAACAACTTTGAAAGAGATTGAAGGTTGTCCAGGTCTTGTTTGTAAATGAGTAATTGTTCTCAAACTTTTATCTGGTTAAATAAATGTTAATAATCATAAAGACTTTAAGGTCAAGACAAGAAAAGATCAGTGTCGGATGTGGAAGACTTCACGAAGCAATTCATAAATATGAGACTGAAATTTGACAAAATGCATATCAACAGAGGAGGCTCCGTTGAAATGCATCAATGAAGGAGGCTCAGTTACGTTCTGGGGCTGTTTTGCTGCGTCTGGTACCGAGTGTCTTGAATCTGTACAGGTACAATGAAATTAATACAACAAATGTGGGTTCTTCTTTTGTCATTTGAAAGATACCAACACATCTGTCCACACAAGACTTCTCCTCTTTCTAATCTTACCTTTTCTTCATCTGTAAGAGTCATCAATTAATCTGTATGTTGTACAGTTTGAATGGCTTGTTTTCCTATTTATTCCACCCGCCTCTGCAGCAGAAGCTGGTTTATTTTGGGTTGGTTTTTTTTACAAGACTTACAGACTGAAACCCCCCCGAAAAAGGCCTGTTGACATCCTTTCTAACATATAAAATAGAAATAGTTTATGTAGTTTTTAGTTTTTATTATTATTATTTTATGAGATGTATTTAACCTGTATTGAGTGAATCATTTCAATGTAATATTCTTTTATTTATTTTTTGTAATATATTTGATACATAGTCGGTTCAGATACAACAACATATAAAGCATATTTTCTTGAGGTTTTCATTAAAACGATGGTGCAAAAGTCCCAGAATTCAAGTATTAAATATGATACTTTTGAGTTTAATGACTGAGAAGCATCTCACTGCATCAATAATAATAATAATAATACTAATTATTAATAATAATAGTAGGTTAGGTGGGGCCCAGCTAGATCATTTTCTAATGTCAGGCATATATTACTGAAACTATAAGGACTCTACACCATTGGCCCTTTTCCTAGCCCATGCCTCATTATCTGACTTGTCATTTGGGGCTCATAACACTAAACACATATGAAATCCAGGCTACTGGTCAAGATGGGACCGACATAGACATGCTGACCAGGCAGCCAATGCACCTCTGCCTCGGGTAAACTCGGGTTCCAGGCAAACCCAGAGCTGGTTGCAGCAGTCTGTTAGTACAATAAACAGCACAATGAGCCATGTTATTAATAAAATATTCTGTTTGGGTTTTTATTAACAGCAGAAGTCAAGTTCACCGAAGAGGCTAAGCAGCTACAGTGATGACAGCCCCATTTGACACCCTGGCCTGCAATGCAGCTGTCATTCATAAAGACACATACCTATTAATGGATAAGTAAGTGCTTTGCAGTGGCTATGGATGTGAAATCTATAATGGAGACCAAAATCTTTTTTTTTTTAAACAGGCTTTAAATACTTTGATTTCTGCTCTAAAGTTGGGAATTGTAACCCTCAATCTAAAGTGACTCAACGTTTGAGTCGACCCCTAGTGGTCATTTGACGAACTGCATGCCTTCCACATTGGCTCCAATAGGATGCATCCTCTGGGGATAAATAACTCGTCGGCAGCAGAAAAAATAATCACTGCAGACTCTTTTAAATAGGAGGTTTTTAACTAATTTCTCAGTTAAATCCTGGTGGTAACTTCTTTAAGAAAAGAACGGCTCGGTACAAATATCTAGGCATTTGGGAGGATGAACGTCACTAGAGATCCAATTTAACCAGGTGTCTTCTTTATTTTTACATTGTGCTGTTTGGTTTACCATCATACCAACCTACCAAGAAAGGACAAATCTGAGAACCGGGACCGAACACAAGTTCACACTGTCTGTTGGCATTGTAGATCTGACCAGGGAGGAGGCTGGGAAGCTCATAAATTCTTCCTACGGGCTCATCCAGGAGGCATTCTCCATAGCCAGTGCTAAAAGAAGGGAAAAAATGTATATACAGTGAACGGAGAAGAAAAGCACTAAATGAAAACATATTAACAAGGCAACAGTAAGGCAAAAGTATCTGTCTATGTGATCTTTCTCACAAAAACAAACATCTCTGTGTCACTGTCTTTGATCATCTTTAGGTGTGTTCATCCCTGTGGGTGGTCCGTGCGGTTACCTGAAAAAAAGACTGATACCACTTCCCCTTAAAGATTTGTTGGTGAATGCCGTCACTATAGAATTCGAATTAGACTCCAAAGAACAGTATTTTTACAGATTAAAGTAAATCTACATGGTGACCGCAAGTTTATTTTTCTGTGCCACAGTCAAACAAGAGAATTTAGACTCCCAAAGCACCTTGAATAAGCTACATAATTTGGTGGCGGCTGCAACACTGCAGTATAATAACAGATTGTGCTGTAAGTCAGCCACACCCTGAACCACGGCGCAATAGCAGCAGACAACAAAAGCCCAGATGGACCGAGCATAGACGCACCAGCAGCCTGCATGTAAAATCATCGGCCTTTGCAGTTGCAAAAAAGCCAGCAGTCAAACATGTCAGCAGAGCAAACTGAGAAACAAATGATTTCTCCGCTTTTGTGTTTGCGTCTTCTTCGGATGAGACGTGTATAAATGTGTAATTACACAACATGTCTGCACCGCACTGACAAATTTCATCCTGAATTGAGCTGCTAAAACACCTGCTCAACAAAGCACCAGCTGATGTGACAGGCCAATAATTATACAGGATTATCCTGGGTTACCATCACTTTGTTTCTTTGCCCTTTCATTTCCAGCCGTAATGTAAGAATCCGCAGCACAAGCTCCCTGGTGACAGGGGCGGAATTGTACAAGGAGGATACAGCAATGGTGGGAGATGTGAATAAGTGCTAAAGAGCAGCCTGTCAAAACAGAAAAATCACAGAGACAGTCCCATATTACTGTGTCTTTCAGCAGTTGGTCATCTGTATAATCAGCGTCCCGGACTGGTATGGTTATTAAGACCATAATAGACAGATGGACACAGAGAGAAAGAAGGGCTCATTGAGGTCATTTTAAAAATGAAACATCAACTTTTCTCCAGAAAGGAATATCCATCACATGAGTCAGTGACAGCGAGCGGAATCTTCCCTGACACGGTGGAGATTCAACACCTGACAGCCATTAGAAAACCTGAAATGGAATTAATGTGTAAAAGGATGTTTTACGACCTGTATCCAAATGACACAAACAGCCAAGGAATCTGTACATAGAACACAATGGGGAAGAAAATCCAAATACTGTGCAGGAAGGAGACAGCTTCTCTGTTCAAGAGATGAAAGTACTTTGCTGCAAAATGTGCAAATAGACCCCTGGAGAAAAGCTGAAAGGCCATATCAACTGCAAGAGAACCTGAACCAACCTGCTCCTAAAGATAGATTACAGATTACATCTGAGCATGGGGACAGAGACATGAGGCTGACAGTTAATTTTTTTGGTCATAATTATCATTGCTACGTTTGGAGTATAACAGGCAATCTCACAGGCCAAAGAATATCATTCAACTATGAAGCACGGGGGTGGCAGTATCATTTAGTGTTGCTGCTTGGAGGAGCTGGTTTAGATGACCCAAAATGACCAAAAAAATTCAAAAAACTCAAAGTTGGGTGTTGATGTTTCTTCCAAATGTACAGCAAAGTAACTTAGTAACTGTGTAGGTGCTGGAGCTTAGTCTTTTTAAATGTGTGTGTGGTACTAAAAAGGGGTGCATAAGGGAGAAAGGCTTGAGCTTCATCAGTCTGTCAGGAGGAATAGCTCAAAATTCTAACAAGATATTGTGAGAAGCTCATGGTGGCTACCAAAAATAAACTAAGTTATACAGTTTAAATACCATTCTCCTAAATACCAATAAAAGGAATTGTAAAATTCTGACTTTAAAGACAGATTGTTCTTATTATATTCTGAAATTTTACAAAAACAAAATAGTGGGAGCCATTCCTCCGTTGTGGACATGAGTTCTTTGAGAGCATCGCCTTTTCATTTTTAAACCAATAGAGGAGTGGTGCAGATTGCGTTGGCTCTTCAGGGAGACTGAGCAGTCAAAATACTGACAAACTTGACCAGGTCACTCCGCTGAGAGGGATGGTACTGCAGAAATGCTGCTTTGAATCAATGCTCCTCATTGTTGGCCAAGGATGGACTTCAAAAGCACTCGGGCTGAACTCTCGAGGGCCTTTCCCACCGGTGCCCACACTGAATCGAGTGCTGCTTTAATCTCGCTGTACCGGCACAGCATTGCCTCATCTGTGTATCCCATGTAGCCAACAACTTTTCCACAAATGGATTTGACATTTACATCATACTGTTACTGGTTTATTCCAACACAGCTGACATTGACCAATAAGAATAATGAAGAGATTGACGGAGGTTTTCCTCGTGTTTGGGTGACTGTTCCAACCGTGCCATTCTGAGGTCACTGCAGGCTGGAAACTATGTAAAGCGCAACCTTAAAACTCCATTTGAGGCATCGCATAACTGTGCTCTGGAGATGCATCTGGTTGACAATGACAATCTTTGTGAGGCCCTCAACAATTAACAGTGGAAAGGAGGGAAAGATTAAAGGGCCGTGTCCAGGGAGGATCTAATTATAAGTTTGCATTTTAAAGGGGAAGTCCTTCACCAGCATCACTGACCACGCTGTTATAAACGAAGCACTGCTGGTTTTGTTGTGGAAACAAGGCGATGCGACTTCATTATGGTCTGTTTGGGCGTGGAGACAACTGAAGGAGAATCGAGTGCTCAGGTCAGCCAAGGAAGACCCCCAAGTTCTAACAGGAAATAGTCTTTCAACAGCAAGCAATAACAACTCCACACAGTTTACTCTGCGCCAACCTGCCTACAGAGCGGTGAGACACACATAGAAGTCATTTGTTTTGTTAGGTACATCACACCAAAAGTTACACAAAGTTGGGAAATCGCATCTTTCTACTTCAGGAAAATGAACCTCATGTGATCAGAACATAAACCCATTTAGAGCTGGAAGGAGAAGCTGAATGTACGTACTCCAGAAACTCTGTGATGTATTTGCGACTGCACTTGGACCACGACCAGGGATTGGTGTCATAGTTGAGGGTGGGAGCCATGACGTGATACTGGTGCTTCATGCCTACATCTCGGCACTTTGGATTGTCATCATGAGGCATGTTGAACCTGGTGCAGAGTGAAATAGTAAAAAAAAAAAAAAAAAAAAAAAGAGAGGGGGGAGGGGTTTAGAGATGCTGAGAGGAATAAAAGAGAACACACAAAGCGATTATCAGCCGCTTAGCGGCTGTGTTGAAGTAAGAAGGATAAATGTCACAAGATTTATTTCAGCTGTTTTTAACGGGGTATCACCCCAAACCACCCCCATGGGCCGCCACACACAGATGCAGCTACAGTTTGGACTTTTTGCTTTATTTATCCGCTTCTCCTGCACTCCTATAAACAAAGGCATCCTTATTTGTGTTATACCCCAAATATTCCTGGAGTAAAACCGTGAAAAGACTCCAGGAAAAAAAAAATTCCTAATGGGCAATAAGGGGTGCAGCAATTTATGTAAACCGTCACTCTCCATCCGTCAGTATCTATTAACCCCCCAAAAAAAGCTGGTGAGAAAAGCCTCCAGCTCACCCCTGAGAGGTCAAAGCTCGCCATCTCACTTTCTCATTGAGCTTAATACAGAGGAATGAAACGATGCAAACCGATGCACAAGCGTAGGCCGCTTTGGTGTAAATGCATAAAAGTGCACGTGGATGTCTTTTAACAGTGTAATAATTAGAACTACAATTACAGCTGTCTGTAGCTTGCAGTCTCATGAATGGCTTTTCTTGTTCCTGTGGTCCAAGACGGATGTTCTGTGGTCTGTCACACAAACCATAAATACATAACACACGAGTACACACATATTTATGCACACAGGATCCCACGCAGCTGTATGATGTCTAAGATGTTTACAACAGGATGTGGGCCAGCGCGGGGTTCTGGGCTCTAGCTGGAGGTCAATCCAATACCGCCACAGGAACAAGGTCTAGCACAGCTGGCATGAAGCCCAAGCTTCAGGGGCCGAGGGCCTGAGGGCAAACACTCAAGAAATAAGCTCCTGGTACAGTAATAAGCTTTACACAAACAAATTAGGCTGCTAGACAAAAGGTTCCTATGCCTAAGAATAATTAACTGGTTGCATTGCTGCAGCTGTGTGCAATTAGTTGTTATAGTGATGGCTGATTAAGGCATTTAAGTGTTAGGAAGATTTACCTGACTTATATCTGAAGGGACCAGGATGCAACCTTGAGATCCTGACACAAGAACACTGTCGAATGTTTGATGGACATCCAGAATGGGAAAAAAAAAAAATTTGGTTTTATGGGTTTAGCAAATAGATGATGATTATTATTATTATGATAATGCAGGTAAAGGTTTGTGGTCTACTCGTTCACCTTTCTTTAAATATTCCAAAGAGCAGCTATTTATTCTGTTTCAAGCCTGAAAATCTTAAAACCGAACAGTTATCAAGTGAGACTTCCAATGGCTGTTAGTGATCACACATCATGGCAGTCATCTGAGACAAAAAAAAAAATTCTTTCTTCAGCCTACTCCGCACTTGAGTGGCTCCCACTACCTGTCATTGGCTTTCCCTGAGGACTAAACACTCTGGAGAGCTCACACTGAACGTAGTGATCATCCCTGCCAAGTGTCTGAGCCAACCGGGCCTCCAGCTGCTTGAACTTTAGTATAAACAGATCCACATGAGACGAGGGAGCGGGCCGGTTGGGGGTTGTGGGACCCTCCCATCCACTGCTTCTCCGCTTCAATCTCGCCGCTGGAAGAATGTGTGAGCGTGAGCGAGGAGGTAGAAGAATATCTTTCATTCTCAAGTGGTGGCTCACTGGCGCACACTGACACTAGTCACCTTCACAACCCACGGGCCAACGAGAAAGACAACGTATTCGCTTTCATCAAAATGCTTAAAGTACACAAAGCAAAGGTGGTGGGCAGTACGTAAGAAAAAAAAAATCTGTGTACGAGCCATATTCTGAAAAAGTTGGGCCAGCGCTTAAACTTTAAATAAAATCAGAATGAAAAACTCAGCAAATCTCAAAAATCAGTGTTTTGTTCATAGTAGATCATATAAAGCATCTAATGTTGAAAGTGAGACCTTTTACCATTTTCTAGAAACCAATTTTGGTTTTGTTGGCAGCAGTACGGCTCCAAAAAGTTGGGACGGGGGCAACGAAAGGCTTGGACATTTACCGAAACCAAAATGAAGCCATTCAATTAATTAGGTCAATTCGGAAAAGGGCTCACCAAGCTGCTAAAAACTTGATAATGTTTCTCTGTATAAAACTGCAGAAATGTTGAATATCTCGATGTATAACATCATCAAAAGATTCTGAAAAAATCTCTGTATGGCCGGGACAACGCTGAAAATCGACACTGGATCACCACGGGTTCGGCCCTCAGGCTGTGCTGTGATGAAAACAAGCAGGACTTTACATTTCATCTATGTTTGAAAGCTTTTCTGCGCTACATTGTGAATAAAAAATAATTTATGGGATTAGCTTTTATTGCATTCTGTTTTTAATTTACATTTTTAGTGTCACAAATCTTTTTTTTGAACTGGGCTTGTGTAAAACATTAGATCTAAATAAGTCTGTAGTAGAACATATTGCTTCCTAAATTGCTTCGTGAAATCGTCTGAGCATCCTAAGAATAAAATGTTAACAGTTGGTTTTACGCTATTTGGCCGGGGAAGCATAAACAGCACTGATAAAGTCCTGTGCTTTGACTAAGTTACTGCAAGACGGAATATATTCACACACATCAGCTTTTTTACTTGAAACATGTGACAGTGTTTGCTTGTTATGAAAATGAAATCTCTGGCAGACAGACATGTTTTTTTTTTATCCTGCCAAAATACACTTCAAGATGACTTACATGTGATGCCAGTGTGACATCTTCAGGCTGTTTTATCGTTCTTCAGAGATGATAAGCAAGAAGAGCTTCGGATACGGGCGCACGTCCAAATATTAAATTTATTATTTAGTCTTGTACTGTCTGATAAAACTCTATGCTCAACTTTCTGGAAGTGTTTGCTTATATTTACTTTATATAAAAGATATATATTCAAAATAGAAACTTTGTAAGTGTCTATTATAACAGCATAGAAACATAATTCAATCCTAGGGACTTATTTTCCAGTATATCCAGACTAAATTTATAAACTCAGCTTGTTGTTGTCAAGGCAAAGCCCCAACGCACCCAAATAACTCACTTCTTGAGCTCTATAGAAAGATATTATAGGCTGGTATGTTATTAAAAGTCAGGTTTTTTTCCTTTATTACGTTTTGCACCTGTGTCTGCTGCACCCTACGTCTCTTTATAAGAGGGCTTTTGTTGTCAAGGCTGCCTGAGAGGGTTGAGAGATTGTGTGTGTGTGTGTGTGTGTGTGTGTGTGTGTGTGTGTGTGTGTGTGTGTGTGTGTGTGTGTGTGTGTGTGTGTGCAGGAGCTGAGCTGACACTTACACATGGCCCAGCTCATGAGCGATGGTGAAGGAGGCACTAATTCCATTTTCCTCACTGATGGAGCAGCTGCGGTACGGATCGCACATGGTCCCAAGCTCTGCAAGCCCTACACAAACACGTACAGACACACAGCTATTTGAAGTAAAAAAAAAAAAAAAAAGAAAAAAAAAGTTGCTTAAGTGTTAAAGGCGATTAAACCATCAAAACTTGTGTTCTTTTACAGAGATTAGCACAGCCAGTCTCCTCCCCTCCTTCATTTCTACCACTCGGTTCTGTCACTTTAATATTATTAGCTGACAGCTCGCCATAAACTCATTACTGAACGGTTTATGAGCTGAGAGCCGTGGAGCGGAAACTTCTCTGAAAGAGACTTGAAGGTGGACATATTTTTGCAAGGAAAAAGGCAAAGGTTTACCTAAAGTGTCACATTTATCTTTTGCACGGCAAATGTCTTCTCTGAAAAAGGAAAAAAAGAAAAATAGAAAAAGAGGATTAATGCCGTTTTAATACTGTTAAGCTCCACAACCTGGATGTGTCATCTGAGAGGCAGCGTCTGTACCTGGTGATGAGCAGCGCGGTGTCGTGGTGAGAGGGGTGGCTGTCGTCCTGGACGTTTTGGCTCTGCTGCCAGATGCAGAAGTTGTGGAGAGTGGTGGCAGCGTTGAAGCTCACAGTGGGGCCTTCCTGTTTACGGTGAAACACCGGAGGGGATGAGAAGAAAGACGCAATAAACGATTCAAATGTGAGTCAGTTAGTTTGAATGTGTTCACCGCGACAGACACAGAGGTGATTTCCTTTACCTTTTAACTTATACCTATTAAATACATCTACTAGGAAAAGCTCCAATGAGATTATGTCCTTTAACCTGATCAGCCTTTCCATAATAAACGTGGTGAGTAAATTATGACTATGACCCAACATATATGCGCATGTGTCTAGGACCCAACTACATTACCCCCGCTGCAACATTTCATTTGCAGGTGTCTCATAACACTATCACCTGTTCTCCAAGGAGACCTCTCATGAGACTTGAGACTGACAAGAAAGGCAGTGTCCTTTCAAACAGGCCCCTTAGACAAAAGGCCAAGCCAGAGACACCTGCGATGACGTCAGGCGCCGAAGACCTGCATAAACGTAGCATTCAAGACCCCAGACTCACCTGTTCATTGTGGATGACGACCAGCTTGACAACCATGATGTTGATGAGATTTCCTACGCTGGGGTCCCTGTACACTGCTGCTACCTGTAACAAAGACAAAATGCACAGACAAAAAATGCAAACCTCCACGTACCTAAAGCAGAGCGCGGACTTTTACAGTGTAAAAGTGAATCTACTTCTCTGAACTTGAAATGAGTAAATGCAGCTATTGCATGTTTTTGTATGGCTTTGTTTGGTTTAATCAAAATTAGAAATGGTTCATTTAAGTCAAATGAAGGAAAAAAATGCTTCCTTCAGGGTTAGTTTATTCTGCATGGTATTAAAACCAACCCCCCCCCCCAGACACAACTATGAATGCGAGACTTCAGAGCTCCTCTCTGAACGCACTTATATTTCTCTTTCCCCCTTTGCTGCTCTCGTGCACCCCTGTCACGGTTGGCCAGCGGTCTCCTGAGGCTGCGTCCGGCCTCATGACAGGAACTCATTAGTCCTCTACAAACATTTAGCTGGCCTTAGCCTGGAGCGGAGGGGAGGGGAGGTGAGGGGGGAGATACTGAGCCCCAGCCTGCACACAGGGACCCTGTCTTTGGAAGCTGTTAGACCAACCATGACACACTGAACCTTGGTCTGCATGTTCTCACTCAGTATATATTAGTAATAATACGCGTAACAACCTGAGATGAAAGAGTCCACAGCTTAGAGCAACTGACCTAGCTGCGTAACCAAACACAAACCTGGAGGGCACGAACAAATTTCTGCAAAGCTGTATCCGTAATCTCTTTTGTGACTCACTAAAGTTTAAAACGATGGGGACTTCACGGGTTTCGGAGTTCCATTCCTCTTTGGCGGAATGTTTTGTAAAGATAAACTTTTTCTTTTCTTCATTTCCAGGTAGATGAAGTTCTTCACGAGATACTTCTACCCAAATTAAACTTAACTTCATTTTACATTTTGGTTAGATTTGGCCATCTTCCAACCGGAAAGTTGCCATATCGATCCCAAAGCATCCTTGGGCTGGACACAGACCGATGTCTGGAGACAATGTCTCATGTGACGTGTTTTGTTGCAGCAGCACACAAAGACTGAGCTACAGGCAACTTCTCAATGTCAGAAACAACAGTAACAACTGTCCAATGTAAAATATCTCCAAAAGTACCAAGTTTAGCTTCCCATGCAAAACCTCTGGACAGTTTATAGAAATTCGTGAGCACTTTTATGCCTCTTTATAACCCCAAGCAGGATTTCTTCTGCATCAAAGCTCTTCTCTCTTCTCGTTCAAACTCTCTGTCATGTTTTGATCAGTTTAAATAAAGTGTGGATAAAGTAAAGTGACAGAGAAGACGTTAAAGAGGAAAGGAAATCCCGCCGTTACTGATATCCGTACACAAGTATAATTTTTGGATGCACCAAAGTAGATTTACTGAGACGTTGAGTTTCAGTAAAGTTTAGTTATGGTTTTTTCACAAACACTGGAGAGGCTTTTACTTCTTTCAAGTCTTTCCATTACACTTTACACTTCGACACAGCTACAGCACATTTCACAGGATGAATGTGTTTTTTGTTTTACTTCACTGCACTTATCTCTTTGCCTTAGTTACTAGTTTTTTATGCTGACTGACATTTCTGCACATGGAGACCTTATAAAACCATTTTTCTAAGTACAGACTACAGACCACACTGACCAACAGCAAAGTAAAATCCTGCTCATTATATCTAATGACATAAAATAAAATAGCGAAGCAGACGCGGTAAAAATGTTTTACATGATTCTGTTTGTAAAACATCTTTAAACTTTTACTTTGAAAAGTCACAAGTTTTTTTTTGTTTTTTTTTTTAATGGAATATGTTCACTTTGACTCAAGAAGAAAAAAAACTTCTGAAACAGCGTTTTTATGATACCGGAAAGAGATAGAAGAAGAAAAACACCCATTCAGTGCAGGTGAACCTTCCCTGCTTTGAAATTTACTAAACAGTCAGTCATACTGTCAGTGGACTGATTACCAGCCTGATCTTCCAGCTAGATTTAGGACTCATACAGGGGTCTGAATGGGACCACTTAAGTTGTTTTAGTTGATACGGCAGCATGCTGTGGTCACATAACGGTTTACATATGACATATTAAAGAGTTACACTTGAACAATATAAATCCATAGATTTTTATTGGCCAGCTCCTTTTAAGAGCGTCCGAGGTGAAAGTTTTCTATTTTCTATTTTCTATTAACCGAGTCTGTCCACCCAACCTACGAGTCCTGATGCTTCAATTACGCAACCGTGTATGAAAAGGGAAATATGACGACACGGATAGACGAAAACAACGAAATGTAATGTTACTTTGAACAAAATCTGCTTTTAAGATTTATTACAACATTGTTGGATTTTGTGAATACAAATTCAATAAAATATAAACTTTTGATCTGCTCGTTTTTCTGCAGTAATTAGCATGAATGAACACTAATAATACAAAGGTCTAACCATGCTATCATACAACAGCAAATAATACTTTAGCATTCATAAAATGAATAATTTTTAGAAACATTATTTTACTTACTACTGACATGATTGTTAGGATGTAGTGCTCCAGGTTGCGTCCGTGGTGGCGCACCATTTTGGCATCTGCCGTCACCATTAGCTCAACGTAGCGAGGGTAAGACAGGAAGCGCTTGCGTCGGCGTGGAGATGTGGCGTGTATCCTGGTTGAATTGTTCTCATAAACTTGCTGCTCATCTATTGAGGCTCTGAGAGAGTCCAGCTCCTCGCCCATGTCTCCTCTGCTCTCAGGAGACACAGACCTCTTGGAGTTCTCTGTTTTCAACAAAACAAAGTCATTAAAATACTTTGGAAGGTTTGAATTCATGACGGATATTGACTAGTGTGTGTTGTCAGTGCTATTATGTTAGACGTGGGATATGTGTCCACTGAGAAAAACCGTGACACAATTTTGTCCAACCTGGATGACATCATACATCACCTGGAATCCACACCTGCTGCCTTGATACTCTCAGGGTTTTTCAATTGTGCTGCACATTGTATGACCTCAGATCTTCTAGACATTGTAAATACACCTCTTCTTCCAGGCATCTTTCCTCAGTGCTTATAAACAGCTGTCATTAATTCAGTTTCAAAAAAGAAGAGTCTAGACAGGCCACTAATGAACAGCTAGAGATCCGTATCAAATCTTTTTAAATGCATCTTTGAATTGTCTTCAAATAAACTTGCCATGCCTTGCCTTGCCTTGCCTTGCCTTGCCTTGCCTTGCCTTGCCTTGCCTTGCCTTGCCTTCTAATTGTATGTATGTAATGGGAGTCTTTTTCACGTTCGAATGTCTGTCTTATTTTCATTTGTAGTAATAACTGAAGTGTCATCCACATCTGGTGGACTCCTCATCCCAACTATCGACGAAAACCACCTCAGCTAACCCTGATCTCCCTTCCCAGTTGGCTGGCAAAAGAAAAGTATGAGAAGCCATACCACGTTTTACCATGTCTTCTGATTTATCATCATCCTAGAAATGATTAGAGTCGTAAAGTAACAACAAAGCAACAATGACGTGGTGATACTATATGCAGATAAGATGGGCTTGAATATCGACACCTATGGAGTCAAAGGTAGTTTGATGATAGCGCTATGAGCTTTTCCCTAATCACTCTTTAAATGCACTTCCTACATCCATGCCGGGTAAAACAGGCATATACAGTTAAAAAAAATGTTCATGACAGGGAGTGACTTAAAGCTAATATAATCTGAAATGTCACACGACAGCGTGTAATGAGAATAATATTCCTCCAAATACAGACATCCTGCTCCGATCTTTGTTATTTCCCTTCTTCGTGCTGACCTCTTTCATCAATCTGATTCTGGCTCAAACATGTAAGGAAGAATTTTAGGAACTGATGTCATTTAAAGAGTAAAACATAGCATTGATGCTGTTTTGCAGATTTACAAGCCATTAGTTCTGCCCACTGGCGAGCCTCCAGCAATTCAACCAATCAAGACACATGAGCCAAATCTTCTGATTTTCATGAAGAGCCTCTCCTTGTGTTTCTAAATCTTTGTGATTCAGGCATAATTCCCAGCCTAATTTAGAGTTGTGCAGGGTGCAAAGAGACTCTAGAGGTACCAGGGATTTAAATTTGATAACTGAAATTGAACATAATACTTTAACTTCTATGTCAAGGCCCAAGAGGGCCAGTTTATCTTCTATGACATAACGCACCCTTAATTGTTCTGTCATGAAGTGCTCATAAAAACAGTCAGAGCTTTTAGACTAAACCTTTTTAGGTCAGGCAATCTGCCCTCCTTACGACTCAATCTTCTCAACTCAAACAGAAAAAAATCCCTTGATGACATTTTACTGACTTACATATGGACTTGCCTCAGTGTGCACCCTGCAAAGATATAAAAATCCACAAATTATCCACATACTGGGAGCCCCAGACAATATATTATCTACAATTGTGGTCAATGGTGATAATCATGCTGAAAGGAAGAGATTAAATATATTTAGTGTCAGACTGAAACGATTTCATTTAGCAGCTTGAAGTGAACCCCGCTCCGGAGCCAGAATGACAGCCGTATACATATACTGCAACTGGCTCCGTTGTCTCAGCTGAACTGCACGTGTTGAGCTGGCTACGAGCGATAGATTCCTTCACCATGACAGGGCGAAGTTAAAGCAGCACAGCAGAGGCATACAATGAGTGTGAGAAGGTTAATTCATTGGTGGAAAGGAAAAGAAAAACGTGAAAAGTTGAAGCACATTAAATTACATGAAAGATTTTTTTTGTCTTAAGCAAGGAGCCCTCTAGTGCTCTCCAGCCCCCTACCTAAGACTTTAAACCCAGTAACAATCATAAATTATCTGTACAGTGCAAAAATGTGTCAGCTAAGTTGAATAATTTATCTGTACTGGATGGATTTTCAATGCATTTTCAGGTTAAAAAAAAAAAAAAAAAAAGAAGTCAATTGACTTCTGAGTAAATCATGCAAGTCACCGCGCCATCCAGATTTACTGTGATTCACTCCCAGATGTGATACAGTGCATGAAGTTGTTCAGTAGTTTCAACTGTGTCTCACGTTTTAGAAAACTGATTTGAGCAACCATCAGGTTAGAAATGCAATCCTGGAGGATTTTCAAATATACAGATGCAACATGCGCTGTTTGACGGTACAACTGAAGGTTTTTAGGACAATTTCCTTTTTGATCACAACTCATGCTGATTTATTTTAACATAGTTGCTCCTCACTTTCAGCAAAGTTAGTTAAAGTTGTTGCATCCATTTCAAATTAAAATTGCACCCGGTAAATAAATGGTCTACACACATATTTTAGAGTCTGTCATCCTAAACAACCTCCTCAACCTTGGACAGCCCTATTATAGTGAAGAGTTTCATTGTGTTCAGTAAACTCAGAATTTCCAGATGGTCACACAAAGAAAGATTGTGTCTCTGAAATAAAAGGAGGGGAGATAACTCAATGAGTGCTCCGCGGGTATTCGAGCAATGCCCCCAGTGGGCACACGAGGTAGAGCGTGACTCCCTGGCACAACGGCGCACAGATCTTGCTGCCGCGAGACCCAGCCCCATGCCAGCCCCAGAATCTGAGTCACAGCCAAGCTCATCAGTGTCCTTGCACGCAGCCCAGCCTTGTATTTTCCAGGAAAAACCACTCTGAGGCCAAACTCACGACACTAAACCCCTTGAACAGACTCATCAATGCAGACAGTCTGAGATCAAAGGGATTTTCAAAGCAGAGGAGGATCTGTGTCTTCTGAAACCGGTGTTGCGACTCAGAGTTAGTGAATGTGAGATGAAAAAAAAAAGGAAGAGGTGAAATTACTGTATGGTCTCTGCTATAAAAGCCTTTGAATCAGGGCAGATTAGCCAAACACAACCTTTCCCAATTCGCCTTAAGCTGAAATCCCCCATCTTTCTAGGTAGTGAGCTGTTACTTACACCATGCAAAGGCTGGGGTGGCTGCCCTGATATGCTGGACACACACAGGGATGACATCACCCAGTGCACACTGGGCACCAGCTCAGCATCAGATAAACATCTCAGTCTTTGAGGAATTCCTTTCCAAACAACATAAAGCCATAGATTTCATTGATTTTGACATCTGCAAAGATGTCATAAATCCTAGCTGCAGCAGTTTCTCCCAGCAGAGGTCAAAGAAAACGAACCCAAAAGCTTTAAGAAGCTGGCTTCAGTATGCACAAAGCTAAAACAAACCCACATTCAGCTCACTTTTATTCTCCCACGCTAATTCGACTTGTGAATGTGTAATCTTTTTATCGCTGCACCAACAACAAACAAAAACCAACAAGACCACTTTTGTCAAATGCTTGTTTGGTTGCACGTGAAGAATTTGATACTGACCAGCTGCATACATATTTGGATTAATATTTGAGTTTGAGCTGCTTCACCTTTGCAATAAAGCATTTAATGACATTAATGGATAACCATTAAAGTATGACAGACCCTCCTTTTTGGCTTTATTTACATACAACAGCAGTGTCCAAAAGAATTTTGAGACATCAGTCCAGATCAAAGAGCCACTCTCTGACTCTCCTTCACTTCTCTGTCAAAAGTATCAATGCCAAGAGCTCGACAAAGGAGAAGCCACATTTCATTGTTGAACTAATTAACATTCTTTTACAGTGGCCTGCTGAGAGTTAAAGCACTCTATTCTCTGGCTACCGATTAAACAGGCAGTATACCTCAGAGTTGCATGTATAGGTAGTGCCTTTGCTATATGAGGTCAGACACTGTGGTTACCAGAATTTAACTGATACTACAGTTTAACAGGGGAAAACTGTGAGAACTCCTACAGACAGAGGCATAATTAAGTGCAATTCTGTGGCTAGACATTTAGAGCAATGAAAGCTAATTGTTGTTGCTCATGGAGGCCTTTAAAAGTGATATGGTAGAGGTTTGACCCCACTGGAAGACATGGACTTTTTGTGCATTTATTTTCAGTTCAGAGACACATTACAGACAGAACGGTGGTTGGATGATGAATGTGTTTAGAGTCACAGACTGCCTCAGAGGAGACATTAACATATTTCTTCTGGATACTGATGGGCATAGGCTTGTAGAGTTTTTTTTTTAGTCCGGATTTATAAAATGCACACAAATTTGGCTGAATGTGAGTAAGCGCAGGGTCTTTTATTTTGAAAACTGAACTGACGCTTAAGAAGTACGTTTCCATTAGTGGGAGTTCCAGGTAGAACTCTACTACTACGCTACTTTTAATCTCAATTGCTTTTCACCGTGGCGTATGTTAAAGGAGTAAACAAAACTGCAAGTAGAATCCACTGCCTACATGTTTCTTATTCTCTTTATTCTTTTCTGCATTCTTCTTTTTCGTCTGCTTTTATGCTGCTAGCCATTTGCGAACAGCAAAACGTGCGCATTACTGCCACCTCGTGGTCAGCTCTGTTATTTTTTCAGTCAACAGTATAATGAAGACAGGCTGAGGAGACTGTCGGCCCTGTCGGTTTACCCAGAAGTCCCACAGGTTAACCCTGAACTGTCCAAAAACAGCTACTTAAGAGGAACCTTATCTGATTTATCGGATTAGCACTAGTATTCGCTATATCAGTATGGTGGTTCCATAAGAGGGACTCGCCATACTATTTGGGGTGGGATAACATAGCTCGTCACTAGTAAGTGCTCGTGTTCAAGCCTTTTCCACAGGGCTTGGCTCCAAACTGAAGCTCCGGACAAGGTAACACACTACCTCGCTGTTTCTGTAGAACTGTTGCAATTATGCAACCAGCATTAGAAATACTCACCTATCTAATGTCAGATTGTCAAAAATAAGACTCTAAGAACATGTGAGTTTTAACATCTATGATATCTACCTGATACTACATGAATTTTATAAGCAGAATCCCAATTATTCTTCATTGCTCTAAAACGCAGCCCCATAGGTTTACAGGAAGTTGCAAAGCAATACTGCTTTGCAACTTCCTGTTGTTAGTCGACAGATAGGGAAGTGGTGACACCAAGAGTTGGTCTGAGCTAACTATGCAGCATTAGCATTATATTGGTAATAAGGAGTTTCCAACACCATGCTTCCTTAAGCATAGAAAGATGAGATATTGTGAATGTTGCTAAATATGCCACAAGCAACCTTATTAAGCTTTTTCAATCACATGAAAGAGCACTAGGAGTTTAATAAGCCCCAGGTGATAAAAGACAAACCTACAGTAGCAAACTCTTCAGTATGGTTTTCAGCAAGCCTGCAGTTTTGAGTGATGTCTTGTCTCATGTATGATAAACACCCAGAAATGGAGGCGACGACACGGATGCTTCACTGGCCATCTCTTAGGCCAGTCGACCTCCGTGACAAACTGCTGGTAACCTGTCAATCTTCTCACCACCAACTGCCACCCGTGCCACCATGTAGTCAGTCACCGTCACTCGAGTTGTTCTAATCATTCCATTTAGCCTGCATCTGTTAAGAATACTCAAACAGCAGACAGTCGCAGAAAATAACCCCAGCTGGAATCTGTCATGGGAACTCCCGGGACAACAAGATACCTTGGCTTCAATAAGGGTCAAGGCCTGAGGGCAGGCAGACACATGGCAGCTATTAAAGTAACCCTGTTCGGCCGTGTCCA
Organism: Xenentodon cancila; assembly: GCA_014839995.1. Taxonomy (NCBI): domain Eukaryota; kingdom Metazoa; phylum Chordata; class Actinopteri; order Beloniformes; family Belonidae; genus Xenentodon; species Xenentodon cancila. The sequence continues at coordinate 26,744,408 of CM026199.1, forward strand.
GAGAGCCAGTTATCTTAATATCAGATGACAATGAGTGCAATTATTAGCAGCTTACACGATCCGTCATGATGTGCTATGAAACTAGTAATAGGACCAAGCATCGTTCGTATAATTCAGACTTTAAAAGCCAACGCAAATTCAAGTTCTTTTTAAGTGAGGTCAAACAACAATGTCGGTGGTGTGAAACCTACTTTTCAGGTCTAAAGGAGGGAAGCGAGGCGGGGGGAGCTTGCCAAAAGGTAGCCACGACCGCTTAACTCTGGAGCAAGTTCGACAGATACATCCAGGACAGGCCAGAGCTGCTCAATCACACAGGGAAAGAGGTTCTTCTCCCATTCCTTTGTACTGCTCTCTGAGCAATTCCAACTACTCAGTGGGACACTTCATCCATGGACAGGGAAATGACATGTGCTTTCGTAAACACACATACAATAGCAAACCATGTCTATGTATGTGCACAAAAGCCCAAAACAACCTTTTTTGATGAGCAACAATAGATGGTCCTTTTGAATGGAGAGGGGTGTTCAGTCAGTCCAGGGGGCATGAGGGCACATGGCAAGCCTAAGCTTTTTGGAGCCAAAAGAGACACCATCCACACCATCAAAAGCAAGCCCCTGAACATGAGGGAGGCTGTCTGAGTGATTACCGCTCACCCATCACACCCAGACTGACCAGCTCTCCTGACCCCTGTCAAGAGCTGCAGTTAACAGGAAGACAAAGGTCTTAATGCATGCATAGTCCCAAGTGAGTTCCAGCAAACAAGTCTGAAAGAAACTGCACGCCTCTAGGAAAGAAAAGCAAAGATTACCCATCCAGTAAGGTCTAACAAGGGTGAAATAAGGTCACAATCAACAAGTGTTTCCCTTCAAATACATGGTAAAGCCTTTGAGGGCAGTCAGCTAGCTCAAGCCATTATTTTTCCATGTAAATGAACTCAGTGTCAACAAATGTGAAGATTGCATTTTGTATGTATATGGAGTGCACACCAAGGAGGGAATGGTGTATAGCAATTAAGTTGAACATCAGCAGCACCATTTCACCATCTGTGCTGGCCCCAGTTAGAGTTGAGGAAATCTGAGGAGGAGTTTGAGCGCCAACACTGGTACTGCACGTACTTGGATTTCAGTTTTCTCTCCAGCTGTACATACATGCACTCCACTATTTCTCATTCAGTCAAAATGTGACTCCCTGCAGCTTCGGACTCAGATGCAGTCTCTGTGAGAAAGAGCTAGAGCCCAGTTAAAGCTTCCTCTAGCTTTTTGCCTGCCCTTTCAGGAACTTTAGAAAGCAATGAGAGAACGGTGAGAAGAATCTACCCCTATCTGCAGCCACCCTCATCGTTGCAGTTATCTCAGTCGAAGGACGACACAGGGATTTGCATGCAGGCTCACAGACAGAAACCCTGCAGAATGTGTCATTAAAGGTCGGCGCAGTGTTGTGATTTGAGCTCCTTTCTTAGATGCTTTTAAAATCCAGAACCAGGCACAACAAGGCACTCTGTGACTTTGAAACACTAATCACCCACTCAACAGACATCTACTCCAGAGGTATTCTAAACATCAAGGAAACCACCCAGGTTGGCTTACAGAGAAAGGAAGCTGATGCAACTGCCAAGTATGTCAATGAGAACTTAATTCATGATGCTGTTCAGATTTTTGGTCTGATCGAAGTTTTCCCATTTTCACCTGGTTTTCATTCAGCAGCTCACGCAATGACACTATAGTGCTTTTAGCACCGGTGCGTGAACACACGCAGTGAAGAGAAGCCGCTGAAGACAGATTTACAGACACATCCTAACTGCAGAAATAACAAAATACACTTTTCCATCAAGGTCACGCTTTACAATCCCTGATTGGTCCGCCTCTACATCTGATACCTAAAGGCAATGAGAGAACATCCATGACAAAGTCAAGTATTATGGTGTAGTAAGGCAGCACTTCTTTGAGCTAAAATGCATTTTCTTTTCTGGTGTTTATAAACTGCTACATATTTCCTCTTTGTCATTTTTGAAAATGTATTTTATTTATATGCAAAGAAGAAAGTTAAACAAATAGTATCCTCAGTGAGTAGATGCAGCTTGGAAAAACATTTTCCTTTCTCTTTTTTTTTTTTTCTCAAATGGGAGGACCTGCTTGACAAGTAAAAACACTTGGTCATTCAGCATTTTCAAGTGTTTGGACCTAAAGGGGCTTTGAAAGCACCAAAGCTATTCAAAACTGTCAAAACGCTCACCACTGAAGTTCCCAGTTTTGAATCAAGACAAGAGCCCTCTTCAGAAACACATGGAGTGGAGACACAAAGAGAAAAAAAAAGAGTCATAAGATGAGTGACCCTGACAAAGAGTGCTTTTGTAGCTCTTCAAAAAGAGAAGATCGTGGAATCCTCCCATTACCAAAATCACAGGTTCTTGGGTCATCCGTGTGGTAAGATAAGTAAGAAAACTGTTTTTCTTAACTTTCCATGAATTAGGCTCTGATGGAGTTCTACTACCAAAAATCTTTTTTTTTTTTTACACTCTTGAGCCGGCACAAGATTTTTGATAGATGTGCAATTATCTGGTTGTTTCGAAGCATGCTACCTACTGTATGATGAAGTGTGATTCCATTCATCCACTGATTTCCACCACCGGAGTCCCAAACTCCCTGTCTGCAGCCACCTCCTCAAGCTAATCCAGGAGGACACAAAGTTGTTCCCAGTTCAGTCAAGAAAAATAATCTCTCCAGCGCGTCCTGATTCTCTTCTCAGGGCTTTCTCCTGGTTGGACGTCCCCAGGAATACATCCAAGAGGCATCTAAACAGGACCACCTGAGGGGCAGCAGATCTACTCCAAGTCTTTTTCAGATCACTGAACTTCTCAACGTATCTCTAAGAGCATGCTCAACAACTCTGCAGAGAAAACTCATTACAACCACAAATGTTTGGAATCTCCTTCTCTTGTTCTGCAGTATTATTATTATTTATTTATTTATTTATTCATATGCAGATGATATAAGGGGATAATGGCAATCTATCCAGAAGAAAGCGAAAAGAAAAAAAGATAAGAAGCAACTAGCCCAAATCCAGGGGGAAATGCCCAAATTATAGGAGCAAATTACAGTTGCGAGCAGCAACTAAAAGTGTTTTGCAAGCAGAAGAGCACGCGCCAAGTCAGTGCAGTTATCTAACCCGCTAGTAGTGGCGTGTTCTGCTCCCCTTCCCATAAAAAGACAGAACATGCTTGTTAGTGTTGGTCTTCAAAGGGCAGATTTATCGCCACATCTGTAGAGTAACCTATCTGATAGAGCTGAAGAGGCGCAGCCTGGGACCCCTCATGATCCCACCCCAAGACCTCTGCTTCTTTTAATCCTTGTTTACCTGCTGTTGCTTTGAAGCAGCCCCACAGGTGTCTCCTGCATTTGCGTGTATTCGTCTCTGCTACCTTGGCCTTATAGTTACCATATTTTCTAGAAGGGTTGAAGTTTATACGTATAAATAATAAATAAATGATTAAGAAATAAGTATTCCTGAGAATGTGAAATCATTCACTCTTCACCCACCAAGCCTTTTAGAGAGAGTATAGTTTCAGAGTGGGGCCAGAGACCTTCTCCCTCGGCCTCCGTTTACCTCACACAGACTAAAAGACTGAAAGGCCAAAGCATATTAAGGCTGTCTTGACCTGGCCCATTCCACGTTTTTAACCGCCGTCACACACAATGGCCACAATCAGACAACAATAGCAGGCTTCAGACAACAAGCAAATCAAGTGGTCTGTACATAAAAGATTTATTGCTTCACACAACAAAAGACCACCTTCGAAGCTGCCTCTGAAGACAAACTTGGGGTCTTCCATCAAAGTGAACCCCGCTGGTCACACTGCTTTCTCCTGAAGGCCTGTGCACCATCCAAAATTCTCAAACCATAAAGATTTAAGCGAAAAATGTCAATGGACTGCAAGCTAAGACGCCTGAGGCTGCCCCTGCAGAACACTGCAGGCAGAGCTGAGGCCAATTTAATCAGTTATGGTGAGGAGCTTTCTTTAACACCCCTATATCAAAACATGACCGATTCAAATTTAAATTTCAGGGGAGGTTTTATTGCCATCATCAAGAGAGCGAATGCAGGTGATAAGAAGGTTTGTGAGTGAAAGTCAGACAGACAGTGGTTACAGGCAGCGTATTTAGGCAGTCTGTTACCTGAGGCAGCACAGGGCTCATCCGTGTTCGAGATGTTCCTTTTCCTCTCTTGTCGGTAGACAAGATGCGGTTTGTTCTGTTCTTCATCATATTCCTCCCCCTCTGCATTCAAAAGAGGCTCCAAGAAGTATTCTCCATGTCGTGTTGTAAAGGTCCCGATCTAAGAGAGGAAAAATACATGTCATTGATGTCTCTGGTATGAAACATGCACTTGCACGAGTGGGCACATGCTATGCTGTGTGAGTAGGTTGAAGATAGAGATGAATTTTATTCAAGGTTGTAATTTCGTGGAAGTTTTTCTGGCCTTGGGCATCACATTGCACAATATTTCCACACTTTGGAACAGTTCAGTTTTTTTGACAAGTACAAATGGAAAGAACATGCTGATTTAGAAATGCCTATCACAGTTCACCATCAATCACTTTTTACCCACGAGAAGCACAAACAGTTTGACACATTATGACTTTTGCACAACCCTCAAATAAGAAAAAGTTGAGACAATATGAAAAATGGTAAATCCTTGGCAACAACTGAGGTGATTATGTCACCCGTAACATTGGTAGTTAAAACAGGTGAATTCCTTCAGTAGACACCACGAATGGAAAGTCGGAGTCAGCGGTTCAACATCTGGGGTGCAGAGGTGTTCCTTCACAGTTCGACCGCAGTTCTCCCCATCTGTTGGAAGTCTTTCTCCCACCTGTGTCATCCGAAAATCCATATATAGACACCAGAATCCAGACTATACTGTTGCATCCATGTCTCGAGAAACACGATAGTCCTGCTGTCTCCTATCAGCACTACCAGCTCATCTATCCCAGCTCAGAGGGATCTTACATTCCGCATGATGATCAAAGGAGAAAATGCTCAAATCTATTCCTTTTAGCTCTTCATTTTTCTCCTGTTCTACATCCTTGATCTTTCCTCTTCTTCAGCTCATCTGCATCTGAGGTCTTCTTCTGATTATTAGCCTTCGGAAAACTCAGTCTGCTGCTTCCACATGTAAATGCATTTTTGCTGTCATGGATATTCATCAAAACAAACATTTAAAAAGCGCCAGATTTGCCAGCAAAAATCTCCTTGACCGAACAGCATCCAAACCAGCATAGCAAAATGTTGACAAAATCTCAGCAAAGAAATCTTAAGAAAACATGAAGAAAGACGCAATTTGACAGCACAACTGTAACAGGCCCATCACTAGATGGCGCTACATTTACAAATGTCACTAAAACGCCTTATGTTAACCTTGTCCAGAGCGGAGGTCAACACCTCTGGGCTCGGATGCACCATTACACAGTGAAAATGTGACTCCAGACTCCCAAAGTCAGGCTCTGTGATGGGTTGGGATTGCATTAGTGCCCTTGTCAGATGTTATTTACATTTCTGTGATGGTAGAACTAACGCAGAAACGTATATTAAGAGTTTAAAACTACATGCAGTACGTTGAGTTCAAGACAACAACTCTTCCATGGATTCCTGGCATTTTTCAAGAAGACAATGGAAAAGCACGTTCTGCAAACACTTGAATGACTCAGATGATGAAGAAGAGGGTAGGGGTACTGGATTGACCTTTGTGTCCTCGTCTGCCCCTGGTGAAGAGTTTTTGAACCAAAACAAATGTGACTTTAGTCTTTTATTATTGTATCACCAGAGCATGTGTTTGCAGGTATAATTTAAAAAAAGTAACACCTGAAATGTGTCTTAGTATCCTCGAAGCCAGAACAACAATTCACTGTCAAGACAGCAGATACATTTTTTTAAAATCATAAATTACTTGAATAAAAGGCAAATGAAATGTAATAATCTATCCATCCATCCATTGGCTAGACCTGCCTCTTCCCATTCAGGACCTCTTCCCAACTTTTATCATTTGGAGTTGAACTTTTATAAATACAAGTCTCTCTGATTCTGTAAACTATTTCTTAGATTTATGCAAATGTTTCTTTCTTTCTTTCTTTCTTTTTTAAAGCCATTTTAAAAAATCTCTTTATCCTTTCAAAACTGACAGCAGGAAGAGTGACATCATCATACACGGCCATAGCTGTTGACAAAGGAATGCTAATATTGATTTGGCAGCTCAGTGTCTCACAAAGCTTCTTAGTTCACTCAGCCATGAGGCGCAGCGGTGTTTGCATGGTAATTTCATGCGCACACTTAAGCAGGATATCGGATACTGGAATGTTGTCTTTAGGGCAGCATTACTCCATAACCGTCCCCACAAGTGATGGACATTCGACAATGAAAAGCAAACAAATGAGATATGGAAAACTTTGAAAACTGTATGTGAACTTTTCTTTTCTGCCTCTCAGAGAGTGGAACATTTGCTCACTTGCACAGGAACACCAGCCTTCCAGGGAACGGCTGCAGGTCTCAAGCTGCAGTGTAATCACCGGTCTGTGAAAACAATCCACAGCACAGAGTCGACATCACCTCTGGAAGAGTCAAAGATGCTCATTGCTTAAAACCTGTTGCCACTCACACTGTCCTGTAGTTTAGTTGCTTCTGTTCTGAGAATCCAGACTGGATGAATTAAACAACCACTGTATTTATTACCAATAACTCGCAGTAATGACAGAATTCAGTTACACTGATACCATTTCTTAGCCTGGCCAGACACTAGAATTATTTCCCTTTTTGATGCAAATAATTATCCTGGTTGCTTTTGATTTGACCTTGACTTGCAGCAGTAGTACCAAATGGGCTCCCGCCAGAAATCCGGCATGTGACAGTTTTTCTGAATAATGTCTCTTGGATGCTCCTATGTGACTCATTGCCTAAAACCTGTTCCCAGCGTGTTGCTGATTGGTTTGGTATAATCTGTACCATGGCAGGGGAAATTGACGAGAGAAAACTTTTCACAAAGTGAATAGGTATACACCGGTCACTCTGTCACCTTTGTACAAACCTATGAGACTTTTATGTTCCCAAAGACAAGTGCAGCATGAGATGATGATTTACAGCTACTGAACGTGGAGTTGTTGGTTTTGACACAAAGCACACTGTGACAAAGGTTTTCAGGGTAAAGCTGAGAGCGTTCACTCAATTATCCGAAAAAGCCTAAATGAAAGAATTATGATAACTGATGCATTGTCACATTATTTTGTTTTTCGGCAAACCAGAGACTCGAGTAAAAGTCTGAGTGAAATGCAAATAATATTGAATAAATCTGAATTTGCCAACAGTCTGGACTGTTTGGAAAGTTTAATCTGAATAAGTATATTCAGAGTGATGCAACATAAGCGTCTCCCAGAATGCCTCAGTGGATGGCAAACTACACTTTTTATAGTGTGAAAAATCCACTTATTCCCTTTTTTGTGTTATCAATTCAGCTACATTTCATTCCAGCCAGAATTTATATGTAGGCCCCATTCGAGCTTGAGATGGACTACAAAATTACTCCTACACAAGTTTGTCTGGAAGTTCCATGGTGGCCCTACCCAACGTTTGACCATGTGGAGCCGCAATGGGATCAACCTGTATATTAGGTGAGTCCAACTGGTTAAATATCTAATGTGGGGCAATTTTACTGAAACTATATCAGATGCAAACAATTTTCCACTTTTCTTTAGCCAATGCACATTTACTATGCTGGTATCTCTCATTGGCTCCATGTATTTGGCCCACTAAGGCTTCCTGTTTGGGGCGGTAATGCGGAAACCATAAGGTCTCCAAGCCATTTTTTCATTTTAAGCCCATGCCCAATCCAGATGGAGCCCACATGGACATGCTGACTGGGATCAATGTGACAATTAAAGCTTGTTTTAATTATTTATGCACAAGAATGTACTTTCTAACTAAATATGAAACTGCTGAAGCCTTTCCACAACAAGAGCAGCTTTAATTTTAGTATAATGAATGACTTACACATTGTACCAACTAGTAGATGTTTGCCCACATCTTGTAAATCACTATCTATGGTGAGTTAGCTTTAATTGGATGATTATCGTCGATTCTCTCTGAAGTTTGAACAGATACACAATCTTTTTACTGAGTGGAAGGGGCAGACTTTTAGGGTTTCCGAGCATTAGCTCAGTCGCAAATCCTGGCACCAGCTTGAACAGACACTAAATGTGCTGACATGTAGTGGGTGTTGAATTGGACTTTACAGCTGAGAAACTTCTATTTGAAGAGAGGTTACACTTGCGACATGGTTGGAATGACTGTTGCCATACAACCTGGTTTATTAAAGACACAACAAAATCATGCGGGTGTGAAGTCGTCCAAAAGGGATGTACCAGTGTCGGGAGCTTGATCTTTACACAGAGATGCATCATTTAAAAGATGGGTTCATTCCTCAACACACTTCGATTATGTGAGTGAGCTGAGACAGCCAGCTACCCCAGGAACTAACGTTTCCCACGGTGTGAGCGATACGCAAGTTCCCCGCAAACGTTCATTGGCAGTTGTCTCCTCTTCAGAGCATTCTGGTCCTTTCTGCTTGTCACAGCACACTTTGAAAAGGCCAAAAGCTCCTCAACCCTGCACCCGCCTCCCCCTTCAACTTGCCCCCTGGGGATAGCTTTGAGCGACTCTGGACGAAAGGGGAACCTGCTTTTTTTCCTAGAATGACCCCTTTGTTTTGGGGCTTAATTATTCCTTAATGACCTCATCCCGTTAAAATGTGGCCTGGCCATTCAGCCCCAGCAATCAGATACGGAAACATTTATGACCCAATCGCCTCTGGTGCTGGACGCATTGTCCTGTCATTCTCGGTGAGTGATAAGCAACAAAGACTGTTAAACGCAGGAAACAAACATGTTTGGATAAGTGAGCTGTACATCTAAGTTGGTCAGTAAAAAGGCAGTAAAAGCCTTATTACCATGATAACTGCTGGACACCTTGTGTCTTAACTTACAAAAGGTACAAGCAAATAAGCAATTGTTCTTGTTTATGCAGCATTTTAAGTGTAAGACACTGTGATCTTACCTCCCATGTCTCAGTGAGAGTACAATCACTGCATACATTGTGACTGTACTAGTTTCTGTGACATTTTGTGCAATCTGCACCCATCTAAAATGAGGATGATGTTACTGATTGGGGCCTGGATGGGATCCCAACACTACGGTCACTCCATCTGTGTTCCTGTGACCAGGAAAAAGTCCCCCCACCCTCCAAACAGAACTGGATGGCGCAACTGAGGTCAACCCCCTACTACTGAACCAGTAACCTCATGTGACCCATGAAGTCATCACCTTCAACAGTCATCAGATTCTCTCCGTGAGGAGTCAGCCAACCTATAGTGGTTTGAGCATCAGGATCCCTGCTTGACATATATATTAGATCCATAAACTCATTATTACCTACTTACTCCATTACAGCCCCATAAGACCTTAAAAGATGTGACAATGGGCAATAAAATGGAGAGAGCAGCTGCTTTATACGTAATGGACAGCAATATACTTCGTTTGGGGCTGTGACCAAAGACTACCCTGAGGTTGTTTTTTTTTTCACTTGGATAAACTACCTTTCTCTCAAGTCAGTTTAAACTGTGGAAATAAAAAAAAGGTTAAAAAAAAAGTCCCAAGCTCCAGAAACCCTGCAGTAACATCTTATCACATTGTCAACTTCTAAGAAAGCTAAAAGCAGCAAATCTTTCACGGTTATGACCAAAAACGACAGCGATGGTTTTATAAGATGCTTTGAAGGTGACATCTTAGGAAAGAAAATCATTTTTCTGTATTTGAAAGCACACATCTGAGTGTTTGAACTCACTACCAAATAAAAAGCTCTGACGTCCCCAAACCCTGACGCTTTGTTCGGGGTGGCCTTTCTCAGGAAAGGCCTTAATTCAGTGAACTATTCAGATTTGAAAGATTTTGAGACATCATGACAGAAACGTATGGTTTTGTACCATATCTCCAGGGTCTGTTGACCAAACTATGTCACAGACTTTTTATTAAGACATCAGAAAATTGCATCAAAGTTTGAAAAAAGGGCAGAAAAAAATCTACAGATGCCAGACACCCAACTCCTTCTGGAACTGCAGCAACTCTTTATTAGTTAAAGGTGTCCTGCAGCGAAACAAATGTGATTGATAAACCAAATATGAAACTAATCATCCCCTGTACCCACGCTACTGGTAATTTAGTAAAGGTGGTATCATTCTACTAGTTTGCCCTCTTCTCTCACAGAATAAACACTCTTTTTGGAGCAGACTGGAGCATTTATATGACTTGCTCATGGGTATTTCGGCAAAGTTGTCACGTCAACAAAATTCTTAAAAGAAAACATAATATGGGAAAAAAACATTTCGTGTGGGCTGAGAGCATATTTGGGCGTCTGAAGCAACTACCAAACAAAAACTCAACATATCCAATAACTTAGTTTTGTGCAACTTCGTGAACAAAACTAACTGATACGTCATTCATGCTAAGAAAATAGATGAACGTGTTAATGTGTGGACTGATGTCAGAGCAGTTTCTTCTACTGAGATGAGTGTCTTGGTGTCCATTCCTGTCCAGCTACTTACGTGACAAACACCTTCTGTTGGGCGGTGCTACCTTTTTGATTTTTGTTTGTGTTTGCTTATTTTTATGTTTTTGTCATTTCGGCGTGCGACTATGAATTCGGTGCAGCGCTTTTGCTTAATTTAACTGCAGCATGGCAAAAAAAATTCTGAGGATACCTGTTTATTTGTAAAGATACGGCACAAAAACAACATTACAGCTAACTATTTTGTTGTGTTGTGCCACCTACTAATGTTGTAAACTAAAATGCTTCTTCTTTATGGGTTCTGCTGGTTCCACTTCCTTTGTCGGTTGATGCTGGACTTACAGGTGGTAAACAAATCCACACGTATTGCTATATTTACGCTGTATCTTTGGCTGAACCAGATCATACCAGAGAGTAGTGTTATGGTTGGTGTACGCTTCTACGCCATTGCTGGGAACCCTGAAGCTTCACATGCACTTTCCTAGACATTTAACTTCCCAATGGGTTCACAGGGACTGTATAAAATATGATTGATGCGCTTGGTAGCGTTGTATTTTGTTATACGCACTTCCAACTACCACTCTTTCTACTTTATTTTCAAGCCAGATAGTCATGTAATCTGTCATCTGAGCTACATAAAGAAAGTGAGAAAAAACAAGTTCAACACTGCAAGATACAGCAGTGCAGAAAAGAACCATCACTGGCATCTAGTGTCGGGTGGTGCGATTGCAGAGCGACACAAACAACAAGTTTAAACGGCAACTACGATGTAGGTCCAGTACGGAGGGTGCGTTTGTGCTTGCTCTGTAGAAGCTTTTTTAGTGGTCACTAACCAAGGAAGTGGAAGCCTAGCTGAGTAGCAGCTAGTCGCTGGTGCCCGCTGCTACATGTGTTAACCAACCAGTTGCTGGGCCTGTTCTTCTGCCCAATTTCCCACTTTTGGATTAGTCTGGTTCGAGAGGAGTCACCTTCTGCCTTTATGCCACCATCCCAAGGCCCGAGAAAAGAAAAGACTTCCAACTGGCCCTTAATAAAATCAGTGGGTGACAGTCCAAGTCTTTTCATATGGTCTATCTGCAAAACCTGCATAGGGGCGGGGCGAACCAGTCACTTGACTTGACTCCACCCCTAACATCAGCTGCTATTAACAGCTGTAAAAACATGCTGAAAACATAGATGTTATACATCGGGCGTATTTTTTTTTTTTTTTACAAAGCATGTAACAGACATTTCATAAGTACACCAATATAAAACCGTAAATTTATGAAAAAGAAATGTATAACCTGACATACCTTGCTGTTTATAGGGAGGATCACTTACATTTAAGTTTATGCCAATATCGACCACTTTCCACTTTTTCCACTCCTAAACACTTAAACTGCTGGTTGAAGGGAGTGCGTGGATGGGATACTCAGAAATGTGGGGCAACAGTAAACTACAGCATCGTCGGACTAACATTTTCAGGTAGAGCGCTACTCACCAGACCGGCGCACAGGCTGAAGACTGCGGGGTGCTCGCTTTTTGCGTTGACGTGCCCGCGGAAAAAGCAGTGGCGCATATCGCTCTGGTCCGGGTAGAAGTCCGTCTCGTTGCTCTGTTCTGCACCCAAGTGTGTCACGGTGTAGGTGGGGGCTATGAAGCTGGAGTCTGCGGTCAAGTTGAGATGAAAGAGTTCCCCGAACGCATCAATCCTGTAGTGGACCCGCAAGTCCGACAGGTCATCCTGTAAACTTCTCCGTCTCCTCCTGTAGTGCAGAGTATGAGGGAATGATTCTCCAAAGTCATTCACACGGACCGGCGTGATGATTTCATACGATGACAGCTGCTTGATGAAGCTTTCTAAAGAGAAAAAGTCAGAGAAGTCAGTGTGATTAATGCATTATTTCCAAACACGTAACTGCTGTTCAACACCTTCACTTTCCCACATGCATCAAAGCAGAAGTACCTTGTTTCGGATGCAATCTGTGCTGCAGACTTTCCGGGACAAGTGCTGACAGATGACACGTTAGTCCAAGCAGCCAGATTGCAAACTGCATGATTTTCTCCGCGAAGAAATCCTCTCCAAGGCAGTACCCGCCGTCTCTGCCGAGCGGCTCCCCCTCGCCCTCTCCTTCTCCCCGGCTTGTCAGCAACAGGTCGCGGGATCCGTGGACGCTCTCTGCAGCGCAAGTCCTGCAAAGTGCATCGACTTCATCGCATTGCTAAAACACGCGTCCACCAGACTCTGTGAACACGAACTATTTATGACACATTCATCCCCCCCAATGTGGAAAAAAAAAAAACCAAATGTAAACTACAGGCTTTACTTGAAAGAAGGGATCAGTGCCAAGTCCGCTTTCACTTGGCCATCCCTGGAACACCCCGAGCACCCAAAGCTCAAACTGCGAAGCAACGCCCCCACTGGAGCCAGAGCCAATGGCAACTGCGCCTCCGCCGCCGCGCATGGGAGCTTTAGCGCTGCTGTGAGTATCAGAGCCGTCAATTTGAAAGAAAAAAAGAATATGTGTATTAGTATATAAAAAGGTACGTTCTTTGTGAGTACATTTGTTTCCCTCTTTAGTGATTACTTCTTAGAGAAAAAATATGTAAGAGTGAAACCTTTTAAAGAAGTGCCATGCAGAAAGAAAGAAAGAAAGAAAGAAAGAAAGAAAGAAAGAAAGAAAGAAAGAAAGAAAGAAAGAAAGAAAGAAAGAAAGAAAGAAAGAAAGAAAGAAAGAAAGAAAGAAAGAAAGAAAGAAAGAAAGAAAGAAAGAAAGAAAGAAAGAAAGAAAGTATGTATGTATGTGTTTGGCTGCTGACATGGAATATTGGGATATAATCCACATCCACATTTAGTTAACAAATGAGATAAAAGATCTGCGCTGATATATTTGACCAGGCCATTATAAATTACAGTCATCAATATAAAACCATCTGATTGCAGTGCATCTAAGTTTTAGACCGCTGGACCTCTGGAAATGTGGAGATTGTGTCATTTTACTGGTCTGGAACATTCAGGTATGTGATAACAAAATGTAAACATATAAGCAACGGTGTTAAGTAATCCGTTTTTGTTGCACATTAAAGAGCTGTAAAGGCATCTATCCAGAGTTAGGGGTTCAACTTTCTGCTCCGACAAAGATTATTTACAAGGGGAAAGCACTGAAGATATTTAACAGCCTTTATGAGAATGATTGTCCCAATAAATTACTACAAGTTCAGTCAATGCTTTGCTTATAGAAACTAAAAAGAGAATACTAATGATAATAATGGTAATATATATATAATGACAACTCAAGCTCTACATCTCAGATACTACAGATCCCATTGAGCATGTTCAATGTTAAGGGCCATGAAGCATAATAAAAAGGACATTTTAAAAAGCCAGTTTCTTAGGACAGGTTTGGCAGAGGAAAGCCTCTTCTGTCTACAAATAACATGGAGACACAACCGAGGTTTGCAAAACTGCCTCTTAAAAAGCCACTAAGCTTCTGGAATTATGTCCTCTGTGGTCAAAGTGAAGTTGCTTGGCCTTAATGCCCAGCGCTAAATGCAGCATTTCAACAGAAACGTCTCATACCAACTATTAAACACGACGCTGGAGCACGGACTCCCCTCTACAGCACAACAACGTTTAAAAACTTGGTCAAACATGGGGTCAAACAAACTGAAAATGATCCAAACACACTAGTAAATCTACCTCAGAATAACTAAGAAAAATGTATTTAGAATCACCCTGTCAAAGTTCGGACCTCAATGCAAGACTGATATTTATGCGCCTGAATTTAAATTGAGTTCCATGTAGGAGTGCATCACAAACCATGCACGCAAAGGTATAGTGACACAGGAAAGGTGAGTAAGGATAAGACCGCAGGTTTTCATTTACCAACAGCTGACTGGATGGAAGAAAGTAGATTAAACAAGGGAGGGTCATGCTGCAAAGCACATCTTATGCACGCAGAACGCATTGTAGAAAAAAATGTAGTTTATTTTATGTTTTGTTTTGCTCTTTTTCTCTCTTTCTTTTTTTTTTTGCACCTCATAACTTGCAATCCAACACTTTACTGCGTGAAGACACCCGATAAGGTTCATTTAAAAGCATGGACATTTTCCTTGTCTGACATTTAACTGACATTTAACTGTAATGTGATTAGTTTGTTTTTTTTCAGTAGGCAGTGGATTTGTTTGCTATTTTGTTTGATGAGGAGATGGATAGTGTCGGTTTGGTCCCTGCATGTTGAGCTGAGTGTTGACTTTAGCTCAAAGGCTGGTGGAGGAGAAGAAGAGGATATGTAACTCGTAACTACAAACAACTTGGTTTAAATTGAAAACTGTTCTTCTTATGCTGAATTAAAAATGTGTTTAAGTGATCAGAATCGCGGGAATGTGCTGGTTTCCTTCACAGTTTAACTGTTGCCAATTTAAATGTTTAAAATATCCACGTAGATGAGTAACTGTTTGATTACTAAATAAAATCAGATGTGTTTCAAATGACTCATCAGACTTTCAGATAACTAAATAATAGAATTGGTATCATAAAATGCTCTGTAGGTCTTATAGAGCAGGACTAACACATCTGCCAATATGATCTTTGGCTAAAACTTCTCATGCAGGAACATTTATTCAATTTTTATAAGAATGTTTATTGTTTCATCCATTAGTAGGACAAAATATTAGAATAGCGAAGCATCCCCACCCACTGTGGACAAATAGAGACATAAATATAGTCCTTCTCATGCTGCAGTACAAGTAAAATTGTACTAAATGATACTCTTAGGCTGAGGGAAATCTTATTATACTAAACTACATAGTCATATATAACAAAATGAGGATTCAGTGTGTGCTTGTCACATTTTTATCAAAGTTACCCACAATAGTCTCAACACTGTCTGCCTCAACAAGGACTTATGACACTGTGAAATAATATATCATATCAGTTTATGTAATATAATTTGTTCTGCATGATATGAACCTTTTGCTTCAGCAGTGTCACCAGCCTGTGATGTGAAGTTAATCGTGTAACACCAAACGGAGCCCAGCGCTTTAAACGAACATCACTGAGCGTTTGCTGAACTGAGCTGATTGTGTATTTAATGTTTAATTTCATTTTGTTTGCTAATGTAGCCAGTATAGTTTCGGCTCATATAAAAATACTGCAGTCAGGGGGGAAAATATATGAAAAAGAAATCATTTTTTAAATGTCCAATGAAGTGTAATGTAACAGCATTGTGCGGAATCAAACTATAAGAAAAACAGTTTTGAATCCCGTAGCAGATTTAGTGTAAACGTCATGGTTATTAGTTTTTATGTGTTTTTCTCATTGATCTCTTTTATTTTATTCATGCACACGTTTAACTAAAGTTGCAATGTGGCAGTGTGGTCGGAAGTAAAACCCAAACATGGGTTTGACTCCTTTTAAAGGAGACGTTTTATCCAACCATCCATCTATTATCCATGCCCACTTATTCCATTTCAGGGTCACGGGGATCTGCTGGAGCGTATCCCAGCTCTCCTCAGGCAAAAGGCAGTGGGAGACATTTTATACAACAAATACAAAGTTGTGTTGTTCTGAGCATGTGTTTTAGTGTCTAAACTGACTGCCTATTAAAAAAAAAAAAAAAAAAAGGTCTTCTTTAATTCGTTTTATCAGTCAACACTTCTAGTCAAACCTTTTTTTTTTTTTTACTGTAAGATTTGCTAAGATTAACACTGAGAACCTAAACTGAAAAAAGGACATAAGGAAACAGGTTGAAAAAAAACCCCAGATTCACACATCCTATTCTCTTAACAACTGACAGCTTTTGCTGTCCAGTAATAAAAAGGAAAAGAAAATAAACACACACAAAAAGGGTTTTGCAGTCTTCTTGCTTGTGAGGCTGTCTCAGCTGCATTCAAACATCAGAGCTCTAGATGAACTTATTTCCAGTGAAATCTCTTCACGTTAACTGTGATGCCTCCCTGATGGGTTTTTCATTCAGCCTTCAAACCTCCCATGAGGCTATTCACACTACCAAACCAGTGCTGCTGCTCTTTCCCCAGAGAGCTTTGTAAGAATGTACCAAAAGAACTTCATTTTTGAAAACACGAACCACTGATCATGATCCCAAATCCATACCGGCCAGTAAGTTGACAACCATGGATAGTTCCAAAAAACAATTATTAAGGTTAAAACCAGAAAGTGTACATTGGTATACAAAGTTTTGTCTAAACTTTTCTTAACAATAGACAGCTGAGTCCGTATAAAATCATGTGAATTACCAAAACACATCAAGTTATAGATCACTCATTCTATACGGGCCATGAAACAATGATTTAATTAGTGCTTAATGTATAATTACATCACTGGGACAAACATCGCAGTTTGCAACACATTTATTTGTATTTTTCTTCCTTAAATTCATGCAATATGCATCATTGTTTCATCATGCTGCTTAGCTGTGTGACGTCGTCGTGGACTCCACCACTGGGATGTATGTGTGGCATCATAACCATCCCGCTCTACACCGTCTCATTTCACCTCTCTTGCCCTGGAAAAACTAACAACTATATTTATGGTGTAATCAGAATTACTAATTGTTCATTTTATATCATTGTTTAGACTAAATTTTAGCTAGTCAAGTGACTAATTTGTACATTATGTACAAATTTGTACATTTTACATCAGGCCTAACACTGACTAAAATAATGAAGTTACAGTCACAGTCAGAGAATCAGCACCAACAATCATCCATTGTTGCCGTAGCTTGAAAAGTGTTTGGAGTGGAGTTTGAAGTATAATTTAGTAATCCCTGACGCTGCAGTCAAAGTCGATCGTTTCCAACACAAACGGCATTTGAACCGCCTCTGAACCACCAACCTGGTAAAACTCAAGGTGAGATTTTACGGGGATACAGATGATTAATACTGGGGCATGTGCGCTAGTAAAAATGTTTGGTAATGAAGACTTCCCTTCGGTTTTTTTTTTATTTGTAACAACTTCAGGTGTGAAGAGAAGCACATACAGCAGGTTCTGACTGCTGGAGGAATTAAGGTTTTAAAAGAAACTTTGAGATTGTCATCAACCATGACGTTGAAAAAGCCACAGCCGTACCAAACTAATTAAGATCTCAGACCTCATTTAAAGTTCTCTGGTACCAACCTGAACCAGGTGTTGGCACTGGGCCGCTGTTAGAGCCAGTTCAGCGGTGATTCAGCTTTGGAAAGTTTTAAGGACTGCCTTGCTTTTCTGTATTAAGTGACTAAAAAGCCACATCATTATAGGTGACTGAGTTCTGAGATAAACCTAGGAGGATGGAGTCCTAACAGGCCTGATCTCCTCTTTTGTCCGTTCAGACAATGTGTCTCAATTTACAGTGTTGATCCTGGTAGGATCCACTGACTTAGCAAAATAACATTCGCTACCAACCGATGATAGTAAATCACTGCTTTCACTGTTTGCTAACTGTCAATAAATAAAAGAAGATGGCAGCAAAAGATGAAGCAAAAGTTGAGGAAAACAGACTAGAACAATGAGGATGAGGATTTCTTTGAGTCCTGGAGGAGTTCCCCAAACTTTTTGTTAGGGGGCTGTTCCTGATAGTAAAGCGGTATAAGTACGCCTGCCCCCTCAAATGAACGCCTGCCTTAGGTTTCTTCCAGTGTTGTTTGGGCCTTTCGCCAAAAAATGTTTGTGTCTTAATATTGCAAGTGTGCATTTAGAAATTTTGGTGTTTGTGAATGCTCATTGCTATTCTGACCAGTGTTTCCCTATGCTGACTAGTATTTATGAGCACCACCAGAAACAGGAATATCCCCTCCACCTTGAGATAGATTTGCACTTCACATAGTCATCAGCTACAGCACAAAGAGGCAGTCTCCTCCATGCACCACTACCGCTACTATCAGTTTCTTCTCTACTAGGTCAACACACACATGTGACTTAACAATGGTGCTCACAGTGGTTACAATAATCCCTCCACTAACCTCTGACCAGTTCTTGCACCCAGCGAAGCACCAGTTTTCCTGTCTCTGAACTTGTGCTACCTTCACGGCTGGGTGTTGAAAAACAGAGAAGTGGATATAACGCAGTGGCCCTGAACCAGGACCGGAACCACCTTGGTTGAAAAAGGCCAAGAGCTCAAATCTCTTTTGTTGCCCAAACTTTAGCATGGCATTCCTTTTTTATATACTCTATTTTAAAAAAAACAACAACACATTAATCCTATTCAAATTGCTTAACAGTTTAGTATTTAGCTTTAGAACTTTATGCTTTTAGCAGATTAAATGATTATGAATATCAGACGTTTTAATCACGGGTGATGGCAACATTTCGCATGCCCGTTCTTTCACTTTACAAGATCTGAATCAGCGTAAAAGGACTATGAAACTATAAAGGCAACTTTTTAAGGTGAAATAATGATGATCCTCAGGGGTTCTGTTTTCTCACACAGTGACAAACAGTGCAGAAGGTTATTGGGACCTGCACACAGGTGCCAAAGCCTCGAGCTATCGTTTAAACATCCTTTTACTCACCTATCCATTAACTAAAGCTTTTATCATCTGCAGTTCATCTTAAAGTTAGCCATATGGCTTTGCTGGATAGCTCATTTAGAGTTAGTTGAGCTACTCGCATACTCATTAATTCTCCACAGATGTTGTGGTTAATGGAGGAAACATCCTCTTTTTATGCCAGATGTCCAGAGCCTGGGCTCAGCAACATGACTCAGTTACTGCTGTTGGCATCTGTGCATGATGGACTCATCAAATCTGAATTTGGAGTGTTTTCCCACTGCGAAAGGTTTACTTCATCTTGTTTAAATGTGTATGCGTGTGCAGGCGACACTTGCGTGAGCAGAAAGTTGGATCTTGGTGGCTGCTGGCTGTGCACATAATGAGGCCATTGTTTGCAACGCGGCAAAGTGCTGGTCAGGATCTTGCTGTTAACCATCATATCATTTAACATAAATCTGATCATATGTTCTGATGAGGCTCTGCCTCCTGTTTGGCTTGTCTCAAAAGCTGAAATAAAAAATAAATATGCTAAAGAAAATTGTTTTTTTTTTCTCCAAGTATTAACTGTTAAACAGATTTCTTATTTCTCTCTTAAGACTCCCACAGTTTAATCAGTCTCACGCTCAGATTCAACTGCAACTAATCCAGCGCCATGTGACTGATGCTGCAGCACCTTGTTTCCCCACAAAAAGCAGAAATCTGGCTTAAAAAAAGAAAACACTTCCTTCACAGGCTTACACAGTAGTTACTTGGCATGATGGGTACATCATTTTATCTGTTGTCCTTTTTATACTGATGCCACCAGCAGTCTGAAGCAGGGTAAAGACCACATGACCTTTTCCGATATGATCCAGAGTAAAACCTTTATACTCCATAAGAAACTGGAACCTTTTTTCTGATTGTCCTTACAGATAAGTTGGTTTTTTTTTTTTGGTTTTTTTTAGACTCTGTAGTCCTGAAACTTTGGGTTCTTTTTGTTTTGTAAATATGAAAATGTTCTTACTTTCTGTTACAGCTGCTGTTTTTCTATGATTAGACTCGTAAACGATTCAGCAATACATGATCCTGCTCCACCCATCCATGCATTGTCCATACCCACAGTCCTCTGCAGGGACACACGGATCTGATGGAGAATCAAAACAAATAAGGAAGACTGCTGAACCTACAGAAATTAGATTAAGAACTATCAAAAACATTATCAGAACCTTAAAAACCATTTTTTTTTAGGAATGAGAAGCTGCTCACTCATTGAGTTAGGGTTGACTCACTTGTTTCTACATATGAATCACTGCAGTGTTTCAGTGGGATGCTTCAACCTATTTGCTCTGTCATATCCGATTTGCTTGTGTTTTTTTTCTTCTTTTTTTAATTTACCTGGCTTGTAAAGCTCTTTAATACTCTTACTTGAACTTATAGCCTGAATAAACTGGGAAAACGGGAGGCTCTTCAACAGACATGTCATGATTTGCTGTGAACAAGTGGATAAAATTTCACAGTCCCTTTACAGCCAACCTATTCTTGAGCGAAGCGCAGGTCTGAGAGCCCAGACAGGGCCAAAGTCGTTCAGCCTCGCGTGGTTCACTGGTCTTGAGCTCCCTAGACATAACAGCGATCACTACTGTCTGATATACAAGGAGTGCCTTTGAGTTCACAGGCCTTGACTTTCTTTCAGTGCTGGAACTTTATTGGACAAACAATTGCATGTTAGAGGCCTTGCTGTAACCAATAACAACAACACATGAATGCATGTTGTGATTGTTTAGTCCTGCTACATCTGCTTTCCTGCCATCCACTTGTACAGGGGCCAGCTGTGCCACTGGAGGAGTTACCATAACATAGATGCTGCACCTCCCGCCTGATCTCTGCCCCCATCCTCCCCCATCGCAGACCCTTCAGGTGGTTCTCATGGTGCGGTGATCAAGGAGCTCGGCCACCTGTAACTTGTGTTGGCTTGCACTGGAGATTAAGCTCACCTGACAAACCCCCCCCCAAAAAAAAGGGTTTAGTATTGCGTCATGTTGCAAAAACAAATAAAAGATTGACAAAAAGGATTGTAAAGGATTCCTGATTGCTAAATTAAATCAAACAATAACTCCTAATTTTAAAGTGGACTTCAGTAAAGAGAGCTGTGTAAATAAACGATGAGGTCTTGCTGCTTTCATTTGCTATATTTTAACATTCTCATTTCATACCAGGGTCACTGTCTATTATTATACTGCTGACATCATCACAAGGAACAGACTGTTAAGAGATCTAAAAAGGAAAGCTTTAAAAATACTGGATGATGCAAAAATTAGTCACACTTTGCAAGGCAGAATACAGTATTTTGAATTCCTACCAAGTAACAATTAAGAAAGTAAATGGGAAGTAATGATAAAGTATAGCTATATGTTTTATATATGTTTTAAGGGTAAAACCACTTTTATTACATCAGGGTTTGATACTATGATTTATGATTGTGGTCAATTCTAGTTTCAATGCCAATACTAACCCTTTACACACAGAGGTTGCACGGTATGAGCACCAGAAAGCTTTCCATCTGTCCATCCATCCATTCATTAAGTTCCATTTATCCAGTTTTAGGTCACCTCCCCCCAACCACCTCCTCCACCTTCTCTGAGAGGTCAAAGAGGTATTCCCAGGACAGATATAATCTCTCCAATGCATCCTGGTTCTGCTGTAAGGCCATCTCCTGGTTGGACTTGGCTGAAACAACCATCGGGGAGGCGTCCTAACCAGGTGCCCAAAACAGCTTACTTGGTTCCTCTCAATATGGCAGAGCAGCAGCTTAACCAAACCCATCTCAGATCACTGAACATATTGCAGTCCAGACAGTCCAGGAATCCTACAGAGGAAATTCATTTCAGCCACATGTGTTCATAATCTCATTGTTTTAATCACTACCCGCAGTTTGTGACCATAGGTGAGGGTAGGTAGAAGCTCTCGCCGTTAGGTCCAACTCTGTCTTAATTACCACAGACCGGCACAGAGTCTGCATTACTGTAGATGCCCCCCGATCCGCCTAAGAGCTAAGAACCAGAACTGAGAACCATGGTCTCAGATTTGGAGGAATGGTACTCATTCCAGCCTCGTAAAATTTAATTGAGAGTTGAAGATGCTCATCAGGATGACATCAGCTTTCTCACTTCAGTACCCCCCCCCCATACCCCAATATACAAGACTCTATCAAAAGTCAAGGACCCTATCAAAAGTCAAAAGTATTGAGCTGGTCTGGTGTTGCACAGCCACCAACAAGTTGTCCTTACTAACCACTGATATTCCTCTTTGGAAGTTCACACGGGCCAAAAAGGAGCGACGTTATGTCACATCAGGATGTGAGTACACACAGAATACCAGCATCTCAGATTCATCTGAGTAACAGGAGCATCACCGACAAGAGTAACGCACTCTGCGATGCCAGCTTGCCTGCATACACAGAGCTTGTCTGCCTTCTTTTTTGCCTCCATTACCCCCCCCAAGGCAAACAGAGGTGCCAGTGAAGTGTTACTGTTTGCAACAGAGCACAGAGCACCTTATAAGTGTGCGAGGTATGAAACAAAACCCAGTTTTTTAGCATGTGTTGTGTTGTCACCACAAGGTGCAGTAAAGTAAATAATTACATCGGTGCAACTGACACAAATGAGTGTCACATTATTGATAAAGGCATGACTTTTGAAACCTTGTATAACATCAAATACCAGGTTCACTCCATTTCCAACTGCTTCTGCAAAAGCTGGTTAGTAGTGATGAGCAGCAAGGGAGAAACAAATCTCTTTAATGGAGGAGGTGATGTTTGAGTAGGCAGCATGTCTACATCAGCATAAAAATAATGCAGTGAAAGTGAAAAGGCAAAGCTGAAGGTGGGAAAATTCACTCCAAAGCTCCGTAGAGCTTGCAAGAAGTCTACAGTTAGTCATCCACCCCTGTTAAGTTACACACACAGTTTCAGGATTAAGATGCATATACATGGCTCTTGGGTTCTACCAAACTTGGTATTAACCATTAATATATGTGCAAACAAAGGCGGAAAAAAAATACACATACAGTCTCTAATTTAAGATAGAAGTGGTTGGTTATGAGGTATTGATACACAATTTTCATTTTGGGAGGTGTCCACAAGTCACAGCAGACTTCGAAGTTTAGTCTGAATTAAATTTAACACCTTTCTTTTTTCTTTTTTTTCTCTTTTGTAGTATTCAGGTCAGAATTTCTCAGGAATAAGTCATTCTAATCTGGCCATTTGCAAATGGTGTTTCACACCACATAAATTTTAAATTGCCCTCTTATTGTTCTCTTTTCAGTCCAATTCCAACACAGATTTAAACCATATGTGCTCTGTTACTTATTTAACAGGTTTAACCTTGAAGATGTAACCTTAAAGTTCACAGCAAAAAGGTCCCTGATTTGAAATTCAGTTTTTGTTTTTGCATCGTCCCACAGATCAAATGCATGCATGTGCTGTTGATCAGTTGTAGGTTTACCGGTCTCTTGCCTCTGCGCACCCTCGTGACGGACTGGCGGCCTGTGCAGGGTGTAACTCTCGCCCGCTGACAGCTGGGAGAGGCTTCAGCCTTCCTGCAAACCAAGATAAAGCACATATAGAAAATAGATGGATGAACCAATGTGCTGCTAATATGGACCGTCAGAAGAAGAAGAAAAAATAGGGGGAAAATATCTTTGGTTTAGGAATAGTTTTGGAGCAGCACCAAAGGTCTGGTGTAATAAAGAGTATATTTAATATCTCACATGATTGTATCAGTTACTCATAAATAAGGAGACAAATCACACAAGCCAAGCAAAGTGAGATCATGGCTAATGCTGAAAATGGCTTTAAAAAGATCAGACACCAAAGGGGGGGGGGGGGGGTGTCATAAACTGTAATACGACTTTATGCTCATAAAGGTTATGCAGAGTGGGCGATAATCTAAACAGAAGGTATGCACACATTTCACACCCAGAATGCACACTGTAGCTCCACTCATAACATGACGCCTGCTGCACAAACCATGTGACCGTCTCCGAGTTATTAGGTTTCACTGAGAAATGTATTTTCTTTCTGCAGTTGTCTACAGGCACTCCAGCATTCATCCTCACGATGGAAATAGTAAGTGTTGAGTCCCTTTGATGTATGTCCTCACCAGAGTCAATATTTTTCCCTAAAATATGTACTTTTGTGGTAATGTCAATTTAATTGAATGGAAGTACCAATAAAAACGAATAAAAAATATTTAACAGATCAGCAGCTCAGTGTATTCAAGCTTAAACATGTGGCCAGATGACATAAGAAAACATTTTGACGTCTAATGCTTAAAGTTAATCTATGACAGGCAGCTTGAAAGCTGATAAGAACTGAATGGCGCTTTACTCACTAGTAATTATCATGTTTTATTACAACTCCAAATCGGAGCAAAGATAATAGTAACTATACAAAGTTTAAAAAATAAATGTTCTGGAGTTGTGTTTTTATTTTTACTTATTTCCTTACAAACCGTTTCAATCTTTAATATGTCTTTCTTTTTTTTACATCAACATGTTTGCAGTTCAATCCCGTATCATAGTTGATAAAAAAAAAAAAAATGACAGGAAACTTTGGAGATGCCTTTATCGACGTCTGCTTTTCAATCATTATTTGAACCCGCATCAATAGATTTTAATACTAGGGGTCAAATCCTGTGCCACGACAACATAGCTTTGACAACGCTACAGTGCAAACACTGCAAAAGTGAATAAAACTCAGAAATGTTCATGGACACAGAGGTGGTTGACAAAGTTAGTGGTCAGTTGTTCAGCTCTCTGCAGACTACCAGTATTATTCCACAGTGATGAGGTTTCTGCTGTTGTCTATCATCTCCTTTGACATAATGTTTTAGTGGCAGTAGCCAAGCAGTAGGTCACAGTAGTGGCGAGCAAAGATGCCAGCACACTAAGAAGCAGCTACAGCTGAATGGTAATTGACCTTGATTAAGCCGATGGTCCAGCAATTGTGTCAGAGCGCGTCAAAGATGAAAAATTCCTCCTTTAAGGCTGGAATTCTGAATATCCCTCATCAGACTCTGTTTAAGAAGAAATGCCAAAATCCCTCCAGCATAACCCGTCTCTCTGGAAAAAAGATACAATATTTACAGTTTCAGACTTCAACTACCTTGAGTCCAATAGAACAGACTCATAGTTAGCTCTCTATGACATCATAGAGGGGGGGGGGGGGGGGGGGGGGGGGGGGTTTCTCCAGAAAGTCAGCATTTGCATTTCAGCAGTCATTTTGAAAGTAGACGCTAATGTCTGCACAGACAGGATCAAGTATATTCTGCATACCAGTGGATCTGCAAGTACCTCTCACTCGTTTGTTTTTGTTTCCTCGACATCTCAAAAGATATTTGCTTGAGAGGGAAAGTTATCCAACATTGGCCCAGAGGATCCAATTTGTTTTTCTGGGTCAGCAGCAGAGCCTTTTTCTTTTTTTTCTAAAATGAACAATCCCTCCAAAATCTTCAAAAAAGACTAAAGCTGAAAGCTAATGCTCCTCCAAAGCCAGAAGCTTGTGAGTCTGAGCTCCAAGTATTAAACCAACTGTTTGGTATTATGGATAGGACATTTCATGAATTCAGTGTAAACATCATTGATAAGTCTCATATTTCCATATTCTATCTAAATGTAGCAAAAACAGAAACCTTCTTGAATAATCCTGTGCAAAAAAGAGATGATTTGCAATGATTATTAAAACCAAGACAGCAAACCTTCATTGTAGTTTAACTGTAGGTTTTCTATATCTGATGTTTTCTGACTCATTATTCATTTTACCACATTTTCCACATGTCTAAACGTATTAACACAGCTGTGTACAGAAAGGACACTTATAAAGGAGCTGACTGACTACAGACACCAGAATGTTTCAGAGCAGCAGGTATTAAGCATGTTATTTATCAAACAGAGATGTTCAGCTGTAATCGTGGGTGTCAGAGTCCATCGTGTTGCCCTCTTTCACTTTTGGAATCCATTTTTGGCTCCATCGTGCATGGAAAGATTTGATCTTATTTACAGGAAATGCCAAGAAGTGTTGATATGTTGAAAAAGTGTCTGGACGTCAACGGGAGCTGGACTCGCTCTTGAACCAGTAGCTCTGGCCGTCTAGTCTAACCCTACCCATTCACGGAACAAATATTCTCTCTGCGTCTTCCCGTTCACAAGCCACAAGTCTGAAGTTGTGCAGGTTGCAAATCTAGTCTAGAAGTCCTGTTCACTAAGATCAGGTGACTGAAAATTAGACTGAAATTGCACTTGAAGTAAAGTGAACAATACAGCTGCTAATTGAAATGAGTTTTTAACAAAAAGCAAGAAGAAACCAGTCACAACAACTGCAACACGATTTGAAATTAGGTGGAGGAAAGGATGGGAAGGTTAATTCTGCTCTCTACTACCACTCTACTCGGCTCTTAGCTGGATCTGCGATGTAACTATACCAGAAAATTAGAACAGTTCACTAAATTACAAATTCAAGACATAGGTGGTCGCCCAAAAGAAATCAAATTGGAGATTTTGAATTTGTTGTCACATCAGACTCCCAAAATAGATGCAGATGTCTTCCTTAATATAATGCTAAATGACTCCCTCAGCCTTTGGCTCTGCATTAACACCACGACCACCTCATCTACAGCTTACATAGACGGCCAGCTTGCCTCCTGATGTGGAGCTCTCCCTTGATTTGTCCTTAATCATATCTCTTTCTTTTTGTCTGTTGTACACTGGCTATTTCTCAATCTTATTCTGACAACCTCTAACCTCCAGCTGCTGGTTTGGGTCAGGGTTAACAGATGATGGCCAGATATCCCAAAGCTCAGGGGGAAATTGTTACATTTGCTCTAAGCTTAATGGTTTCATGCCTTGAGGTGTCATTAGTTGTGTTTATTTACACACTAACACACACTTGCACACATCTACTTATATTTCCTGGCCCACTAGTACTTGGACAATATTTGGAACCAGCACGGATCAGTTTTCACATCAGTACTTTGGAGATAATCGTTATTTTTTTTATATGGGGCTATGCTTTATGTTTACAACAAGTCTATGCATTTTGTAACAAGCAGTTTCTATGCACCGAGAGGAAATAAGATTAAAAAAAAAAAAAATGTAAAAGGTCGCATAGAACCTCAGGCAGGACAACTGCTGCACTATTTGTAACCAGCAACTAAAATAACACTGAGGTCATCAGGGTTTAAATAGATAACGTCATCCAGTGGGAGTGTGGTGTGAAGATTGAGTATTTTTGCAGCACATGCTCAGAAGTTGAGCCTGGCATGCAGACAACTTTTTAATATTTTCAGGGATACTGGGATACTTGAAACTAACGGATCACCCTGTTTGGACATGCAAGATCTTAATATCGTAATTCTGTCAGAATATTTGATTTGTACCTTTTACAGTCTTAGATCATAGTTTTTCTTAAAATAATTCTTTTTCTCCACTATATTATTAATGTGGTGAAAAAAAAGAAGGATTAATCTAATGTTAGATCAGGGATGTGGTTAGGTCCATTTTAGCCCAATTTGGGGATGCCTATGAGCAGTTGATAACCGACATTTTGGTTGTTTTTATTTAACTTTACCATGAATCCCAAGTGCTCCATTCGGCTTTTACATTAAGAGAATCTCTATATTAATGAAAATCCACTCCTAAGCTTCATTCTACTGGTGCCACCAACCGCTCTGTTGATGCATCATTGTTGACTCCTATTCCCACATTCATGGATTTAATAACCATGTAAGTTAAAGTTGCAGTTGGTAAGTTTATTTTTGTCGAATTTGTTGAAACTACAACTATTTTCAGATAATTCATAAAGTAGCTCATTTGAGACACAAATCTGCTCCTTTGAAACCCCCTGCAGCTCGCGATGCAGTTTACACGTTTCCAGCGCTCCCATCACAGCTCCTCCAATCGGAGCCAGGGGGCGTGTTTACAGAATGCCAATCACAGACATTCCAATCAAAACACTCGCAAAAACCTGTTTCTGGAGTAAAGTGGAGATGTTTGGGAGAGCTGTGAATGTTTTATGCGTTAAAACTTTCTAGCGGCGTTACTGGATTCTTGGGAAGTTTCCGACTGTAGTGTTAAATCCAGTCTGCGTTTTCACCGCTACATTTCACTCAGCTGCACAGAGACTGATAACTGCTGGCAACACTGCGATGCACGGAAACCTTAACGTTAAATTCACTTCCAAAAGAAAGTAAATCATCATCGCTGTTGGTATCAAGTCCAGCTAACAAACAGGAGAAACGTGTAACTTGTGTAATTTAAGTAGCAGAACTCCTCATTTTAGCATAAAGTTTTGACAAATGTGTGACTTCTGTTAACTTGTTATTTAATATCTAATATACTAAAATCAAATAAGTAATAGACTGAATTTTAAATCACTGAGTCAAAGCCAGAAAGAGAGAGACAGGAAGAGACTTCTGCTGCTGAGGCTTGTAGGAGCTCACTGTTATTTATGAGGCAATCTTATAATTTAATGGAAATGGGCATAAGGCAGCGGTGGCTTAGTGGTTAGCACCTCACAGCAAGGAGATTCCTGGTTCAATTCCTGGCGCGGTGGGACTTTCTGTGTGGACTGTATGTTCCCTCCGGGTACTCCGGCTTCCTCCCACAGCCCAAAAACATGCATACAAGGTTAAATGATCATTGTGAATTGCCTGTAGGTGTGAATGCAGATGGTTGTACGTCGCCCTGCGATGGACTGGCGACCTGTCCAGGGTGTACCCCTGCAATGTGTCGGGATGGGCTCCGACGGACCCCTGTGACCCTGCGAAGGAGTAAGCGGGTGTAGATAATGGATGGATGATTAATTATGCCAGTTGTACATTGATACCTTTTCTTCATCTGTGAAAGTCAAGATTAGAAAGAGGGAGTCTAGATTAACACGTGTGGACAAACTTGTTGGTATCTTTCAAATAAAAAAAAGAAAATCCCACAGAGGTTAACTACAAAACTAACTTGAAACTGACAAAAGTAATAAAATATATTAATTTACTGAAGAATAATAAATAAAATTGTACCTTCTGCAGACTGCAGATGGTACAAATGTTAGATCGCGACTCACAGAAACACATGCCTCCTGTTGTTGGACTGATTAGCCTAGAAATTGAGCTGTACTGCTATCAAAAATAAATTCGCTTTGCAGGTATGTCAAACAACCATCTGTTGGAGCTCATTAATTATGCCAGTTATAGTCATGAGGAGCCAATCAAAGCAGTGTATCCTTGTAGAGCGAGTCCCTGGGCGGGCTAACGCAAGGACAGCAGAGCAGTGATGTAATCTGGATGTAAACAGTGGAGGCTGCAGCAGTCGCATCATTTGAATCCGTTTCAGCATCAACAGTTAGAGACTTTAAAACTTAACAAAAGGCAGCATTCAAATCAATCCTTTGCAAGGTAGATGTATTTGCTGTTTGTTCGACTGGCTACGGCAAAAGTTAAATTTACCCTTCTACACAACACACTCTCTCCGTGACTTGTTTCCGTCGGTCTGAATTCCTCACCTTGTTTGTTGCTTTGATTGGTTGTGGCGCCAACCAACGGCGGAGGCCCCATGGATTATTTTCAGATGCTACATCTTTCTACATGTGGGTCTGATATTATCAGGCTAAGCGCTGATGTGATTTGTCAAAAAGATCCAGTCTTGTCTCATTTGTCCAAAGGACATTCTCCAAGAAACTTTGTGGCTTGTCAATACGCATTTAGAAAAATTCCAGTCTGGCTTTTTTGTGATTTGTTTTCATCAGTGGAGTCCACTTTAGCTAAAACAGTGATGGATGGTGTGATCTGACACTGATGTACCTTGACCTCAGAGTTCACCTTGAATCTCTTTGGGCTCCTTTGTTGCCCTTCATATTATCCATCTCTAGTTTGTCATCGGTTTTCCTCTTATGTCCATGTCCAGGGAGGTTGGCTACAGTCCTGGGGACCCTAAATTTCTAAATTAAATTACAACTGTTGTCACGGGACCATGAAGCTGCTTTCAGATGGTCTTCTTGCCTTTAACGAACTTGTCTAGAACGTTCTCTCTGATCTCCTCGGACAACTCTCTCCTTTGCTTTCTCTGGTCCAAGTTCAGTGTGGTGAACACCACAATACCAAACAGCAGAGTGATGACTTTTAACCTTTTAAATAGTCAGACTGACTGACTGACTGTGAGATTAAAGACACCTGTGATGCGCAATACATAACCTGTTTCTTTTTAACCCATCTGGAGAATATCAGCCGCAGTTTGGTTCTTTGGACTTTTAATCACACATGCATTTGTTTGGTTTACGTACTAAAAATAACCGCACAAAATTTCAGAAAGGCTTTTGTTTCACGTAAAGGACGTTCATTGCCACAGTTGGAAAAATAAACACATGATTACGTTTAGCTAATAATTCCATTTAAAAGAAAAGTTGACTTTGAATTTAGAAACAACGAGCTTCTGTGATTGTTGACCTCACCGTCTGACCTCCTATACATTATTTAACATTTCATTTAGCAGGCTCTTTTGTCCAAAGCAACTTACAACTGACGAAAAACAAAAACAGAAAATGCATTTAGGTGAGGGTTAAAAGGATAGCGACATGAAGCTGTTAGACGATCTTAGACGATCATTCATCTCCATCATACAATGACTTTCCTTTATTCATGTCATAGCTCATGTGGCAACCAAAGAGCCCCCACTATGAAGTCTAGTGTGACTAACATGTATCTAATTTTTCTTTTTGGTATTGCAAATTTCATTATTATTTTGTCACTATATTAAGCATCTGAACTATTTCAAAATTGCTGTGGTTTTTCAAGTAAAATTCAATTTGGAAATACATTCGAGCTTCTGCTTCCTCCGACTTTCACTGGTAAAAGTCAGGCATCTGCTGTGAATTACATGAAAACAGTATTTACCTGCATATTACTTTGACAAAGATCATTTCTTTGATAGTTAAGTCAGGGTGTGACTGGCTTTAAGAATTAAGTTTTAGCATACGACCATATGACTGTAAGAAGTTTGAAAATCGTGTTGTCTGTTGTTTGCAAGTAAATAAATGCATCTAAAATATATTTGAAGACCAAATAATGTGACATGAAATACCTGTGTGTTTTCTTTACAAATACAACTGTACATTCTGTAAGTGCGCACTTCAGTTTTATTTTTTTCAATCATCAAATCAGGGTTAATAGAGGTTTCTGGCTGTACATGAAGTCTGGCAGATGCCTTGAAAGCGTAGACACTGACAGCTCGTCTAAAGCTGGCTCATCCTGTTACACACTCACTGAGCCCACTGCTATTGTGCACTAATACAAAGAATCACTCAGCTTTTCACCCCATTTCATTCCTTTACAGATTAGGATCTTGTAGCACAATGGCGTTGTGCACAGAGATACATAAACGCACACACACATCCTCACACATTTTCTGCACTTGTCATGAACTGAAAAGTATCTTTAGCTTGTCGCAGACATGCCACCTGATGAATGGCTTCATCGGCTTGTTAAAGCTACTGTAGTCAGTCGTAAAGCTGCTCTGTATAATAATTAAACACTAAAATGTTTAAATATCAACCAAATTAAGGTCGGTGTTTTAAAAAAACAACAGTTTTGATATCATGTTAAACAGAACGTTCTGCTGTATTGACCGAAACGAACTGCTGATGAGTGAAGCTGGACCAGCAAGCCTTGTAATACCACATTGTGCCACTAGAGGTGATATAAATCATTGTCATCATGTCTGTCTTTAAACATTTAAATGAGGAGAAGGATGTTTAAGTGAAGAAAGCATATTTCACTTGCAAGCCGTTCATTTTTAAACACCACATTGATGTGAGTTGTGGGCCAAGGGCAGAAAAACTGGTTGGGCCCAAAGCGGAGTAACAAAGATCTATGAACAAGATACATCAAAGACACTGTTGCATTGTTGAGCTATCTATGATCACCACTGAATGAGTAACACGCCAAATACCTGGAGCTGTCGTGGATAATCCCCATTCAAACTAAAGCCCACGAGACAAATAAAGTTAGGCAAATTAAGCCAAAGTAGAGAAGGAAAATTTACAAAATAAGTTGGAGACACTAAATTGTCTACAACACACAATGCACCATTTCACAACTCTCTGTGGCGCAGAAGATCTCTTCTGCCTGCATGTGCTAATCAATTCATTTATTAATGTTTGTTGTCCTTTTTCTTTTGTTCATGTTCTGACCAAGTCATTGCAGGTTGTCACTGTTACTGCTTCTTCTTAGTCCATTTTCAAATTTGTCACTTTTGTTTTGTTGACAAAACAAGTTTTGGAGACCATTTAAGTGGCCAGATTACTGTAAAATCTCATGTTGTGTGACTCTACATCAGTAAGAGGGAAAAGCCACAAGGTCAGTGGCTGTCTGACTGATGCAGGACCTTTCAAATGACATGCTGCCTCCTTTTGGCCTGGAGTGTAATGGCTACATAGAGTGCCTTTAAAGACTACGCTCTGTTGTAGGTGTTTGAGATTGAGCCTAGATTTCACTTACACATCGTTTCTGTTAATGTAATTGTGGCTCTCCAACCCCTTGAAACCAGCTGCTGTGAACAGATGCTCAAATACAAGGATATTTGTATTGTGTCCCTGCATAATGTTGACCAAAATATGTCACAGACGTTTCAGTAATCCCTTAATCAACAAATCAAAAATTCCCACACATGACTGCATATGCCCCAAAATGTAAAAATAACCACAAGCAACCTATTGGCATGTCATTTGTATTTTTATTTTCTAAAACTAAAGCACAAACTTTATATGAAACCATTTATTATTTCTGTTTGGAAGCAACATATAATTGTGTTGTCAAAGTTTAGACACCTTTTTTTCTGCTCCAGATCTCTTCGCCTGTCCTGGTGTAGTGCTGAATATCTTTTCTATGTAAAACACAAACTCTGTTCAGTGTCTGCTTGAGTCAGCTCTGTCAAAGGAGCCTTTCAGTCTGCAAAGGTGCGTCATGATGAAGAGCTTGTTCTCCCAAAGTGAAAGATGGCAGCTCTGTGCTGTCCAGGGACCTTCCATCCACAGATAGTCTGACTTCAGAGATACTGGAACGTCTAAAATTAGTGTTGATAGTGATAAGAAAGCTGTAGATTCACACCCCTCAGTGGTAGTCACCTTGTTCTGGACCCATCTCTGTACTCCAGACAGAGGAATGTAACAGGAACACTTAGACAGAAAGCAGAACAAGGTATCGTGAAACAGTCCTCTGAGCACAGTTGACACTCCTTTAGGAGACCAGACACAGGTCTTGAGTCTGTATTATTCCCATGAAAGAAGTGAAAGTGAACACAGATTCTGATTTAGTCTTTCACTCCACAGTCTTTGACGGGAATATCCAGCCAATTTTACACAAGCTAGATGTTTTCCAAGCACTCTGACACTGAAGAGGTATTTTCCAGCCCAACGAATCAAAAGAAAACTTTTTTTTTAGTCCTGTCTGTGTCTCCGCAGCAAATTCTTGTAAAATCTGGCAACGTGAATACCTGGACAGGGTTTTGACGTTGCTGGTTCACATCTCAGCTGTCCCAAGGGGAGAGGTGGGATACATCTTGGATGTTTCACCACTCAAATAAAGGGTTTCGCAGGAATTTTATGTACTTACAGGAATTATACATGTTCACACACATGTGGACAGGAGTGGCAGACATGGACATGTAGTCATTACTATTATAGTTGTCACAGTCCAATCATAATGGCAAATTTCAGTCAAAATAAAGAGGAACTTCTCCGCAAACTGAAAAAAAGCCGGTATCACTTCACACACCTCTTCTAAACAAATTGTTCATCTTGTATATCGATGCTGATCGGCACTTGTTCAATAGGTAGCTTCACTTTACATCAGGATTGAAATTGGAGAATTGGCGAGTACACAGCCGAGATTATGCATTCACACTCCGTAGACAACATTAATGTCACACAGAACTTGGCACACGCTTGCACACTTGATAATGCACAAAGTATAATATTTACTGTGCTTTGAAACATAAGGTGCTTTTTACATTGGCAATATTAAAGTCGGGCCAGGGGCAAGGTAAGTTTATTTGTATATCACATTTCATGTACAAGACAATTCAAAGTGCTTTACATAAAAAGAGTAAAAAAAAAAAGAATTAAAAAAGTAAAAGAGTTTAAAACCAGCAATAAAAGCTAGACAGACATAAGTTAAAAAGAATTAAGCAAATTAAATGCAAGAAATAAAGGTTGCAGTGTATTATGGTGGATTACTGAGATGCAGCAGTAAATAAAAAGGTTTTTAACTTTGACTTAAAGCAACTGAGAGTTTCAGCAGCACTGATGCATTCTGGGAGTTTGCTCCACAGCTGAGGAGCTTAGAAGCTGAACGCTGCCTCACCGTGTTTGGTTCTAACTCTGGGTACAGAAAGTAAGTGTGACCCTGACAACCTGAGGGTTCTGGTTGGTTCATAATGGACCAGGAGATCAGACCATTCAGAGATTTATAAACCAACAGCAGGATTTTAACATCTATTCTGTGACAGACGGGAAGCCAGTGTGAAGATCTAAGAACTGGAGTTATATGGTCCAGTCTCTTGGTCTCAGTGAGGACTCCAGCAGCAGCGTTCTGAACCAACTCCACCTGTTTGACGGATATTTTGGTCCAGAACCAGTCCCAGAATTCTGGCTTGGCAGTTGATTATTAGCTTCACTGCTTAAAGCTGAGTGCTGATGTTTAACCTTTCTTCCTTGGCTCCAAACACTATTATATCTGTTTTGTCTTCATTTACCTGAACAAAATTCTGGCACATCCACTCTTTAATTTGATCAATGCATTTGATCAATGTTTGAATTAGATTATAGTGTCCTGACAAGATGGGTATATAGATTTGTGTGTCATCTGGTAACACAGTTTGTTCTTTTTCATAATAGTTCCTGTCTTTTAGATACCCCAACCAGTCAAATGCTGTGCCAGAAAGTCCCACCCAGTTCTTTAACCGGTCCATCAAGATGTTATGGTCGACTGCGTCGAACGCACTGAGGTCCAGTAAGACCAAGACTGAAATGTTGCTACGATCCATATTGGAGTGGATGTTGTTAAGGACCTTTCATTAGAGCTGTCTCAGTGCTGAGATGTGGCCGGAAACCTGCCTGGAAGATGTCATTTAATGTCAGAAAAAGCTGTTTTTCAACAGCTGTATAACCTCCTGTGATTTTACTAAGAAAAGGAAGGTTTGATACGGGCCTAAGTGACCTGTCTAGACTATTCTTTTTTTAAAAGTGACTTAATGACGGCTGTTTTTAGGCACTGAGGAAAGATACCTGAAGGCAGGGACGTATTTGCAATGTCTAGAAGATCTGAGGACATACAATGTGCAATACTCTTAAAAAACCCTGTTGGCAGAGTATCAAGGCAGCAAGTGTTGAATTTCAGGTGATGTCATCCAGGTTCTTATGAGGGACTGGACAAAATTGTGTCATGGTTTCTCTCAGCGGATGCAGAGGCGGCATATATACTGCGTCTAGCATAGGAACACTGACTGACTGTCTGATTTTCTGAATTTTGTCAGTAACGAAAGAGGCAAACTCATTGCAGGCACGGTTGGATATAAGGAGCTGCTCTGGGCATCAGTGTGGATACTTTGTAAAATCTGATGCGGCCCATCTGTGACGCAAAACTTCTGTAACCTCAGTTCCACCTAACCACAGGGTGAAGGCCACATGTTTGAGCTAAAAAGGCTTCCGTAGACAGCTGAGTTAATGCATTGTGGGCCGTGAAGGTGCACATAAACAAACATGGAAAAAGAAATTAACACTCGCTGTCAAATGACTGCCAGCTGTAGTCTCACTTCATTTGCAAACTGTTTAGTTTGCCCAGAATGGTACAAACAAACAATAGAGAAGAAAAAAATGGACAACACCATGGTCAAAAGACAGGTTTTGTGTCACCATGTGTTTAAGCACTTTGCTTCAACTCGGCTGTCATGGAAACATGACATACCACCAGAACTGATTCTTGAAACTTACTGAAAGGTAATACTATATAATCTGGTTCTCACAGAGACTGCACCAACATATGTTTAAAACAAGAAAACCATCTGCTCTGCGCCACTTAATACACGCAAAGTCTGTTTTGGAGCTCCATCGCAGCTAAGCCACATCGATTTACACACAACAGATCCAGCTGATAGGAAGTGTCACACAATAAAGGCATTGCAAATCTGGTCAATTTTCAAAATAAAACAGCACCGGTGGGCTCCAACTTGTACACCAACATTACCAGAATCTGCAGAGGCCGTAGGTAAACAATTTTCAGAGTAGATGTCAACCATGAGAGGTTCATCCTTTTTATGAAGATAACAGAAAGGAGGATTTATGGTGAGCGATACATTTTTAAAGTGAATTCAGCCAAACAGGCAGCACTTGTACGTGAAGGTCTTCAAAGGTGGGATCTAAAGTCACATCTCAGAGAAAAACCAAGGTGCAGCCAGACCATAGTGCTTCCAGTGAGACCCAAAGGTTAAGCACCCGTAGTCTTGCTCTTTTATCAGTCTCTTTGTTAAGATACAAACACTACATTTTAATTTTCTCTTAATTACAAACAATTTTCAAACACTTTTAGGACCTTTTTGGGGGGGGGTCTACTATCTGCACCATAATAATACCAATTTGCATCATTTCCTCTCACAAACATGGAATTGAAACTGTACCTCGAACCTGGAGCCAACTAACAACAACACCTACGTAAGTCAGTTTTCCACAAATATCATAGTTGCAGGCATGCACAGACAACCAGACCATAATCTCTGTATAAATGCATGTGATTCATACCCTAAAGTCAAATCTGATGCCAGGTTATATGTTTTATGTTTTTAACCACACAACTTCAAAAAGGTCCTGAGTCTGCAAACCTTAACTTGATTGCATCAACTGCAGTGAAGACATCAAGTCTCTATGACTTCATTTAGTGGTACAACTGTGTCCAGTCATACCATGATTTAATTACAGAGATGATGTGTAAGAGAGTTTAGACCCACAGTTTGGTAATAAGAACCATTTGTTCCCTTCATATAAGGGAACTTTCCAGATCACAAAACTTTGATCCAAAACAGATACTGGGAACTGAATATTTCAAAATGAAAAATTTTTTTTTGATTGCAAACCCTACACCCATGACAACTTCCAAAAGACTTCCAGAGTGTGTGAGGTATGGCCTTTGGCAGTTTAATGACATCAGAAACACAAAAGAAATGGGGAAAAATGTCAGTAACCTCCTCTATGCACATGGCAGTGAAAAAAAAAGGAAAAAAGGTGTAGAGAGGGGCTGTTTTAAATCCATGAAGTCCATGAAGCAGCACTCAGGAGGAGGACAGTGTTTGGGGGATTAGCTCCAGCCCAGGTGGTCTTCATTTATCCCCTACCACATACCCGCATCAGGGGACTGTGAGCTGTTGTAAAGGATCAGCACATGCTCATCACAGCTTCCATCCGGGTCTGATCTCCTTCACATTCACCTCCCCTACTTTTTTTTTTTAAATGCACATTTAGGTTCTATTCACTTATTTCTGCAACTTTTAGAGTATAAACTGTGTTTTAATAAAAGAGGCTCAACAATGGCCCACATTTACAATCATGTTGCTATGATTTTGCCATCATTGGCATCACAGATTATTGCTGCAAAAGTAGGAAGCGTGATGAGGAGAATCACAATCAAAGTGGAGACCTATGTGACATGAAAAGTGGCAGGTATTCCTCTTTTCATTGAGAGAACAATGTCTTTTTTGAAAGACGTCATTGAAAGAAATGAGGAAAGATGGCAACAGGGATAATGATATGCTGAAAACCCAACACAACACAAGTGCATGTCAGACTTATCCACTGTACATGTTCCCCGGCCCCTTTAATCGGTGTTTCAGGTATTGTCCCTCCGCTTGTCTGAAGTTGTGTAAACAAGCCTAAATAGCAGGGAAGCGGCTGAAGATCTGAGAGAAACCCTGATCAAAGGCACCTTTACATCCAGCTGGTGTCAGTGGTGCTCTGTGAATTTGTGTGTTACGCAAGTGTGCTGCAGACAGGCATAGATCCGATGATGAGGTTCTGTTAAGGGCCAGACTGCATTTTGACACCATGTGTTTGCACAATGCAAACCTTCAAAAACAAACTCACCTGCACTCAAAGCTCATTCCTCTCATGAAATCCTCCACTTGTATTGAGGCTCACGTAAGCACTAAAATAAATGCACAAAGGGTCATTAAATGCTGACTTTTTAAGGGACAATTAAATGTAATAAAGGGGTTGGACCATAGAAATGTCTTGGTTTGTGCTAATTGGACAACAAACATTCTGATGGGCAAATTCTCTGATAAAATCTTTGTGTGTTTAGGACACCTTTACCCCAGAAAACTCTTGAGCAAACAAAGAAGGGGAGAGAACCAAAAGAGGAAGGCTGACAGAAACAAAAATGACAGGGTTGAGTTTAAAACAGCTTCCCTCATCACTAAGAGCTGCTTTTGAGAATCTCTTTAAAACAAAACAAAACAAAAAAACTGGGCAAAGTAACTGTCTTTCCAGGAAGTCCAAACTCTCGAGTGATTTTGCAGATTATTGTTCAAGTTGACATTTAAAGCTATGCCTGGGCTGCTTCCATGCCGCACAATCCTGAGGTTAAGGGACCACCCATTAGCCTTGTCTGAAGAAATGCCCATTCAGTCCTTGTGTCTATTCACAGACCTGCCTGTCTCTTTGGGCCTGCTCTTAGCCAGGGATTGTTGCGCGAGGAATTGGGGGTGGCAGAGCTGCAAAATGCACTGGTTTAGAGATTGAAGGTTGGTTCCTGTGGGGTTCAGAGTCAAGGGGAGGGTCCTGCTGTGTGCTTAGATTCACCACTCAGCATCACAGCCATATCAGAACAATCAACACCCAAAACCCTAGGGACCAGGGGCTTGGTGGGAGGAAAGGTTAGAGCGAGGGTGGGCGCATGTTGCGTATGCTGATGACACTGTTTTAACAATGATGGGGGGGATAAGGCAG
This sequence comes from Xenentodon cancila, assembly GCA_014839995.1. Classification (NCBI taxonomy): domain Eukaryota; kingdom Metazoa; phylum Chordata; class Actinopteri; order Beloniformes; family Belonidae; genus Xenentodon; species Xenentodon cancila. The sequence continues at coordinate 26,783,489 of CM026199.1, forward strand.
TCCGCTGTGTGGAAAGTGACAGTCAGTTGTGGAGACGCTGAATTTTTAGGGGCAGATTTCTTGGACTTAAAAATGGGGCAAATCTGTCTTTATTAGTCTGAAGCCAGTTGAGGCAACAAAAGCAACATTTTGTGTTCACATTGAACCCTCCCCATGGTTTATTCCAAGTACATCCAAGCCTGCTGCTGCTCAGAATTCCCAGCTAAACCCCAGCATTTACCTGTAGGCTCCAACTCTGTGGATTAGGGACTTGCAGGGGGTTAAGTTGTTCTTCACCCCCCCAATATTGTGTATTTGGTTTCCTATGTACAAATAGGTCCCAGTCTGAGAGGCTATCCGTAAGTCCATTTCAGTCCATTTGTTTTTCTTACTCTGTTCACATGTTTGGATAATGGTTTTAAATTTAGATTCTTCCATATTTATACAATGTTTTTCAGTGGTTAATGTAAACATCAGATGGAGGATGAGAAAATGCTCATCACAATGTTGTAACACCTGACATCCATAGCAGTAGTCCACGCTTTTGACTAGACTCCTATCATCGTGAGCCTTTTTTTTTTTTTTTTTTTTCGTATCTTGCAGCATCATGGACAGCTGCTGCCAACACATGGTTGACAAGCAAATTATCTTTAAAAGCTAATCTGGACTTGAGCCATGTGTATGAAAGCACTGTAAAGGTCTATGACTACGGAGTTACAACTCATTGTCTGCTTGTTGTTGTCTCTCATGTCATCGAATTCCACCTGAATTCATCTTCAGATGTTCCCAGCATCCTGGAATCTTTCCACAGTGTAGAAACCTGCACAGCACCACAGCGACTTTGGAAATTGATTCAGATCATGTGCATTGCAGGAAATTTTGTAATTGCTTTTCAGTATATCGACTGCTCTAAGATCAACTTACAAATACCACACCAACGATGTTTGGTACATTTTATTGGGATGGCCTCAAAAATTCAATCTCCCCTGAGAGATTAGTGAGCCATGGAAGGCAGCCAAATTACTCTGTCGGTTTCTGTTGCAGCTCATGTACATGAAACTCCTGACCAATCTGAGTTCGCTTTCATAATCAATACCACACCAACAACCAGTTGTAGCATAACGCTCTGTACTACCGCATGAATTTATAAAGCCCGCCTCTTGCTTCAGGAAATCTTAGCTGGACAGTGCAGTTAGCTTTGCAACACTTTCTGCCTCAAAATAGGTGTTCATCACCTGTTGTTGTTTCCCAAAGGAAAGGATTCTCCTTCCACAGAACCTGGACAGAACGTCTCTAGACAGGGTGACTGCCATTTAATCTAACCAACAAGAAGGAACAGGTCCCATGCACGATGTTAACATTTACTGTTAGACCAAAAACATTTGGAATAGGTAAGTACACACAGATACACACACGTGCACAGGGTCTGTAAAATGCACATATAGAACACAGTGATTAACTGCAGGATAGAGCACTAAGCGCATGTGAAATTAGGTTCAGTGTGGCATCTTTAATGAAACATGCAAATACCGCAGAAAAACCTCGAGTTAGAATAACCACTCTTATCCCAGAAGAGACTCCTAATACAGAACACCTCCCTTCTCCTTGAGCTTGATGGGGCCCAGTGAAGGAACCCCTCAGAATGCTGATAACTCCCCCCACACTATTCACTAGCTCTCTGGTTCATATTTTTGTGGAGGTCCATTGACTTTCTCCTTTTCAGTCTCCCTTTAATCCCTGGGTCTGTGTCCTCAGTGGTTCTCCACAGAGGGGCCATTATTCAGAGCCTTATTACTGCACCCCTCGCGGCTTATCTCCTTCCTGGTGACAGTCTTTTCAAGCCTCTCCCTAATGACCTGGGGAAGCTCACATGCTCAACTTCCCAGGCCTGCAGGGCCTCGCTGATGTCAGAGGGGGTGGGCCCCCCAGGAAAGGTCTCCTGGTCCTGTCAAAGAGAAAAAGAAAGACAAGATCCGGGCACAACCACCGACACATCACACTTTCATCATGTTCCCTGCCTGCCGTCTTCTTCTCACGCAGGTGATCCAGCTATGTCTAGCATGTAGGAGGACTAACATGCAACCAGGGCTCAGAGGCTCTCGTTTTATCCACATTAAAATAAGCTCAGACGTAATAGAGTCTAATAGACTGAATAGATGTACTAACATTTCTTTCGGAAAAACATTTCTCTAAATTCAGGTTCTGCTGGCACGCACTATGTTACATCCTGCTTTCTCAAGTCTTGATTAAAAGTCTTCTAAAGCCAACCATTTATCTTTGTCAAGACTAGTGAGTGTGAGTGTGTGTGTTGTGTGTGTGGGGGGGGTGAATGTTTTTTATTCTGCTAACATTTTCTTTTCGCGGTAAATCAAAGGATTGGAACCCCAGCCGAGACTTCGCGCTAGAATGCCTAAAGCCCTATTCAAGGGTTTTAAAACACTGCATAGCTATGTACAGCAATATCATGTAGAGGCTGTTGGGGTTCAGAAAACTCAGGCGCTCTGCAGATCAGCTTGTTCATTCACTTGTGATTTCAATTCACATCAAAGCTGTGAGTCAATGAGGGGGAAAGAACTCTCTTTAAGGTGATTGTGGGTGAACATGGTATCCTACTGGCACACCTAATTATCACCCACACCTCGTTGCTAGACCCCATGGCATCTATGGAGAAGTTCAAAAAGAGCATGGCAAGCCATTGGGTTTTCATGTGAAACGGCTCTCCGTGAAACAACAAGGCTGATATGATTCAGCCCGTCCAGCAGACAGTCTACTGCATATAGAAAACAGGGGAAATGTGAAGGCAGGTGTTTTCCTGCCTCCTCACATGGTATGCAGACCTGTCACCCTGAGGCCAAGAGGGAAACAACAGACTTTTTTGTTTGTGCTTTTGAATCGTAAACTATTTAATACTGTGAGAAAAATGCTGAACTGGTTCATTTAAAAAAACGTAATGACTTTAGTAAAGCTATTTACAGCACAAAAGAACAGGAGAGATGCAGGGAAATCCCTGGAGGGGGGATGGAGTTTTCTCTTTGGCTTTGTCTTTATCCAGACCTTTTTTTTATTTCTTTCCTTCATATCCACCTGGTACATTTTTTTAGAGCTGTAAAAAATACCACTATTGCTGTCTGGTGGAAAAGTCTAAATAAGAATGGGAAAAAATATACATACATTAAATCTGGGTCTTTTTTTCCACTCTTTATTTCTGTTGTTTTCTGAAACTATACAAGCAGTTAGACATGTATTATGAAAAAGAAAATCGAACCAAACCTGATTTAAACGGTTCATTACTTGCATAAACCACAGCAAATTGACCTGAATTTCCGTGTTCATGTCCTGGTGGGGTATTTGAGAATGCAAATGCCCCCAACTTCCGCCACTGACATCTTGGGTAGATTAACTTGTTTTAATTTTGTTTTAATTTTAAATGATGCCTTGCCTGGTTGTTTTGTTTCCACTTCAACAGTAACAACAGTATTGAGTTGCTCATGTACACAATCCTGCTAACTTACCAGGTTATAAACCAGGAAATAACTGCCAGTCAACCATTAGATTACATGGTTATATCGTGCTTTTCTGTGTTTACCAACTTGTGTACATAGTTATTACAACAAACTCTTTTCTCACATTTATTGCATTCATTTTGCCTTCACTTTTAACTCTAAGGCCACTGGGTTTCAGTAACAGTCGTCTTTAATATCTTAGTTGCTTTAAAGCATGAGTTCACTGCTTCCTCTTTGTGGACTTTTATGAAGAGACTATTTGATATTTTAAAATCTGTTTCAAAACCCATTTCTTGGAAAGAAATCTATGGTTGCAGAAATATTCTGTAAATATAATTTCTACATTTTTCTCATTTATTTATTTTGTTCTTTTTCTTCTGTAACAGCAAATTGGGTGACCCATCAGATTCCACACAGAAAGAGATCTGGCTTAAATCCCAGCGCCACCACCCCACAATCCACAATACTCAAACGATCTTTTGCAACCCATCCTTGGATGGTGAAGACATTGACCACTGAATGGTGTTTGTCCATGGCATGACTGGTTAAACTTGTTTTGGCAGCAAAAGGGTGGTCATAATGTTATGGATTAATGGTGTATATGCACGGAAGATTAGTTTCTAATCCAAATCCATGCAGCTCCCCATCCATCAACTTTTTTACCCTCAAAAATGCACAGGGGTTTCAGATTCTAAAAAGGCCTTTGGAGCAGCTCATGCCCTTTAACCTTTTGCTTTGAGTTTTCATTGGGGCTTTTAGCCACACCTTAACCCACAACTAATTACCAAAAACACTCATCCCCTCCACCTCCATCAACAGGGTGACTGAGGTGAGGGATGAATGTGCAGGCAGAGAGGTAAGGTGACACAGAAAATGCACAAAGATCTGTTCAGTTAGAGTTCAGACACAAACCTGACTGACGCCAGATAAAAGCAGTCTACCCTTGTGACTGAGAATGTTTAAGATCAGATTGCTTAGACTAATTCTGTAGCCTATTTAAAAAAAAAAAACAACAAAAAAAAAAAACGTATTCAGTACGCAAATTACCCATCTGTAAATAATGGTACTCACTTGCCCTTTTTCACAGGCTTAATTTCTGTCACATTGAGGCTTTACTGGAAAGTCAGTGTTTTCTTTTATAAATCCAGTGTTTCATTTCCCAACAATCATAAAATATACAGTGAATACACAACAAATTATGTATGTATGTAGGTTTTTGGCCTAGTTTCTGACTCTACCCTGCCTAGTTTTACACTTTTCCTTGCATGTGCCAATAAGCTTTCTTTTTTTAATTGCTAAAAATCTGTTGCAATACAAGTAAATAGTCATAACATCTTGAGAGTGAAAATAAAATACAGCGTTGGGGTGTCCTAATTGTCCCCGGGGACAGAATGACTGTGTCTGGTATCAGGATGTACTCTTGACTTATCACAGCCGTTACTCTGCTTTTACTACTGCGTTTGTGGAACCTGAAAACCAAGCTGAGCTCCAAAAGAGCCAAGGACTTTGTTCATGCATGGAAACAACTGGCATCAAAGGAAATGGTGGAAAGGGGGCTCTGATAATAATGGAGAGTGTTTTGACATCCAGGTTTAAGTAATTATTGGATTTAGATAAGAGGGGAATTCCATCCGATGTGAGGTAAAACAAACAAAATAAGAGATTTCAATTTATTCCACCAACAACAGAAACCCCACTGTAGCCTCAGGGCAGCTGTAGGAAACTCTCCCTACGTCATGGATTTGATCACACATGGAACAAAGGACAAAATGCATGTTGCTACAGCGCTGGAGAACTTTCTAGCCTCCCTGCAGGGTCAGAAATGAATCGTGTTAAGTTTATTGCAGCAAAGAAAAAAGAAAAGGAGAGTTTCCTTCTGTGAATGAGTGGTGACATGTGTGATTCTGACACCAAACCAACTGTGACCAAACTTGTTCCACATCCTCCTAATCTGTGTCTTCTCTAATTACAAATTTTACGATAAAATGTAACATATAATCAGAGGCACTGGTTCTTATTTTTTTCTCCCATATGCAGGCAGAGACAAATACATTTTATGTTGAAGAAAACTTTTAGTTTTAACATGCAGATGCAACAGCCTGTAAATAAATTTTGCAAACTGCACAAACTGCCTTCGCATCTCGGGGGGAAACTGCATTCACGTGCCCAGTGATAATTCTCTTTCTGGCCCCATGCACATGTCATTTCATTCATTGCTAATCAAAAATGATTTGATGCTGTCCATGTTTTTTACTATTGTGCTGTCGTGCTCGTTTGTTTTTACATGTAAATAACTAAGACTCACTGTTCCTACAACTTTCTTTCTTTAAAAGTGTTTTCAATATTATATCTGCACATATTCAAAGGTCAGAAGTAGCAAATTGAAATTCAAAAGTCTCGTAGACAGCATGTGAACTTAGACAGGTCATTCCCAAACTAGTCTGACCTTAGTTTTTCATCGTTTTGGGAGGAAATAGTCCCCCAATATTCTCCTCCAGCAATTAAACATCGTTCATCTCCAGTTTGCTGCAGACAGACACAAGTGTAGTTTGCAGCCTTTAACCACAGACTATGAAGTTTACTGTCTGATAGGATGATGTCTCTCCTCAAAAAACTAAAAATCCTACAGACATTTTCCCATAGCAAGCAGCTCCCCAACTGATTTCAAAAATGTGCGTGCTAACTCTCCACATTCATCACATTTAAAACATATGAGCCATAGCAGACCAGGTGAGTATCTGCGAGTATTTGTCTCAGCATCAGTTAACTCTGGCAGCTGTCTAAAACACCTTCGTTTGTCATGTTATCTCTGGGGAACCTCTGTTTATGGTTTATGGTAGGAATATAGTTTTACAGCTGCCATTAAACATTCCCGGGTTCAGTGAGGCGCATCAATCACCTTAGAAAGTTTGTGGCGTGACGCTGTCGCCATGTCTTGACATAGCTTCAAATTCTGGATGAGACATAACCTTTCCACGTCAAAATGACTTTAACGTTCCCTGTGGACTAAAATCCTCGTTCCTTATCGACATAGCAGCTTCAGTTAAGAAACAGAAGCAGCAGATAAACAAGCTTATATCTTTATCCTTATCTTGTCAAAATAATACAACACTAAAAAGTACTAAAAGCACTAAAAAAAAACAGAAATATATAGAATCTATCAATTTTTTAAAACAAATTTCTAAAATTGCGTATATGTCACGACACAGTTATTCAAAAAAGATCTGTTGATGTTCATCCATCTGGCAAAGGTTGCAAATCCTTGTTGATGTTAATAATCTTGAGTCTTCCTTCAGGATATCACTGAACAATATTGGTGCACATCGTGAAAGCCAGTCACCGTGTAATCAGTGAAACAAGGTGGCGTCGGTACCATGGTTTGTGCCTGCTTTCGCTTCCTTCAGAACAGCTCGCCATCATCGAGTACAAGGAATTCTTATAACAGAAACTGCAGTTGGATCTGTTCCCTAAAGACAGAAAGTGAAAGGTTCATCCAAGTCAACACAGAGGTCTGAGCAACACATCCTGGAGCAGATTCCTCGGATACTGATCAGTTTTCACAAATCATTTTAAACATATACACATGAAATATTAATCTACGTTCATCTGCTAAAATGACTTCTGTTTCTTAATTTTAAAGAAGTAATTATAAACTGTGATGACGCTTTTATTTTTGCAGAAAAATATCAAATGGAACTTTCACAAACTTTCACATTCACTACTAGATCTTCTGCACCAATGATGCTTCTCTTACTTAAACTGTGTAAACTTTTTCCTAAAACGTGCAGTTTTATTCCCATAAATTATGCATGACAGTAAAGTAGTTGTCTGAATCACGACAAATGTGAGGAATCACAGATTTATCATTAATTAACCAAACACTTCTGATAAAATTCGGCTTTATCTTTTCCATCTGTGGAGAATTTCAAAGTTATAAATCCGCCACTGAAACAACACACACCGTATTTAAAAGCCAAAAGACAGTAAATAGGGAAAACCGGTCCGTTGGAGAGAACAAACAGTGTCTCCCCCAGACCTGGCGGCATGCGTGCCTGATAACATCTGTACTCTATCAATGACAGATGGGGTGTGACTGGTGGACTCGAGTTTTTGGGACACATGCGTTTGTTTGTGCGTGTGCATGATGGGTGTGGGGGTAAGACTTAGGTTGAACAAACACTTGAGGTTATCTGTCACAAATGGACTTGAAGCAAACAGTCCGGGACATAGTTTACCAACACTGGTGACCACACTATGAACTTTTTCTTACCTTACAGTTTTATACAACATACAAATGAAGCGCAGCTCCATTTGCATTTTGATTTTAAAGATTTGGAGCTATTCAGAGTTACTGATAAAATTCAGCTGCAAAGTCGTGTTTTCTCTTTCAAAGAATAATGGCTATGGATGTCCAGAACCTGCTCCATTTTGGGAGGTTAATCACCATTCCTACAACCACTCTTGTTGTCTTTATTTTTACTTGAAAAAGATGTAGATGTTTGCAATGAATTGTCACAAAACGGCCTACATGGAGCTGGCCACATCTCAGGAATTTTCTCAAATCATTGTCCAACTTTTAGACAACTTGCACAACTTTAAATCAGTTATGGGAGGGAATTAATCTTCTTGTTGCTGCTGCTACGTCACTGAAGGAGCCCGATCCTGCATGTGACACCTTTTCGTACATCTTGTGACTTGTAGATGCAAAAAAAAAAGATGTTTTCTTTCCAGTTTTGTGAATTATTCTCTTTCAGATCACCAGGAAAAATAAATTGTGATAAATCATAGTCTTTGTGACATTGATATATTTCAATTAGTCACATTTTCTATTTACAATTCCAGTTTGCACAATTTAAAGAGTAAAGGAAGCCCATGTACTGACAGCTACTCCTGTATCCTACCTTTGGGTTTTCCAACTCAAATACTCAGCCTTTAAGAGACTTTTCTACCAAACCTTCAATACAATTTCCTTTTGACATGGTGTGTTTTAATTGAACTTTTTCATTTTTTTTAGATGGACAGATTTCCAAAAAGGTTACTTTAAACTTGATTGCAGATATTACTTTATCCATTCTGTCCCACCAGAAGGTTTATTAAACTTAACAGCACCTGACAGCACCTGAGTGAAGTGTGTATTTTGGTTTACGATGACACCGTCAAATTGACATGACAGGTAAGTATTCGAGAACGGGGGCCTATTTTGAACATCCACAAACCGTTTCTTTCTGTGACAGGTTTTCCAGAGGTGCAAATAAGATGTATGAGTGACTTGGAAACTGTTGAAGAACTCATCTTTTGTTGAGTGAAACACTAGAAGGGTTTAACATACAAGGAAAGATTAGCACTTCGGCTTGTACTCTACTAAGGTGTTGAAATATTTATCCTGCAAAATATTTCCACATTCATTTTTTTTTTTTTATGGAAATGTGAGGGATTGGTTACAGGCAGTGTAAATGAGTAGATTTGTTGAGTATATTTTCTTTAGAGTAAAGGCTTTCAGTGTTATGTGCTCAATTTTTTCTAATACGTAATGATAACCTTTGTACAATTTCAGCCTTTTGACAGACTTTTACTCAAACTGAGTCAGCAATAAAGGGCATTATAAGAAGTAGTCAGTTGGAAAAGTTAATCCCTCCTCTTCTAATTCTGTGGTTTGTTTTTGTAATAACCTATATTCACTATGTCAGTATTTTTTCAACCAAAATGCTGCCAAAAAGGTTAAAATATAATCATGAAGGCAATACTGCGTACCCCCTTAGTACTTCCAGAGGATTTAAAATGGAAAGTTGCACCCAGGTGATACTTAATCATCAGATAATGAATAGTTTTTAGCACGTTTGCAGGAATCCATGAAAGCAGAAATTCTGGCATTTTGCTAGTCTGGGCCATTCAATTGAGTGTAAATACAATGCCAAGAGTGAAAGACATAAGTAATGATTTTAAAGAAGAAATTGTTGCTGCGCATCAATCAGAAAGGTCTATAAAACCATTTCTAAGCAACTGGGAGTTCAATGTTCTATTGGAAGAGATCATTTAGAAGTTGAAAGTATTCAAAACAGTTGCCAATCTTCCCAGCAGTGGATGTACCAGCAAATGTATCCTAAGGTCAGCCCAAGCTCAAACAAACAGAAAAGAACTCAAGATCTATATATCCTATAGGTGTTTTCGTGCATGATCACAGGAAATCACAAGTAAATCTCTCACACATACATATATATATGTATACATAGATGACGTTGGCTGTGCCTGGCAACTCCATCAGCTGAGCCACATCGAAGGAGCTGCAGGGCTGCTGGTGGATGGTAGAATATAGTAGAATAGAACAGTAGAATATTTGGTTTCGAATGTTGTTTCGCTGCTGAAATCAGATGCTGGGTTAGTATGGAGCCTCTGGCAGACCCCAGTGACTCTGATTTGGAAGATCGAAGGATGGATGTAATTCAAATTTGCAAGTTTCACAACAATTAAAAATGGCATAATGTGCAGCGATTTGACCTTTTTGTGATACATAATACCAGCAGCACAACTCCTTAAACTTGCTAGACATTTTGTGAACTTTACTTTCAAAACAAACAGCCTTAGATTTTGAAGATTGGTAGGGATCAGTCACACGATAAACGCAAGCATTGGTATGATAAATGGAAACTGAGCTACTGAGGAATCAGACATTTATAACTTTACAAAGAGAACAACGTAGCTGGGTGCCAATGACTGTATACACTAACATTTTTAGTATTTTATTTTCTACACCTGCAACTGGATTATGTCATAGTAAATGATCAATGGTTTCTGCACCATATTTGTGCTTGGTATTATTTCAGCACACAGGAAATCTTTTCAAGTGAAAGTTACAGTGTATGCGTACGTTTCAGCCCCTTTGTCTTGTTCTTCACCCTTCCCTTGGTGTGGCCCTTCACGTCGTCCGTCAACAAGCCCTAACAGGTTTCAAGTGAGGTACAAATAAGGTGGAGCATTGTTTTATAGTTTAAAGAATAAACCACCCGTGTCGGTGTTTTGTCATTTGTGAGCTGAGACTTTTCTCAAGGCCTCAGAGCTCACGTCTACACCCGCTTTGAAACTTCAGGGAGGCTCATTGTGGGAGATCAGAGCAGCCACTCCAGTTCGCCCTAGGTTATTTAACCAAAGAAAGGCTGGTATTTTCAAGAGTCTTTCAGGGTGATAATACAAGGGAAAACCTAAGAAAAGGGAGCTCAGAAAGCCTTAAACAAATTGGAAATTTGTAAACCATTAAAAAAAAACCTGCTTTTGTGTGTTTAGACAAGAGTAGATTAGCAACCCAGCCCACCTGGAGTTGATTTGTCGTCTTTAGGCGACTCAAACAAAGTTCCTCGCAAGTGTTTTAACATTTTGTGTGTAAACTTTCAAGGCGCGACTAAGAAATAAAGGAGACCAACAACCAATCAATACGCCATGTACGAGGAGTTTAATTTAAAGCAACTTCCTATTCCTCCTTGTTTATGTGGTAAACGTCACTGAGAAGTTGGTTAGCTATTGGAGCATACAACTGTCAGATTTTTTTATTTTTTTTTTACCTTTCTGCAGGGACGTTGGAATCCAACACTATTCAACTCTAACCTCTGTTTTGAAGCCAGAGTTCCAATGACTCATGTTAACCTTATCCCTGACATCACAAACATCAGTGGCAGGAGGTTACCTTACATCAATGTGCTTCAAGAAGACCAGAATGCCTTTTCAGCCTCCAGGGTCACTGTTGATCCGAGGCAGCCACTGTTCCCATAGATTACACCCCAGATAGAACCCTTTAAACTTACATTAAATAATCCCCCATAGAAAGTTGCACGAACACTGCAGTTGACAGCTCAACACAACCTGTCTGCTCTGCAGAGCTCTTTTATGTACATGGAATGAGAAAACCCCAGGAAGTTGTTTCAGGCAGACAGTCTCAGCAGTGCAGATGCTTGCCTTCACCCCTCTGCATGCTTCATGGTGCATTGTTCCCTAGCTCCACGAGTAGGGCATGATGCTGTGGATGGAGAAAGTTCATCACTCCAAATGTTTCTGCATAAGCCTAATAAATGGGATGGATTGGAGCCCAGATGCCAAAACTAAAGTGTGGTTTCTTATAAAATAGTATTTCTTTACTCTCACCACAGTCATGCAACAGTGTTGGATCTGTCCATCCATCTTCATCTCACCCTGGATCACGAAGGACCATCTCAGCTGTTAAGTGATGGGTAGGGTAGACCTGATTCTTCAAAAAGCCACAAATAGACAAAACTTCCATGGACCCTCTCATTCATTCGTTCAGAAAATTTAAACTCACTTGTCAACCTAGCGTGTGTTTTTGGACTGTGGGAGAAAACTAGAGTACCTGGAGAAAACCATTATTGGCATGGGGAGAACATGCAAACTCCCCACAGAAAGCTTAATCCATTTCACATGTGCACTTCTGCCCCAAAGACATTTTCCAAAGGGGGTGGATGTGAAAACGCAAATAGCACAGCTTGATATACACGACTCGGTAGTACTTTATGTGGATAGCTGCAGGTACTGTGTCTTTCTAAACCTCTCAAGGCACAAACAATACATTTAACTTTTTATTTTTTGTTTGTTTCAAACTGTGATTCTGCTACTCTACTACGACACCCAGTGGTTAACCTAAGTTGTATTTTGCATTGCAAGAACTAATTTCTAAGAAAGTTTGAAAAAAATTTTAAAAAGCCTTGTTTCAAGAAAATTACTTACACCAGCAGTGGATGTATATATGTATATATCCAGTGATCCTAGGAGCTCAGTAGTCTGGAGCTTTATGCCCTTGGAAGGGTCATCCAAGAAAAATGACCAAAGGCTGCCCTTTGTCACAGATTCTGTTCAGATCTAGGCGCAGCTGAGGAACGGAGGGGGTCTGTTTTGGTGGCCTCAAAATTGGGTCTCTGCTTTTTGCAGACGACATGGTTCTGTTGGCTTCATCGGGCCAAGACCTTCAACTTTGGCTGGAGCAGTTCACAGCTGAATGTGATGCAGCTGGGATGAGAATCAGCACGAAAAAGGGTGTAGCGTCTTCTCTGAGTCAGGAATTGGATACTGGCCCAAGTGGAGGAGTTAAAGTATGTTGGGGTCTCGTTCACGAGTGAGGGAAGAAAAAAGCAGGAGATCGATAGGTGGATCAGTGTGGTGTCCACAAAGATGCAGATTCTGCAACGATCTGTCGTGGAGAAGAAGGAGCTGAGCTGAGCAAAGCACTATTTACCAGGATTTACCAGTCGCTCCGCATTCCTGCTCTCATCTATGGTCATCTATATTCACCAAAAGAACAAGATCGTGGGTACAAGCAGCAGAAATTAGCTTCCTCAACAGGGTGTCCGGGCTCTCCCTTAGAGATAGGGTGAGAAGCTCAGTCATCCTGGAGGAGTGCAGAATAGAGCCACTGCTCCTCCACATCTTGAGGAGTCAGATGAGGTGTCTTGGGCATCTGGTGAGGATGCCTCCTTGATGCCTCCCTGGTGAGGTCTTCCAGGTATGTTCACTGAGAGGAGACCCTGGGAAAGACCCAGGACATGCTGGAGGGACTATGTCTCTTGGCTGGCCTGGGAACATCTTGAGATCCCCCCAGATATGCTAGAGGAAGTGCCTGGGGAGAGAGACGTCTGGTACTGTACCCGCAACCTGACCTCGGATGAGGCGGAAGAAGATGGATGGATGGATGGATGGATGGATGGATGGATGGATGGATGGATGGATGGATGGATGGATGGATGGATGGATGGATGGATGGATGGATGGATGGATGGATGGATGGATGGATATTTTCCACACTTTGTTTCCCAATAACTTTGGAGTAAAACATGAAACGCAGCCAAAATGTCCTGACTCACACTCTCCTCAACTTATTTATCATTCTGACTGATCTTCAAGACCAATATGGCATCTCAGAGCCAGAACATGAATTATTTCAATAAAACCAGTACAGATGAAGAGTTTTGGTCCTAAGGAAGAGAGCTTTGATTAAATAGTGGCAGAAAAACAAGTTTAACCCTCAGTTTTTGCTGCATTACAATGTAATGACGTGATATGAGTCACCCTGATTAAACCTATTGTGGTTCTTCATTAAAACGATTGTATGCTCCTCTAAAATGAAACAATAAATAAAAAAACCAACTCTTGGCTTTGGTTTTCATATGTTTCATATGTTTTTGAAAGATATTCCAGAATACACTGGACAAGCAAGTTCAGAGCAGAGTAGATGCCAGGAGAGGCCGGCCCTTTTATTATCGAGCTGCTTGCTTCCATGTTCGTTATTATAGTCAAAAGTTTGAAAGGAAATATTAGAGGCGAGCTGGGCAGTATCACTGACCACCTGAGTGCAACGTGGTGGCGAGCTTTCCCTCCAGTTGGCTCCAGATCATTTTTTAAGGAGAAAATCTCTTACTTGTGGATCTGGAGTTGTTATGTCTGTTTGGTACCACAAACATCTCCTTGATTTCTGCATGTCTGTAATTTGCACATTTTTTATCAGAAGAATCAGAATTTCCTACTTGGTGTCATTTTATGATTGTGTCTAGTTTTCCATATATTTTAGCATGTGGCACGACTGACCACACTCGTCTACGATGAGCAGTTGCAGACTGCCCTCTATGTGTCAGACTTGCAACTAAAGTGTCCTCATATGCTCTCAGTTAAGCAGCATTATATATTCATCTGAGAGGTGGGGTTCATAAGTTATATTATAGCTGTAAACATTAAAAAATCCCCGCAGTAAAACACAGTCCAGTGCACCAGCTATAAAAGTCTGGTTCACTCCTTCGGGGCTGTTTTTTAAGAGAGAGAGAGAGGAAGAGAGAGGGAAAACACCCCTGCTGTTTTTCTGAGTGAAAAGAGACTCCCTGCAGTGAGCTGTCAGTGTCCATTAATGACACGCTTCAAAAAGCCTTGTATGCTCAAGAAGTGGACATGCAGACAGACACTGAAGCTCTTCTGTTGCTGTGCCCAGACCCCCTGTCACTGCTCTCTGTCCCTGAGTGGGTCCTCCCCATTCATTTGGCTCACTTCGACTCTGCCATGGGAAACCTCCCATGAGTTGGGTGAACCGTTACACTCCACGACAAGACTGCTAATTAATCAAAGTAACTGTACACGCTCCATCGTCTGCGTTGACGTGACTCCGTTGTGTCCGTTTTATCCATTGAGCCGGTTGTACCTGTACGTAGCCAGTAACTTCATAGAGCCACATAAATGACCATTTTTCTGTTTAGCTGGGCATCTCATTTATTTTAAAGTGAGATAGTCAGCTAGGAATTTGGTTTTTAACTTCAAATACTCAGTCGCAAATTGAATTTTACTTTGAGATTAAACAGCAGTGCAGGAGCCTCCTTTTGACTCTTTTATACAACATTATATTAACAATCAAGACAGAGATAAGCATCTTCCTTTATGCTGTTCTACCATTTCTCCTGTTGTAATGGATTTAATTGTTATGTTTGTTGTTTGTTTTTTTTTTAATTGCGCTCTTGAAAACAAGCTCTTGGTGAGATTTAGCTGATTATATAAAGGCATCATTATGACATAATTCATTCCAAGAAATGCATACCTGATCATTTTCCAAAACCCAAGGGGGTAATTTAACAGTTGACCACAATTTGAGGATAATTCCAAAAACACTTACAATAACAACAAAAGAAGTTATTTGTGGAAACCCTTAAGGGTTTTCATGGACATAATCTGTCTTCCTCTGATCACTTACTCCACCTGCAGAGTTCCAAAAGAACATTGACAAATCCAGTTTTACGCCGGATGTCCTTCCTGCTGCAACCCCAGAAGCACAGGGAGACACACACACACACACACACACATCCATGCTGAACACATGTGTTTTTTGAACTGTGGTAGGAAACCAGAACACCTGGAGAAAAGCCATGCAAGCACGGGGAACCCCAGGAACCTTCTTGCTGTCTTGCTGACCACTAAGCCACCGTGCTGCCCGGGAATCTTAGCTCGCTCTTCAATGGAAGATTTACCAGCTGATCTAAACTGTGTGGTTGCCAAGCTTGAGCTTCTTCCTCAACTTCTCAAAACAGCTGATATCTGGCCACTGAGAGAACCTTCATGTTGGTGTCCTTCAAACTTTAGGATTTTTTTTTTTTTTTTTAATGTTTTGGGTCACTGTCTGGTTGAAACACCCGGTGATGACCTGAAGCTGGACTGACTGCAGATTTCTTTACATTATTCCACTGGAATAATCCCATGGACCTGAACAAGGTTGAGTCAGAAGCAGCAAACCAACCCCACACCATGATGCTTCCACCACTATGTTTTACTGTGGGAAATGTATTTTGCATGTTAAAGCTTTATTACTCACCTCTTCCTTGTCAGTGTAGCTGGAGTCAACTGGGATTGGAGTCCAAAGCTACTTTGGGTTGTTCTTGCCAACAGGTGGGATGGGAGTCTGCAAAAGCAAGATGATGCTTCCTGAAAGTAAATAGATTTTGCTACGAAAGGAAATTCCTTCCATCCATTTTACTCCAATTAATCAAGTTCAAGTTGCAGGCGCAGGGCGCTGGTTAGATCCATGAAGTTTCAGTAATGTATAAACTATAATATAACATTAAGCAATTGGGCCCCACCTGAAGTCCAGGTAGATCCCATTCAGAGTCCAGATGGGCAACCAGGCAGGACCACCATGGAACCAGTGATCAAACCCACGTGGGACCCACCTTGCAGCCCACTCTTGGCTCATATGGGGCCCCCATATAAAATGCTGACTGGGCCATCTCTGTGAAGTGTCTTCATGGTGATTTGAGGGTTTGAAGAGGTCTGCAGAAAGACAGTTCGGCACTTCAAAGGATCCCTGGTGCACAGGTGCGAGGACTGTCACACCACCACACACCACTCATTCATCTGTTCGGCGTACTTGATGGGCCCTCGGGCACCAAGCGACATCTTTACAGTAAATATTACACGTCACTGCTCACACCAGCTTCATTTCATACCCTGACACACACACACACACACGATGTCAGGACTGTGTTTATGAAAGCTGGTGTCAGACATCAGAAATAATGAGATTACAGCCTGCTGGCCACCGCAGTTGCTGTAATAAGTCTCATTATGGTTTATTTTTTGTCTTTTAACACAAAATAACTTGATTGCTGTTTGTTTACACATGTGGTGAAGCCTGCTTTTCATCTAAATACAGACCACATGCATAGAAGATATAAAAAAGCCATTAAAGGGATAAAATAACCTCTTGTAGTTTATGACTCACTAACAAGATTTAAAAATGAAATAGTCATTTTTGGCTCCATTAACCTACACTAAAGACGTCACAGACGTGTGTGTGAAAGCATGATATAGTTTACATGAAGATAAACAGAAATGATGCTAATATGTGAAAAATAATGTTGTTTCTTTGGGCAAATTCAAACATGTTTTTGCAACTTTTTTACCCTCATAAGATGAAGGATGACCAGTGTGGTCTGTTTCTGGCTATTAGGTCCAGCATTTCAGAGCAAATCAGTTCAGAGACTTTTCATCCACTTTGGACCATTACGTTGGAATAAAACCACTTTTAAATCTTCTCATGAAATGATTGTAAATAAAAAGGGGAATGTTTCTGAAACAAAATTCTCCCAACTTTATGGACAACGGTGTAGATTTCAAGATGATTATCTCAAACGTACCTGTCAACTCATCCACCCCACGTGTCCAGAAGCTGGGGTCGCTCTAACGTTTCCAAACTAACACCACATAACCAAATCGAGTGCTGCTCGTTATGCGTTACTAATTTTTGCCAAATTACCTGTGGAGAGTCCAACATTTAAATGTGATGTGGTTGTTTGATGCAGCCTGGCCTACCATACTCCTTCATACCATTTGTGCCACATTCGTACAATAAAACGTACAAAACCAATCACAGCGGGGTGAAAGCAAGCGTTACGCTGTTACTCGTACAAGAGAGTCCAAGAGCCACTATTCAAAACACCAAGATGGGCAGCATGATACGTTTGTTTCTCTCACTGGTCTGACTGCATGGGTATTCAGTGGTGTCCAGAGGCAATTTTTGTTTTGTCTTTTTGTTGTTTTTTTTTTTTTTTGCATCAATATTTACTGCTTCCTGGAAATAAAAGTCAAAACCAGAGGAGCCCGACTAATTCTTTGTAACCAGTGGAAGTGTAGAATAAGATAGAATGTCTGTCTGTCCAAGCGAGTTTAATGCAGCTTTAAATGATCAAAGAGAGGTTAGAGATGTTCTCCTCCAACACAACAGATAACAAACATCTCCTGTATGGATATTGCTTTTGGCTGGATGATGTGACCTGCAAGGTGGCTGAAAACTGACCCTTCTTTTGTCTATGGGTGAGATAACATGATAGGAGAGAATATTGATTTGTGATTTTCTATGCAGCAAACACCCACCTCTCTTTGCCATCGCATATTCTTAATACAGACGCCTATAACATAGTAGTTTCATGCATTTGATTGGTAAATTCAATGTGAAATAAGTCATACAAGTGTCTCATTAACTAAAACAAGCAAATACAAAAAAGAACAGCATTTTTTTGATCATCTGATTACATTTGCAGACTATTTATTTCTTACTGGTTCAGTTACCTTTTATGTTTCATGACTTTGGATGCTGAATTTGTGTAGAATTTGAAAATAAACCAGTAAAAACTGTCTGTTTTAAGTTTATTTGCCTCTCTGGCGACAGCTGTGACAGACCCTCCTGGGACCCTGATCAGAAGAAAGCCGGCTTTGAAAACGAGTGATGGCTGGAGTTCACTGTGGTGTTGATACCCAGATGGTAAAGGATACCTGGGCCTCATATAGCCCACATCAGCAGTTTTCTTCAGCATTGAATGACAGCGTTAACTGCCTAATCTCACAAATCTGCAAAAGGGGGCCAAGTCTGCATTTGCTTTGGACCTTTTGGCAAGGTTTAGCTCTCGCAACACTGACTGTAAGCTAAGTCAAAGCCATCTTGTGACGCTTGAGCTACATCTTATGTATGCAACACCTTTCATAGAAACTTGGAGATCTATCCCACATAAGACTGGTAAATTTAGGCCACAAATGCCCAAAGCACCCCAAATTAGACCTAAATGTTCTTTGCGTGCTAATGCACCACCTTTTCAATGCATTATACTGATTTTATTTTAAGTATTATATGAATGATTTACTTGTAGCTTTCCCTGAGTGAGTCTGGTTCAAACAAATCAACTTCGTATATTCTGGACTTACAGACCTGCATGTGTTGCAGTTGTATTCTGTGGCCACTAGATGGCACTGTGACACTGCATGTTTACTGAACTTGTATACAATCTCCGCTTCTCTTCTCTGTCAGATTTAGAATAATTATAAACTTTAAAACAAACAGGCGCTTGTATATTAGTCGTGCTCTTACCAACTACAGAAAACACACCGAGTACTTTATTTCATTATCCCATGCTTTTTATTTCCGTGTTGTAGGTGGAGACAGCCCCGCTGTATTACGTTTGGGGAAGTTGCTCAATATCGGAAAACGCACATTTCACTGACGCGATAACCAAATATTAATTTGCCATTGTTTTGCTTTTGAGAGCACACTTGCGGGTGCTTAATTAACAATGAATTGACACGCCCGTGGTGTCAACATGACCGTCAGATAAAACCCCAGATCGTCTGCAGACTGGACTCCGTCGGAAAATGGATAGTTCTCTGACTTCCGCTACTTACATTCGCAACATCAGCTACAGTTTACGTCGCAAGTTGTCCGATTTTTTGGACCCCCAAGAAAGGTGGAAAGAGGTAGCCGTGAATATACTCAAGCCGAGCGGGGAGCCGAGGTACTCCCAGCATCATATCAGGTAAAACGGCGATGAACATGAGGTGTTTGTGATTTACAGAAGGATTTGGTGTCATGAATGTCGCATTCACTGCCTGTAGGAGGTTTGAGGGTCTGGTGGCGCAGGGAAGGAGCCCCACTGTAGAGCTGCTCAACGACTGGGGCACCACCAACTGTACAGTGGGGGATCTTGTGGACATTTTGAAGAGTCATCTGTTACTGGCTGCTGCCAGTTTGCTGCTACCAGGTATGATTTAAAAAAAGAATAAAAATGATCATCACAGACTACAATAGATTAGACTCAACTTTCCGGTCACTGCCAATTGTAAAGTTATACCTGTACAACAAAAGCCATGTTCACTATAACCATATAACCAGAAGTGCAAACAGTAGATCAAATGCTGTGGTGTTGATTACACCTTAATGTGATGCATGTGATGCAAAGGCACAATATTCTTTTCCTACACTGCACCTTGATGCAGGCTGTCAGGACACTTTTAGCAGTGCAACAGTAGATTGTACAGAATCTGAGGAGAAATTATGACTTTTTCAGTTTCCCGAAGAAGATCAAGTGTTGCTCTACTTCTTTCTTAACCTGTCTACAGGTACTGAGGGACCAGGAGAGCTCCTCAGAGATGTGGAGGGTAAGGAGACCCACGCATCTTACACATTATGCATTTTGCACAAAAACCAGATTGTACTGTTGTCTTTGGATAGCCTGATAATAAAACAGTTTTAGAGACACAAGACCTTTCTATTATAAAGTGCAGCATATCTTTTGGTTTTCCAGTGACAGCAGAAGAGTATTCATCAGCTGAAACGCGGGAGACCACCTCAGTAAAACCAAATGGCCCCCCTTCGACCACAGTGCTGGGAGAGGCTCGGCCTCCACCTACCAGCTCTACTCTACAGACACAAATACTGTTGGACAGCAGTGAAGGCGGACATGCAGGTGGGGGTAGAATCCACGCACAGTTTTTTATTGCTCTTATTTTACATACTTTTTGAGGTAACTTGGCACAAATGCACCCCCAAATCAGAACAAAGTTGTAAATATCTTTTTTTATCTTTTATCTTTTTTTTTAATCTGCATTTCTTATGCACCTCTGTCTTTTTCTGGTCTGCAGCCGTATATAATTACTTTTTGAGGCAACTTTTCGCTTTATAACGGAAAAAAACAAAGGTGTTACAATAAAAAAAAACAAACCAGTGTGTCATCTTTGAATAATAATATTTGACTGCCCAACAGGTAGGCACACGTTTTAGTTTTTTTTTCACAGCAGAAGTAAGTCCCTCATGCGTGTCCTTCTTTAGGTTTCTTCAGTTTCTTGTTCAGTGATCTGAAGAGGATTACCAGCAACTTTGACGACCGGTCCACGTCAAACGGTGGCAGTCGCCTCGGAGAGGGAGGCTTCGGGACAGTGTACAAAGGTCTGCTGAACGGCAGACCGGTTGCAGTCAAAAAACTTAATGCAGTATGTGAGAATATCTTTAAAAAATGCATACACTGTCTTTATCAGCTTGTATATATTATGTTAAAAAACAACTAAATATCTCACTCAGATGGATGACATGCCAATCGACAAGCTGCAAGTTCAGTTTAATCAAGAGATCCAGACTCTGCAAGTGTAAGTTTAATACGTATCAACTTTATCCAGCAGTATGATAAATACGCCCTTCATGCTTTTATCACAGGTTCTGATTAAATAATTTGTTCCACAGGCTCAAACACGAGAACCTGGTAGACATGGTGGGATTTTCCTGCGATGACGAGCAGCTGTGTTTAGTGTACGCCTTCATGGCTAACGGATCGTTGCTGGATCGACTGGCTTGCTTGGTGAGGCCCGTGTCCTACAGACATCCTGCCCTCACATCCTTGATCCTCACACAGAGTTGTCTTGTATGCGGTTGTCCATGCAGGATGGAAGTCCTCCACTCTCCTGGCGACAGAGATGCTTGTTGGCAGAAGGCACAGCTAGAGGTTTGGAGTATCTGCACTGTAACCATCATGTCCACAGAGATGTTAAAAGGTGTTTCCAGATTATTAACGCTCTTTAAATACTGCTGATGGTCAGATGAGTTGGTTGGTAAAAAGGTGGAAATGTGTGTAATGATTCCTTTAACTTGAGCAGAAAGAGGTGCTTTTTCAATCGGACATGCTTGACGCTTTTCCCCTTTTTGTATCTCCTGACTTGTTTAGTGCAAACATCCTTTTGGATGAAAATTTTGTGGCAAAAATCTCAGACTTTGGGCTGACCAGAGCGTCGGCCAAGCGCACGTCAACAACCATGATGACGGAGAGGATTGTGGGTACCCGCGCTTACATGGCGCCTGAGGCGCTCAGGGGAGAGATCACCCCGAAATCTGATATCTTCAGCTTTGGAGTGGTAGGTTTCCTGCAGACACCCGTAGAAAGACACGTGCACACACGCACGCGGATAGGGATCACTCTGCAGGTTATTTAAAGGTACACTTCCTCTAAACAAATACTCTTAAAAAACCATAATCACAATTATTTTAGTCAATATTGACCAAACCGACTGTTCAAGCAGTCTGTATCATATTTAATATATATATGGGAGACCTCTGTACCACCCCCCCACAATCAAAACAATAAAAAAACAATAGTTTTAGGCATTGAAAAATGTCTAAAAAACAAAAGAAAAGACTTTTATTTATCCCACCAGTGGGAAAATTACCTGATGCAGAAGCAAAGACAAAATTATCAAAAGTAGGATCAAATATGCAAAAAAACCCAAAATAAACACGATAGACATTTCTGTACAAAATATAGAAGTATGTAAAAAGTATATAAGCAAGAAAGGAAAATGATGAGGGTCATAAATAAAGATGTACATAAACCAAATAACTTAATCTGTACAAAAGTGAGAAAAAATGTACATAAGAAAAACAAACATCCCCATGGATCCACGATAAATAAAATTACCCAGTTTTTCATAGAGATGCAAAAAATACCGTATTTTGCGCACGAAAAGACGCACCGCATCAAAAGGCGCACCTTCAATAAATGACGTATTTTAATTATTTTTACATATATAAGGCGCATCGCATCATAAGGCGCACCTTTAATAAAACGCTTCGCATAAGGCGCTAAAGTAGAGGCTGGAGTTACGGTGCGTTATGCATCCATTAGATGCATAACGCATCCATTAGATCAGGGGTCGGGGACTTATGGCTCGCGAGTCACATGTGGCTCTTTTGACGACTGCATCTGGCTCTCAGATAAATCTTAACTTATATTCCTTAACACGATATGTAAGAAATAATTCCGCTGGAAATCACAGTGTTAAAATAACGATCACACTGTAACTTAGAGCTTTAGCTGCTTGGGCTGTTTCCGCAGAGATTTTGACTCTTACAAAGATCATCGCTGTATGAAACGATGCCACACTCTGTGATATTTCCTGACAATAGAACGCTAGTCACGCACAGAGAGAGAGTGTGTGTGACATCCTCACTGCAGAAAGGATCTGTGTTCACACAGACACAACAGCGCTGCTTACCGTAACTGAGACCTGTATGCGTTTTAATACTGGGCCATATACAAGGCGCATTGTATTATTAGGCGCATGATCAGCTTTTGAAACGATTGAAGGCGTTTAGGTGCGCCTAATCGTGCGGAAAATACGGTAGTCAATTTAAAAACAGTTTAAGACAAAAGTGGGAGTGTTTTTGATTTCACTTTATAATAAACACTTCAAAAGAGAAATGAGGACTTCCGGCGTATTTCTTCATATGTCAGACAGCACATCATTTCTCTGCGAAGAGGCCTGATGATGCCAGACATCAGCGCAGAATGGCCAAACTCATCAAAAAGCGACAGTGACTCCCATGAGAACTCATTACAACTAAGCGATGGGGAAGACCGTCACACATGCAGATGTGCAGATCGAAAGGCAAAAGGCTCTGCAAGCCGGTACCAGATCGGTGAACCTAACGCAGTGGCTGAACAGAAAGGCATACAGCCTTTCTGTTTTTGAAAGTAGAGCTCTATTTTGTGGATCATCACTATTTTCCGCCTAAAATGTGAATCCATGTGGCACGTTATTATTTATCCTGAACATCTGACAGGCTGATTGGACGAGTCACCGGTGGAGCACTTTCCTTCTCCATATTTCACTATGCCTGCGACTTCCTAAGTAGGAAGAAGCAGGTGTAGAGCATGCGTGGACATTTCAGTTTGTACAGCTGATAACATGCCCTGTATTTACAATTAGTCTGATGGTTTCAGCAAAGCTGTGTGGCACATGATGAAGTAATAAAGGTTCGCTGTTTCCTAAACTCTGGTAATTAACCGCATCTACCTGCCGTCCACAGGTGTTGTTAGAAATACTGTCTGGACTCCCGCCAGCTGATGAAAACCAGGAGCTTCAGTTCTTGGTAAGCTGCACAAAAGAGGCTTTCACCCAGTATCTGCTCAGCTAAGGTTTGTCAGTACGGCCTAATAAAGGCTTAATAAAGCGCATATTGACAGTTAACCTAACCTTTTATCTGAACTGCTCGTATCCTGAGTGCTCGAATCCAATTTTGGAAGGGTGTGGCTGGTTTAAAAAGAATGAATCCTAAGTGGTGTTTGTTTTATTTTTCCCCTCTCGTCTAGATGGACGTGAGGTATGATATTGACGATGAAGATGAAGAGCTGACTCTGCAGGACTTTGTGGATAAAAAGATGAGAGACTGGGAGATGAGCCAGGTGGAGAGCATCTACTGTTTGGCTTCTAACTGCCTCCATGACAGAAAAAACAGACGGCCAGTCATCAAACAGGTACATCGAGGAAAGATGCTGGGAGATGTTCAACTGTGAAAGGCCAACACCGCGTTGGCACCTGCACTGCTTTCTGTCCATGAACCACGTGTACCCAAACAAAGAGCATACATCCCCTGGAAGGACCTTCCCCTCAAACAACACATGTGCTTATTAATACATTTATAACTTATTTTGTACTTGAAAGGTTTTAGGTGCTTAAATTCTTAAAAAGCAAGTCTCTTTAAGCAGCGCTGACGTCTGCGGCAGGAAATACGTTTGATACTCATCTCACCTTTTACATGAACTATAAAACACTGAAATTACCCGGTTAGGGGAGAAAAGCAAGTGTAATTTAATTTCCACCCAACTTTGCATCACTGCAGTTTGTCGTACCTCAAACGTGAGTGGCAGGGTGCTGTAACAGTGCTGTCTTAGGTTTTTGATAAAGGATCCGTGCACTAGGGGGTACAGTGTGAGGGAAAAAAAAGTAGAGGAATGCATGCAAATGGTACAAAAAAATATATATAAAACTCCAGATTCACTGCTAGAAGGCATCTGAGCTCCTTTGGTATGCCCCCAAACTGCTGACGATAGCATTACTCAATTTTATGCAACTTACACGAAATTTAGTCTGTATATGTAATTTTCGTAACACTTTATTCTCCACAACTCGTGTAAGAAAAAGCTTCCATGTCTTTCTTTTTTTGCCTGTGTAGGTTGTCTGTTTCTGATGTGAACTTTTCTGTCCCAACAGGTCGTCTCAGAGATTCACAGCGTTGTCAAAAGCGTTTTACTGGACTCTCAGGCTCAGGCTTAAAACCTGCCCGAGAAGAGGACACCTGAACCCAGAGCAGCACCCGGACTGACACATTTATCTCTACAGCAGTTTTAAACACTTCACATGAATGTTTCTTAACACGGACTGTGAAAATACTGATCATCAAAATCTGCTCCAGTTCTGACAATATATTAATTTTGATATGATTCGCCGTGAGGCAAGTATCTTTAGGACTTTGCATTAAACTCGTTCTTGTCTCAATGCTGCTTTGCATTTGATGTGACTCGAGGAAGAGGGGAAAAAAAAGAAAAGGTGTGATTTTAAATATTTTATTTTTCTTCTTTAAAAGATTTGTAAGAAAACAAATAAGACCATTGATGATTTTTTTTTTCTCTATAATGAAACTATGAATATAAAGGGTTTCTTCCCTTTACACATGAGGTGAGCTTAGTACTTTGCCTAATATTAATCAGTAGACCAGTGGAGGTGGCAACATGTTGATCGAGAGACTTAGTAGTATTCCCTTTCCTATCTGTAGCTCGGCAGTCCCTAGTTTCTGGGAGCCAGCAGAGTTTCAGTAGCTTCCTCTTCGTGAAATCTGAGATGTATTGGTGTAATATTTCTGGAAGCCCCAGATCTTTCCACTGTAATCCTCACTGAAGTTCAAACATTCATCACAACAGACCAGACTGTTTCTTAATCATAGAGCATCACACAGCTACAATATGTACATTTACAGCACTTGCATAGAAAAATAAGTTTCTCAGCAGATGATTTCTCATGTAAACCACAGTTATATCAAAAAAGAAGTCAATTTTCCAATATAAAATGCACTGTTAAACTGAATGGATAGACACAAGTGGGATAATCATCATCTTTTCTGCTTTGGAGCACCTCATTGTGCAAACAGTAGGAGACAAATCTTCTACATATTAGACACAGAAACATTAATTAACACAGACTTAAGGAATGCAAGTTAAGAATTCAAGCATGTGAACTCAAAATTGGTACTTATATTGGCGCAAGTTCACATTAGTTGCACTAGCATTATTATTCGTTTCCTTTTTTAAAGTGTCAGAGCAGAGCTGGCAACAATGTAAAAACCTCATCTTTGACTTTGGGCCCCTTTGAACGAGTTTTTTTTTTTTTTGGTGAATGCACTAACATACATAAATATGCTTCCATTTGGCAAGCTACAAATGGAAAATCTGAAATGTGTCATTGCTCAGTTGTCCTTGGCGTGCATAGTTGGCTCTCTGGGGGAAACTCTGGGAATTTGAGGTTGTTCTCTTTTTCTTTTAAACAAAGCATGTCAAATAAGACTCCCCTCCTCCCCATCGCAGGAATGTTCCAGGTGGTGGAGGTGGTGCTCGGGTGCTGAGGTCTGTTTAATCTTCCTCCTCTCCCTCGGCGGGTGGTCGGGTGATTCGACGACCACCCCTCTTTCCAGCAGGGCCCTTGGGCTTCGCAAAGGCCTGCTTGTGTGCGTGCTGCTTGGGATGCACCCCCTCGTACATGTAATCGCTTGTCAGTTCATCCCCATTTTCAATTTCCAGCTGGGAAACAAAAGAAATGTATAAATATGTTACCCAAATACTCCACCTCCTGCTATGCGGGACTTACATACAGCTAAGAAACAACTTTTAATGTATTTTACGCTCTAACACAGGATTCCCAAGAAAATCAACATGCAACCTGATTACAACTCTAGTCAGTGGTAAAGATCCTTCTTCATCATCATATCATCACTTAAGATACTTTTTATGTCACAGTTACAATGTAAATTGGTTTACTCCAAGTCAACAGCACATAAAACGGCTTTCGTGATAGTTCATTACCTTTTTCTCAATCTCAATCTGGAGTTTGTCTTCCACCATCTCAACCAGGTTATTTTTGCAGCTGGAGTACAGCATCCTCTCTCGGATGCTACAGTTGTACCCTGGCATCGAATAAATGAAGACTACAAAAGAAAAAAAAAAAAAAGACAAGGAGGGGAGAAAATATGAAGCAAGCAACCCTGAAAGCATGAAAAACTAGCACAAAAAGAAGAAAGGCTTCAGAGGATGCTCACAGCAACTCACCTGTGGACTCCAAGTAGTCACCTTCGTGGGAATGTTTGTAGAGGAAGAAGTGGTAACGAGGAGAATCTTTAGGGATTCTCATTGGCAGGTCTTTCAGCTCTGTTGGCTCAGTGTTGCACAAGCAAATCTTCTCATTTTCAGCATCTATTTTCTGTTGACAAAAAGGACGGAAAAGCTAAGATACATATGGATGGAGATATGTAGCATGTCCACACGGAAACAGCACAAGGGGAGAGGTGGTCACGTTCACTACTCGCTGCACAGGTGAGTGTTCCCTTTCTGATCCCTACTGGGATAATACCTGTAGAACCATCCTGATGTCGTCTGTGGAAACAAAAAGCTTGTGAACCCCTTAGATTGGAGACCTGGAGTCCCATTAATAAAGCAAACCTAAAGGTGTGGTTTTGAACTCCGACTTAAATCAAACATTTTAAGTTTGTCAAGCCAGGATGACTCCAAAAGCTCAACATGAGCATCACGCTGTGAGGAGTCTCAAAGGCGTAAAGAAACTAACCACAAGTAACAGCTAGAGGCTTGACGCCGCCGCCGGAACTGGAACATCTGTTTATGAGTCTACACACGTCGTTGAACTGGCAGGATGTCTGCTGCAGCAGCACGCTCTGGAGAAATCTGCAGCTTTCATTCCTGTCCACCTAAAACGTCCTAAAGAGCACTGTGACAATCCACAACGCAATTTCTGAATATTCAGCACTACGTGTGGTGCAAAAAAGGGCGGCATCTTGCCAACATTAACGCATCATCTCAACAGATGAGTACGGTGTTGGGAGCACCGGGACTACTTTGAGGGGGAAATTAATTCTCCAATATACCAAAATGTCCTGAAGGACAATGTTTGCTGTCTGAAGCTTAGAAGTTGAGTGATGCAGCAGGACAGTGAGCCTAAGAATTAAAAAGTTAATCCACCACAAAAAAGATGCTGTGGAACGACGACGAGAGAGCGGTTCGCACCGGACATCCAACAACTTTGTGTGAGCTGAAGCACGTCTGTAAATAGGAATGATCCAAATTTCCCTCTGAACGTTGCGCAGGTCTGATCCAGAACTACCAAAAGTGCACAATAACTTAAACCATTTCATTTAGGTTTTAAGATTAGATTAAGATTGTTTAAGGCATGTGCCAAACAAGAAAAAAATAAACCATAGAAATTGATTCCTTCAGTCAAAGAATTATGATTTATTTAACTTGATGATTGACGATTGGCCGTGGCGATCCTTGAAGGGGACAGGTAAAAGGAAAAGAAGCCTGAAAGCAGAGAAGTGGAGATTTGCAGGCATATACGAGTGTTTACGGCGCTCCCAAAACATCTGTAGTACCAATACTGACCAGATTCACCAGTGTGACGACACAAATCTGAAGTCTACGGTCACTAATGTGACTCCTAAATGGTTGATAATAAACTTTAAGGGTCCTAAAGTAGAAAACGAGAGCTCATCCTTGGCAAACAGACGCTGGGCAGCCACCGGCAGCTTTGAGTAGTGAGAGCGACGGAGCGTTTTATCGAGTTTCCGAGAGCAGTTTATAAGATATTTACGTCTTTTACTAATGTTTCTGCTCTCTGCGTCGCTCACAGCTTTTTAAGCTGTTGTATTTACTGGCGTCGATAAAAGAAACATGAACATTATTCCTTTAAAAAGTCTTTACATTAACTTTAGGTAAGCAATACTTATATATATATATATATATATATATATATATATATATATTAGTTGACTACTAATTTAAGTAACGCTCATCAATTAGAAGAAATCAACCGTATTTATAACGCTGTAAAGTTACACTGTGAAGCTGCAATGTAGTTACACCATTAAATTGAAAACTGGGAAAATTACAAGGCAGGTTGAAAGAAATTTACAAAAGCACATTAAGTTAATTAACATTTTATAAACCACAAGTGGGAAGTTACAAATGGGATTCTTACGACAAGACTTTAATTATCATTTAATAAATAAAAGATCAACATAACCACAGAGTCAAACTGCGAACCAAAGGCCCGTTTATAAATCAGTTCAGAAGCAGCGCAGAAGCTCAAGTCCAAGTCGGCAAACAAAGGGGACAAAGCGGGACGAAGCTTTAACGCTGCCACAATTATTCCTTTGTACTTTGGACTGATCTAATCTTGTGACAAGATGCCTCTGAATTTTAATGAGAAATTTTGAAACAAAGCCTTTTTTGGGCAAAATGCGTAACACATTGTGCTGATCTGGAAACGATTCACAACCTAAATAAATATATAAAGACATTTGTCTATATATATATATAATATATATAATATATATTCATATTCTGGTCCACTCATACTTTGTTTTTAAGGACTCACCAGTTGAACGTAGTTGACTTTCTTCTCCCTAAAACGTACAAGTGCATCAGCAGCTTCTCTCTGGATTGGGAAAGCCACTCCCTGCAGCGTCTGCTGCTTGGTGTCCACACTGATGTCCGTCTGGACCTGAACACATCACGAACACAGTTAAACAGATATAAACAGATGCATACGAATACACTAAATTAGGCTGATAGAAACACATACTAACACATCATCATGTGAGGAGGGGACAATACAATATTCCTTTTGAGCCTCGACAGGTTTCCACTCATGGTTTCCGTCATTAGCTTGTAAAAAGATTTACACATCCACAAGCAGATTGAATGCGGGAACATGAAAACAGACGAGGTGGCGATACTGAAAGCGACAAGTCACCTCCACAAATTACACAGAGAACTAGAAATGCTGGAAGGATTACACTGATGGATTGCATCTATTTTTAGAGGCCTGTTTTCATAAAATGAAATGCCGCACAAACATTGAGCCTCTGATGTAGCTACCTCGCCTACCAAAAAAAGGATTACAGGTCTCTCATCCATCTGCTCAGCAAAACAGCAGCCAGACTAATGCATGGCAAATTCTAAATAAATAAATTAAAATTAAAACATCTTTTCCATGGCATCTTTTTCATCTGGGGATCAGGGATTAATGTTATATTATCTGCCTCAACAGTTGTTGAAGTAAGACCGTGAAGAAGTCACTTCCCATTTGCACTGCCGCTTTTAAAATCAACCACACTTTGGAGAGGGATGCACTACTCAGAGGACTTCCTTATAAGGTAAAAAGATGCTTGTTTATGTGGCAGCCTGGGAGGGCAGCATTTATAGCAAATTAAAAAAAAAAAAAAAAAGATGTTAAGCAGAAAAGGAGATAGGTTACTCGAGTTCAAATGTTAAATCATCCTAAAAGCCT
The DNA here is from genome assembly GCA_014839995.1 of Xenentodon cancila. Classification (NCBI taxonomy): domain Eukaryota; kingdom Metazoa; phylum Chordata; class Actinopteri; order Beloniformes; family Belonidae; genus Xenentodon; species Xenentodon cancila. Next base: position 26,813,653 of record CM026199.1, read on the forward strand.
GAAAAGTGGAACTTTAAATACTGCTTTCCTAAATTTCGGTCCCCTCCAGTGTGTCTGATGCAGCCCTACAGCCCTTCACATCAGCAGGTTAAACAGTGGAAATGACATCAGCAGCACAAAGCGGCTATCGCATTACACCATTTCTCTTCCTTATCTCAACGTAGGCAAAACACCACGATAGATCTGACATGTGCCCCGTGCAGAATCACTGCCCAACTCTCAGGTACAGAGCACTTCCATTTGCATGTAGATCTCAACATGGAAATTTGCTCTTTGAATGCTCATATTAAACCTTTCTTGAGCCACTTTGCTGATGAGAAATGAGATTTAAAAAATGCCAACAGTACTTTTGATGGATGCAGGGGCGTGAGCTCTACAGGCCCAATAGATTCACATCTGCCAACATCCTGCTGTTCTAATACATCAGCATCTTTGAGACCGTTTGATACTGCCAGACAAGCAGATGGACATTTGCTGCTGACATTGTGCTCTTGGAAGGCTGCACTGCTGGCCTTCATTGATACCCCACTCTCATTCTGGTGGGATTTGCAAACACACACACGCAAGAGGAGATGCGATAAGGAGTGCTGCTGCTGCAGGATGAGCTAAGCTATTTTTATTTACCACAGAAGCCAGCAGAGCACAGATGACTTGGTGTCATCTCCTATCAAATCTGAAACAGAGAACGACCATAATCCACATCCACTTGGACACCTGGAGCCAACAAACTGGTGCTGGAATGACTCAGACCAAGAAACGGCAGTGTAACATTTCCTCAGACGGAGGTGCTGAGGATGAGCCAAGTGTTTACCTCATTGAGTTTAATCTGTCTCAGTTCCTCCTCTGCAGCAGTGAGGGGCAAAGGAGCAGCCTGTGAGGTCAGGTACTTCCTGTAACCGCTGAGGTTCAGATCATCCTGGAACCAGAAGTGGCAAACACACAATCATCAGCGCAGAGTGATTTTCCAGCACTACAGCAGCTTTACATTGTAATGTTTCTGACAGCTGTTTTTTTTTTTTTTGGGTGGGGGTCATTCAGACAGATGAGGTCCACTGACAAAGTGAAGCTGTACGACCAACCTTTGTGGTCCCAAATATCTCGTCCTTGATGTGCCCTCCTCCAAACTCTTTCTTCAGTGTTGCTCTTGTAGCAGCATACAACATTTTATGTCGCACCTGTAAAGGAAAAATGTGTAACTACGTTTCTATTTCGAGCAGAATTGAGATTCAAAGAGATTAAAAAGAATTTATTTTTTTTGCATTTTGCCAGCTTTTTAATATTCATTATGATTTCTGACGAAAATCGTTTTAATACGGCGTGGATTTCTGTTACGAACCCAAATCTGTGCTCCAGCTGCACTCCCACCAAAACTGCCAGATTATGCGTGTGCACATGTTCTGCTTGCACAACAATCAAGGGCTCAAATGCGACGGATTTAGGAATCAATTTTGGGTGATGTTCGTATGATTTCCATCAGAAGAATTTACCCTGAATATAATCTGGGTCCTACTTAGTCAAAGAACATAGTACAAAATAATTTAAAATAAATTAAAATCATTGCATTAATTGATTCTAAATTGGTGACTGTGTATACTCGGAGATGTTGCGCGTCTTTAAAATCTGCCTTTTATACTGCCGATGCAGAAACGTAGGAAATGTGGCTCCTAACAATCACCTGTATTCCCTTCATTTAAATGTTTATTGATGCATTTCCTGCAATAAAACTTTGACCCACTTGTGAAGATAAAGCTCTACGGTACAACTAATGGTCACAAACTGATGTTAGGCTACATTACTGTGGCCAACATCACAGGATTACTCAAGCCGTGTCCTGTCAAGGCTGCTGCATTGGTCTATCAACATCTGTCTCATCCTCATCAGGGTCACAGTGAGAGCTGGAGCATATCCTTAATGCCATGCGGCGAGAGATGGACTATAATCTGGATTGGTGACTAGTCCATCACAGGACAGAAGCAAATGTGGAAAATAACCATCCACTGCAGCAGCATACCATTATTGACTATGCAATGATTCTGCAACTTCCAGGCATGCCTGAACCCGATGCGCTGTGCTTTGAGCTGCGGGACAGGAATGTTAAGCTTGGCTATATAGCCTATAAAAGGAGATTTTAACATGATTATGCTGTGCAGTTACAGAGCTGCAAATCTCCATCTGCCACTCGTCTCCTCTTATTTCTCCTGCTTATGCAGAAACCACATTTGTTTGTCTACTCTGAACTGCAACAACTCCACAAGTCATTTATCGAGCTCATCAATGACTAAGGTGACATTTTACGAGGCAAAACTGCAACAAGACAAAGACAATGCCAAGGAAACAGCACAGCGTGAACACAAGTGCGACTTTCTGATCTAAAAAACAGAAACTGAGTGACTTCTAAGCCAGCGATGAAGTGTTGAACACCATAATCTACCCATATTTAGAGGTCGGTTGGGGAGTAATGAATGAACACAGACTCGAGCTGCTTTGATGTGGGAAACCCCACCCGTGTGACGTCCAAAGCAGAGCAGAATACAAGCCATGAAGAATGAAAAGCTGTTCATTACAGCACATGTTTGGTTTTCTTACAGTAGAGTGGTCCGGTGACCAGGCCAGGAGGATCCATTCATAGCCTTGGTTGTTAGTGGAGTCCAGCCGGAAAAGAATATAGCAGGGCACATCATCATCAAGGAGGGGCAGCACTAAGGAGTCATACTCCTGGTCCCACTTCTTTGATGCTTTCCTGGTGCTGCCCAGAGTCAGCTGCTCTGGAAAGCAGATGTGTGCAGTCGAAAGGTTAGAACTGCATGGATTATTTTGTCATACAGCCCTGGCAGATGTTTGGACAGAAAGGCGACATGAGGGTTCTCTTAGCAGAGCCAGCAGGAAACAAATACCAGGACTGTGGGACACTGCTTACCGTCCTCAATGACAATCTTTAAGACTCGATATTCATCTCCACTCCTGGCACTGGCGAAGATATCCTTTACATCATTCCCCGCTGGAAAGAGACGGAAGAAAGAGGATCAGTATCCCATTTAGAAAAAGAAAAAAGATGCATAATACTCTCTCTCTATTTCTATCTATATATTTTTTTTAGATGTTGACAAAATTTCCAGAGATATTTTGCTCTTGTTTACATAGCTCACAATACAGCACAAAAGGTCTCTTTTCAACCAAGCATTTACTGCTGTGTTCATATCAGCTGGTTATAGGGAGGAAACTGAATCTGTCACTTTTTCTTTTCTTTTTAAAAAAAAAAACATTGAACATGCCTCTTCTGAAACTGGTGTAACAGCTTTGCACTACCCGTTTTAGGAATATACAGCAGAAACAACCTGGTGTGAAGTTCAAAGCTGGATAAAAAAAAAAAACTGTAAAAATGTGGTGTGTCAGCACCCTGCAGATCTGATCAGCTGTTAAGTGCGAGTTTCTGTTGGTAGAGACTCTCTGCTACCACAACTGTCTCTCATAACACACTGAACTTTTTTAACAGTATTATAACGAATATTTATCTTTCACTATAGAATATAATAAATATATATGTATATAGCTGCAAGCAGACATGAACAAGAAGAGCAGCTCCGCTGACATTGAAGGGCGCGTTTAAAAGCCAACACCTCCCATCCGCTCCGCTCCAACCTGGGGGGGAATCTGGCTTAAATACAGACTAAAAAAAAAACCTTTCTGCGTAGCCGCCCTGTAAAGTAGCATGTCAGACTTTCGACCACATCAATAACAACAAAGGTTAACGTCAGTGCGGTGATGAGTTCAACCACCGGCAGGAACCGGGTCGCCGCTGGTTCCGAGGAGGGAGTCGCCCATCCAGTCGGAGCCCAAACTAACCTGACAGGATGCCAGCTCCGCGACAGAAACCCCCCCGAAGCACAGCACACAGAAGGAACTTTGAACCCGTATCGTTTCGGTGGCTTGTGAGTTCGTGAACTTCTCTTAAATGGGTCGTAAACGTGCCGGAACCGAACCGCGCGCCGCTGCATCAAATCACTGTAGCACGGAGCTAGTTAGCTAGCCGCGGCTAGCGCACCTCACGTTAGCTTCTCGTTTAAAAATAAACTCCTAAAGATCGCGCGAGGAGGGCGCAATCAAACAGCGGGACGGATACACATGAGCATATAAAGGCAGAGTTAGCGGAGGCAGGACGACGCGTGTACCTTGAATGCCCGTCTGATGTGACATCGTGTCTCCGGTCGGACAGAAGATGAAGCAGCTGATCGGACGAAGGCAGAGAAGCAGGAAGTGGACAACCAGCGAGGCCCGCCCAGCTCTGTCGTCATAGCCATCCGAGAGTCACGTGACAACGCCGCCCGTGCAAGAAATGAGGCTCGGCAGGTGTCGGTTGGGTATGGCTGGCCCAAGGACGCTGATGTGAAGTTCATTCGTAAACCGCGCTTATCCTGGTGTTGCTTTGCAGAGTGGCAGGTGCAGCAACGCCGCAGCAACGCTGCCAAACACAGAAACACAGTCCAGACAGTGGCAGAAAGTGTGTGTCATCTTCTAAGACTGTTTCTGAAGCAATAATTAACCATTCTGTGAGCAGCGGTCCTCGTGGGGTTTAAAGTCTGGTTCTGATGAGGCAGACTATCATTTTTGTGGTTCTGTTAAGAGTCAGGCTAAGGTGAAATTGTGGCGAGGTTAGGGTTGGACATAAACGGGCAGGGTCATCTTCTAGTGTCTTAGCTTAGATTTAGAGTCTAAGACCACGGTAAAACCCAGATGAACCGTCTATCTGGGACAATCCTCTCATACTGCTCAGCAACATGTTGCAAGTAGGAGAAAGAAACAGGAAAACGACTGGAACATGTCCACCTCATCTCAGTCAAAGTGAGCAGAGGCGACCTGCTTCTTCAGCCGATCTAAGTCAGAGGATCTGCTGGCAGACACATGCAGGGGAATATCTTGTTTAAGATGTAATTTCAGGGGCAAAATTTGAAATGATCGCTGTTTTTCGCAGACACTGGATTAGGACAAACTGCCAAGTGCTTCTTAAAATTTCTACTGTGACACGACCAATGATGACGTGATAACAGTCGCTAAACTGACTGCCAATCACAAGGCTACACCCCATACGCCACATACGCCACATACGCCCCATACGCCACATACGCCACATACGCCCCATACCCCACATACACCACATACACCCCATACACCACATACACCACATACACCCCATACACCACATACGCCACATACGCCCCATACACCACATACCCCACATACACCACATACACCACATACACCCCATACGCCACATACGCCACATACGCCACATACGCCACATACGCCCCATACACCACATACCCCACATACACCACATACACCACATACACCACATACGCCCCATACACCCCATACACCACATACACCACATACACCCCATACGCCACATACGCCACATACGCCACATACGCCCCATACCCCACATACACCACATACACCCCATACACCACATACACCACATACACCCCATACCCCACATACACCACATACACCCCATACACCACATACGCCACATACGCCACATACACCCCATACCCCACATACACCACATACACCCCATACACCACATACACCACATACACCCCATACCCCACATACACCACATACACCCCATACGCCACATACGCCACATACACCCCATACCCCACATACACCACATACACCCCATACACCACATACACCACATACACCCCATACCCCACATACACCACATACACCCCATACGCCCCATACACCACATACAACACATACGCCACATACAACACATACGCCACATACACCACATACGCCCCATACGCCCCATACGCCCCATACACCACATACACCACATACACCACATACACCACATACACCCCATACCCCACATACACCACATACACCCCGTACACCACATACACCACATACACCCCATACACCCCATACACCACATACACCACATACACCACATACGCCCCATACACCACATACAACACATACAACACATACAACACATACGCCACATACGCAACATACGCCCCATACACCACATACGCCACATACGCCCCATACACCACATACAACACATACAACACATACACCACATACGCCACATACGCAACATACGCCCCATACACCACATACGCCACATACGCCCCATACACCACATACACCACATACACCACATACACCACATACACCCCATACACCACATACACCACATACACCCCATACACCCCATACACCACATACACCCCATACACCCCATACGCCCCATACGCCTCATACACCCCATACGCCCCATACACCCCATACACCACATACACCCCCTACACCACATACACCCCATACCCCCCATACACCCCATACGCCCCATACGCCTCATACACCCCATACGCCCCATACACCCCATACGCCTCATACACCACATACACCCCCTAGACCACATACACCCCATACCCCCCATACACCCCATACGCCCCATACGCCTCATACACCCCATACGCCCCATACACCCCATACGCCACATACACCCCATATACCACATACGCACCAATTTAACCTTAAAGTCTATAGAGGGAACCAAAATTATCCTTTGTGCTGCTTTAAACCAGATGCAGGTGGGTTTTTAACACAAATCTTAGCCATTCATATACCTCAAGGAGACATGTAACTTATGCTACGCACACATTTTGTCAATATTTGCCCTTTTTAGGTTTTATATATATATATATATATATATATATATATATATATATATATATATATATATATATATATATATATATATATATATATATATATATATATATATATATATATAGTGCATTATTTTTTCAACAGGATCATTACACTGAGGAATACACATGAATGCAAAAATGGTTTGTGCCTCCTTGAGACCTTTATATTCTTGGTTCTCTTGGGTCTGAATCTTCATTCAGGGAACTTGCATTTAAATTGTTCTATCAGGATGTGTTATTCTTTCGGTTGAATGTAGTCATGCTGTCTCCTATCCATTCATTATCTGATTGATTATTTAACTTTTGACTGAAACATGCTGCTCATAGTCCTCCGTTTGACATCATGGATAGCTATTGAGCCTTTGGTCAAGAAGAAGAAAGTGTATTATGGTGTTTGGTTAGATTAGTGAGATAAAACCATAACATCAGATCCTTTTTAAACACCCTCATGTGAATGGGATTTAATATAATTAATATATGTTGCTTTCTTTGGTGAAAGTGAAATAAAATGTATATGTGAAATGATTGGTTTCACGTTGGATGCGGTGACTCTGCAGAATGAATGTTGACTTTGCGGCGTACGTCTGGTTCTGGCCAGGTTAACTGCTCCTAAAGGAAAAGGTGGATTTCTGTGTAGCGCTATGTTACCTAAAGAAACTGTCACATGACCGCGCTCTGTTAAAGCGGCAAGCGCTTAGCCTGTCCTCAGTCAGTATAAGGTAGCAGAAAATTGAAGTTAACAAAGCATTTGTTGATGGTTATTTTAATTTTATAGAGCTTATTGTTGAACTGTATCTTTTATTTAATGTGTTGTTCAGTGATCTACAATAACAACACATTAAAAATCATTTCTATGGTATCTGTTTCTACAACTATACTTTACCAGGTCAAAAAATGTAGAAATGAACTAAACAATACAGTCTACTGACTCTTTTTAACTGTGGCTTTCCAGCTAAATACACTTTAAGCAAATCTAGTTATCGCTTCTTTTATATTCTGACTTTGGTATCTGTCTCTAATATTAGACAGATTTCAGCCTCATAGCAGCACATTCTGCTTGAGTGGAGTGTAACATCTGGAAGCCACCAGGGTTCACTTCTGTCTGTCCCTTTTCTCTTTAAATAGCTTTATTTTATGACAGCAAAATTATCTCATCACCAGAGGGAATCTCGCTCTGTGTCAAGCCAACAGGAACCTACACACAAATACAGGAAAACGAGCGGGCCCTTCTTCAAAGTATATGTGTATGCTGTCACTTCAAACAAGTCAAATACTTAGACTGCAAATCAAACGGTGGCATTAAGAAACACCACTAATCAACATTGTTGATTATTCAAACAATAATTAACAGGTTTTGCCACATCAGTAACACCACCAAGTTGCCCTGGGCGCTCCATCCTCTTGAGTTCATGCTGTTATGGTTGTGTGATGTTGTCAGTTGTTTCGATTCCCAGTTTTTGTTTTGTACTTTAATACGATGCCATTGTTGTATGAATGAGTATGTACTTCCACCTGCACAGAAAATATCAGTTAGTGGTCTGTCAGTGTGGCTCAGTGCTCAGTGTGTTTATGCTCCCAAAAGAAGCAGTGCTGTGTGTCTTCAGCAGCCTCCTCTTCCATGGGCTCCTCCTGTTCTTAACAGCTTTATCTTTCTAACCTTTTAACCTATCTACATGCTCTCTTACCTGGACTCACACTGCAGTTTATGAATTACTGTGGCTTGATTGTTTTTCCCCAGTTGTAAGTTGTAGTAAGTTGTAAGCACCTGAGTGCGAGAGCAGTGAATGTTGCAGTTAGCTGTTTGTGAAAGGGACAAAAAAATCCATATATCCAAACTAAAAACCTGACGGACAATGAATATCCACATATCTCAACTCAAGGTGGATGTTAATACCATGTCCAGGACCAAAGAGTTAGAACTGCCTTACCATTTACCTGTAGTGTCACAAAATGGGGGCTAAATAAGTGGTAGTTCAAGTGTTGTTAAAGAATTGTCCACATTTAATTATACATGTCAGATGCATTAAAAACAGTCTTCTTATTGATGGCATCTAAGGAGGTAGGGGGGAAGTGGGGTGCGGGTCGTTTTTATTTTGAAAGTCTCCACCGGAAGTCGCACCTATTCGCTTGCTGCAACTTGGCGCTGGTGAGTAAACGTGGGTTACGTTTGATTCTGATGATGGTGAGCGCGCGGTGTGAACCCAGCCTCCTCCATCCATCCCACAGCAACACCAGTAGCTCCCTACTGACCACCCACCCAGTTACTAAAGAGTCGCTGCCGAGTCCCCCCACCCGGTGCGTGGACGGTTCGGCGCAATGGCCGGAGAAGTGGGGGAGCCTCTTTCTCACGCAAACAGCTGATTGCGTGGATCGGACGTCTGCAACATCATTTTTGTGAAGATCTGAACGACGCTGTCGGCACGATGTGGCAGCAGGGCCGCTTGGGAGCTGGGCATCTCCTCCTGCCCGTCCATTGAGGAGAAAGCTGCGTGGAGCAGGTGGGGATAAGAGTGACGTGCTGCACATGCTCGGATGTTGGCGACCTGCAGGCAGGTGGGACTTGGGCGGGTTTCTGTCGTCCCACATCTCACTGGGCTCAGAGGGTTGAAGTTGTATAATCAGACAATTCCGGCCAAGCCTGTTGTTATGAGTCCTGTGTGGCTGATGGGACATCTGGCATAAACAGAGGAGGTGCACGCACGAGCGTGTGTGTGCATGTGTGTGGTCACAGACAAGTAACAGAAATACAGTATATGTGCTCTTTTAAAGAGTATTTTCCATTGCACTCAAGAGTCTGTTGTCTTGCCTCAGGGAGACAAGGACAACGAACATTAGTCGCATTGCTCTATATATTACACTCCCTTTTTATAATATTCCAGCCTGGTGTTCTGATTCTGCGTATTTACACGTTTTCTCCATTTTCCTCTGGATTCTGACTGGATCCCACAACTACCTGTGTGTTGGTGGAATCATCTCACTGAAGGTGGCTGTAAATGACAAGACAAATAGGATGCTGGTGAAACTGAATATTCCGTATCCTGAATATCCACTGTGACGGCTCTATTTCTGGAGCCACTGCATCATTCCAAATTTAAGCTGTGCTTTATTTTTAGGAAAGGATGTCAAAGCAGGGATCTTGTTTGGGAAGTTGGGGCAGGGAAGACGGCTACAGAGAAGTATTAGTTCATGGGTGAATAATAGTTGTTGGCTTTAAAAATTCAAAGAGGGGAGCTACTCGAGCGCTGCTTGGTAGGTGTTCCCCGGCAAAGCTTGAGCGGGAAGCAGCCACAGTTCATTGAGAGGAGCACAAAGCTGACAGGCTCAGAGGATAAGCCTGCAAAAGGCAGAGATTTATAGCTAATAGCTTTGCAGCACTTCAGGATTCCACTTCATCAAGGTATGACTTTTTATTTTTCTCAGTGACTCATTTAGGATTTCTGCCTTTTGAAAGAAATGTGTCTGCTTACTGTGAGCTAATAAACTTGCCACCCTGTGAAAATGCTGTGTTGCTGCTGTTTCTTCGCTGTGTTGGTGTTACTTAACAGTCGGATCACCGGGATCGCACTGTCACTTTTATGCGATAATAGAAGCATTGTGCTTAAAGCTGATTTGTCTTCAGTCATTATTTGAGTGTTGAGCTGTCTGAGTTGTCTGAATCGAGCTCACTCCCAACCCGCTGCAAACCTCAGTGATATTCAGACCTCTAATCTTATCCCAAGGGATGTTTTCACTTGAATCTGCCCTGCTGAATCGGGTGTAACTCAATCTGACTGAAAGAAGCACTTTCTCTGTGACTTCTAGGTGGAGTGTGGCTGGGGGGCTCAGCAGGATGGAAATAGATGCCTGTTTTCGCTACTACTTCCAACACCCGTGGTCACGTCTCATTGTGGCCTACCTCGTCACCTTCTTCAACTTCCTCATCTTCGCAGAGGACCCAGTTTCTCACAGTCAGACGGAAGCCCATATGATTGTGGTGGGCAACTGCTTCTCCTTCCTGTTCAACAAGTACCCGGGCCTCGGGTGGAACATCCTGAAAGTAATATGCTGGATACTGGCCATTATCACTGGGCTGTTAGCTGGGAAGTTTATATTCCACCGCCAGCTCTTTGGTAAGTCATGCACACAGTAATGGACTGGAATGTGCAGAGTAATGGGTCTAATCCAGGATGGACGCTTCCTCCTGAGCTGTTTTTGTTGTGAATCACTTTGCGCTCTTTTACTATATTTCTTTTGTGAATCGTGATACATCTGAGGAGGGTATTTTTCTCTCCTAAATCAGCCGTGACGCCCACACACTAGTTTTGCCTTTCTTTTCATTTTTCCAAACCACGTCACAAGTTATTTGGAAATCTTTTATGTTTTCAATCAAGTCTTATTGTCAGTGCAGATGAATCTTCTTATTGTTTGGGAATGGAGTGATATTGAACAAAAATCCTCACAAACAACATCGTAGTTGTTTGTTCTTTACAGAACTGTTAACACGTCGAAAAAGAAAAAAAGTGTATTTCTACATAATATCATAAGAGTACTTCATTTAACAGTTAACATCTTCCTAACGAGCCCCATGGGTACCAGGAACAGCTGACAAAGAGATTATTTAAGCCATTTTTAGTCACACAACACATGATACAGTATACACATGTAGTACACGAAACAAATCGGGGGAAAAAGCCTATAAAGATAATTTCTACCCAACCGTCTGCAACAATAACTCCCCGAGCTAACAGTCAAAGAAGAGCAAAAAAATCCCAACAACTTTACTTTCTATAGCCCAGCTTTAAATTTAGTCCTGCCTTTGCTGTTTCACCGTCATAAATCCTATTCCTGTGAAAATCTCGCTTGATTCATGGAATCCCAAGTCTCGGTGAGTCTGTGTCTCTGTGTTTGCAGTAGGACTGTACAAAAGCCAGGCTATAAAAAGAACATCAAGGAAACATAATCTCTTCTTCATTCATGGATAATGCAAGTTACATGGATTTGTGAGCTGTCCGCCTAGTCTGTTGGTTGTGAAGATTCCACAGAGGTGTGAATCACTGAAATCCATCAAACCCTACCTGAGATGTGACTGTGCAAATGTCCACGGGGGAATGGCCAGACAAAGCCACTTTGGCTAAAATGTGCCAGAAAGGCAAATCTGGAAAGTCCATCCAAACATTCCTCTTCAAAACCTCTCAAATAACTCTGCTACAAAATAGGAAGATCAGTATTTATACATTTTTGAAATAGATTTCTGGATTGTTAGGCCAATTCCATAAATATTAAGTAATATCTGTCCACATGCCATAACTATGCAAAACATATCATAGACAGTTGTTACAACGTTAACAATTTAAACATTCGGTTAAAATATTTTTAAAAGGTGCTATTATTTAACGGCTTTTGGTTGGTTTTATTTAGTTCAGTTTTTCATGAATCTGATTACAACTAAAGAGAAACTTCTTAAGATGTTGCAACGTAACAACATTGATGACATTTGAGACACAAAAGTCTTTTCATTTTAAAACTCAGAATTCTTAGCTTTTAATTTTAACGGTACGATGGATATAAACGGAGCAGTAAAGTGGTCAATCGGATTCTGGACAGACACGGATACTTTATCTGGAACTTTAGCATCTCATTGTAACACACACATCACTTGTGAACATGGACGCTTATTTAATGACAGAAAACCAACCAGTAAGTTCTGGCATCTAAACCTAACCAGAGTGACTGAGTGTGAAACTGAAATACTAATAAGGTTATATGGGTCTCACAAAAACTCAAATATGGTGTTGATGGTGATGTGAACTGGACAAGAACATGGATCTGTAAGAAAGAAGTCGACTGACCTAATGCACCACCAGCTTTCCTTTCTTTTTATGTCTACATTTCCTCTTATTTACCAGCAAACTTTAGTGTGTTTCACCCAAATGTTTGCATCGGATTTAGCCCTGGATGGTGCCATGAGAGCAAGAAACACTTTGTGTGTATGCCAGTTGTGACTCTTGCTTTGTAAAGACAACAGTATGTGATGCTCTGATGGAAAAGCCACGCATTGGCTTGTTGAATCCCAGTTTGAATCTAAGTGTCTCATTTGGTAAACTTTTGTCCATTTCAGTGTTGCCACATGCGTGAGCATGTTTGGGCTGGACCCAAACTCTCAGGTATCCAGTTGTTTGTCCATTATCCGGACATGTGGATTTAAATTTGGGTTTCTGGATTTTTTTTTCTTTTGTGAACAGCTAGAACATCCTGCTCTCTCATTCCTCACTCACTGTCAACATTACCTGCAGTGACGCTTCGGTTATCAGTTGTAATTTAATTCCGACGACCCACAGCTCATAAACCGGTATTCAGGACAGCCCCAGAGCAAACACTGCTTTATTGCCTACTTAAATAAAAATTCTATCTCCATACTTTATAATACTTTGAAGAAGACTTGGAACTAGCCAAGGAGACAAAAATAAATATATAAATAGATCAGGAATACCTTCACCGGGAAAATTAAAACTGAGGTCATCAGTGGTCACAACGAGTTTTACATCTGGATTAGTCAACATAAACCTCAAAAGGTTACTAGGCTTTACGGCACGTGTGCATTGGCTTTAGTTTTCAGATCTGGAGGCCAATGTTCATCTTTTATTTACAAACACAACCGGGTTGATTCACTTGAGATTTTTCCAGCTAGATGCTCTTCCCTCGAGCCACGAAAAGACTTCATGCAGTTGTTTTTACAGAAGTGCAGTAACATAAGCAGACACTGGTGTATAAAATAGTCAGGCCCCTCTTTTAGTGGCCACTTTACAGTCATATCAGATTCATGGCTCAAGCATTGTGTGGGAATTTAAAAGTGAAACCGTACCTTTTGAAAATTACAGTTTAAATGAAAAACAGTTGTGGCTTCGTTTCATTTGTCTCACTTATCTACATCCTTAAAACTAAACAGCAATTCAACAGCATAACTCAAAAATGTAGAAAGAAGTTAACGTTATTAAGGACTCCTGAGGTTTTCCATTTGTGACGGATTAATATCCTCCACAGCACCGACTCCATCACCTCCGTGTGCTGCATTCGGTGCTCATACAGCTGGCTTCTTTGCTCTTCCTTGATAGATTTCCACTTCTGTGTCACACACTTGCCAATTTTCCCATCTCCTCTTCAGATCTCTCACTATTCCTGTCTCTGCGTTTCTAGCTTGACCATCTTCATTTTTCTCTTCTCTCAAAAAGGCTGCGACACCAATTTCAGAAACTCTTCACTTGCTTTAACTGCATGGTTGTTTTTCATGTAACCTACTGAACTTGCCCACTTAGTTTCCTACTCAATTCACATTTCTCTTCAGCTCTGATATCAGTGGTCACTGTGGTAAAACCTTTTGGATGAACCAATAATGGCTATAATTAGTGAGTGATGGGTGTTAATGGTGAGAAGGGAGCTCTCATCTCCTCTGCAAAAAGAAGATCAAGAGTGTGTAATGACATGATTCTTTCCACAAATGGAGAAATAGAGAGTACGTTACGACTTTTGAGTTTAGATGACAGCTATTTTCAGGGATGTCTATGAATTGACCAAAGTTACAAGGACTTACATTAAATAAATTTCACCAATTAAAAACTCTTAACGTAGGAACATACACACTTGGGCAAATTTGTTGCTACAATTTCATTAAAAAAATGGTCACTGAAATAACTTGAAACTGACAAAAGTAATAACTTTTAATTTCGTGAATATTAACTAATTGACATTGCTTTTTAATTGTGGTTCAACAGAATCGTTTAGAAAAACACTGTGATGAAAATGGCTTTGACAGATTAGTTAGTACCCCTACAAAAGATGGAAAATAATTTGACCCTTTTGCAGTCAGTCAGTTTGACTATTCACAGGTTAAAAAGTCATCATTCATATCATGGTGTTCACCACATTGAGCCTAGACCAGAAAAAGGAAAGGTGAGAGAGAAAATCAGATTTTAGACACCTATGTTAAATGTGAGGGCGATGAGAATATCTCCAAGCAGCTCGATGCTTCTGTGACGACAGTTTAAAATTTAATTCAGAAGTGTAGGATCCTAGGGACGGTAGCAAACCTCCCTGGATGCTGGTGCAAGAAGAAAATTGGTGAGAAATTGAAGAAACGGATAATATGAGTGCCAACTAAAGAGCCCAAAACAACTTGCAAAGAGATTCAAGGTGCACTCCAACGTGAAGGTACATCAGTATCGTCGTCTGTCGTTATTTGATCCAAAGTGCACAGTCGAGGAAGACTGTACTGTTGAAAGAAAATAATAAAACAAGCTGGGCTGGATTTTTTTTTTTCAAAATGCATATTGACAAGCCACAAATCTTCTTGGAGAATGCCCCTTGGACGGAGGAAACAAAACTGGAGCATTTCGGTGAGTCACATGAACTCTGTGTTCACAGACGCAAAAATGAAGCCTTCAAACAAAAGAAGACTGTGTCCACTGTGAAACAAGGAGGAGGCTCGCTTTTATTATGGGGCTGCTTGGCTGTGTCTGGTACAGGGTGTCTTGAATGTGTGTAGGTGCAATGAAACCTCAAGACTATGTAGGCATTCTGGAGTGGAATTTGCTGCCCAGTGTCAAAGCTTGGTCTCAGTTGCAGATATTGGTCCTCCAACAGCATAATGACCCCAAATACAGCATAATGGCTAATGGAATTTTCTGATGAGGCCATATATCAGCCCTGATTTAAATCCTATTGAACGTCTGTGGAAAAGTCTTAAACAAGACACCCTTCACACCAGGGATTCCTGGAAGAGTGTTCTCATGAAGAGCGGACCCGTCTGTGACCCGAAGTGTGATTTATGTGATAACTCATAAAATCTAATAACATCTTGGGTCAGCTAGGTTTTACTGTTAACAATCCGACCTCACTGGACAACATTTGGGATGTCTTTTTTTGATACCTGCCTACATATCTGCCTATAGCACATGCCTCGTTCCTCTGATTGACTATACCTATTTAATGGCATCCAGGGGCGTTTTTCTCTGTGTCCGTTGGTACTTTTCCCTGAAAATCAAAGTTGAATCCAAAGCAACCAGACTACTTCTTTTTATTAAACAGGAAATACTTTTGATGACTGGCCAGGCTATCATTTTGCAACAACAGATGAACAGAAGGACTGCTCTCTCATTTGCACGGTTCTTAATAGAATGCCCTTATAATCTGGAACGAAGTCCACACAGTTGTATTATCTCGAGGCTGTCGATGGAACAGTTCATTGTGCAGCCAGGTTCAACTAATGCACTCCAGCCAGCCTCCAAACAGATGGCCTGTGCCTTTGTGTGCGTCCATAAATATGTGACAGTTAAGACATTTTTTTGGATCTATCTGTGGACAAGTTTGCCTGGTTTTATAGTGTGGAGAGGACAGACATACGCGGAGGCTGATGTGAAGAGATGGAGAGGGATGAGATGTCCTGTGGTAACTTTTCAGTACAACAGTTATGTAATCACACACCCAGGTAGGCCATAAGAGCCGTACTACTGAATCAGACCCACTGTAGAATCTATCATCTGTTATAAATCGTGTGCATAAAAAAAAAAAACCCAGTTCATGTAGTGTCAGGATTCCTTTTTCAGCTCGTGCTGTTTGCTGTCCTGCTGAAGCCTGGAAGCTGGATGTTGATATTTGTGAAAAGTGACACAGTCCCTGCATCAGTGATCATTCATGATGGCCTAGAAAACCGTGTTGCTATGTAGAGTAGGCAAAGGTTCTTTATATAATTTTCCCATCTCCCACGTTTGAGAAAAACGAAGTGGACCCTTTGATGAATAACTTCCGACAGATTATGTGATTTAAGGAGAGGACATTTACGATGCAAGGAACAACCTGTTCCATTTAGCTACTCAAGGCAGTGTGTGCTCCTTAATCGTGTGGGTGTCAGCCAATGACTTCTGGTTAAGCAGAGGAAGCCTGGCTGTCATTATGCGTTTGTATGAAGTCCAAGGTCACATTTGTTTTATGACAAGTCTGTGTCTTTTGAGCGTGGCCTGTCTGCACACAATCACAGATCAGTTTACGCTACCTTTCTCATTTTAAAAGATAAAGGCTGCTTTTGGCCCGTCAAGGATTCTGCAGTAGGTTCCAGTAAATTTTATGTGCAAAGATTAAAAACCAAGAAATTGGAAGATAAAACTATGTTACGGTGTCATAACTAGAGATTGTTTGAAATGGATGGATATGAGACAAATTTAGAAAATGTTGTCATCATCATCATCATCGCAGTGTGAGGAGAAGTGACAGTTAATGATGATTAAACCTGAGCTGTCAACATACGGGTCCATAACGAAACAAGCTTGACTGGTCAAGTGATGTAGTGATAAAGCTGGTTAAGCAGAGAAATGTGAAACTATTTTTAACCTACAAAGCACCTTGAAAAATATCTCAACAAGTAACGGGGTAATGGGAATCTGCAGATCCTTTAAATCCTAGGAAAAATCTTAAATTAAGTTATCTAAAAAGAAGGTATTGTCTTGGACATTCAAGGCATAAGTCATTATCATTGACTTTGTCTTAGAAAGTTTTCGGTTTGTGTTTGAAAAGCCCTAAAACGCCACTAACAGCAAAAATGTCGCCCACAAAAATGTAGGAAAAATGTTTTGTTGCAATTTTTGTCCAACCTGAAAGTGCAAACACGTTTTATATGCAGTAAAGACAAATGTGGTGAAAATGCAAGCCAGGTCAAGGTTTACCATTCCCATCTGAATCCCGGTCAGAATTCCTCCTTGATTGTCTAAACAGAGTTCTGTGATGGCTACAGCAGATAAGAGACTAATCACTGACGGTCCCAACTTCATCTCTGTGCTCACATGCAGGACACTGAAGCTCAGAGAAGTCTGGTTTTGAGCAGGCAGTGTGTTTAAATTATTAAATCAAACAAGGTTTCTTTTAGCAAAATGCAATGAGAATCCGATCTGAATAACCGTTTTCACTGGTCAACCAATGCCATAAAGCCATTGCAAATTCTGCGAGGTAGACTAAATGGTCATTTTAAGTCATGTGGTTAATTTTCCTACCTGGATTATATCCTGCTTTGGATGTAATCACAAATGCTTACAAGTGCAACCCTAATCTCCGACTCTTTTCCCGATGGGTGAGTCATTGAGGGGGAATAGCACAAGAAAAGATGAGTAATGTGAAAAACTGCCTCCGGTTCATCAGGTCCGTTGAGACCATCGGATGGGCTGCAGTGCTCTTTGGTTTTATGTGTGTTTGCGCGATAGACAGTTTCAGCCACGTTGGCCAATCGGTTGCTCTGTCGCAGAAGTTCCTCTTGTTTTCGTTCCCTGGTTGTCATGGTTGTAGCCTACAGGGTGCCATCTGGGTTCTGTCATATGTTATTACTGTGGAAAGCAATGGCTGTGATGGCTTATGTGTAGCATTATGTGCCTGCGGGTTAAAGCGGGGTGTGTGTTTGCTTGTAGGATTAAATGTGTGGATGGCAGAGCTGTGTGTGTGTGTGTGTGTGTGTGTGTGTGTGTGTGTGTGTGTGTGTGTGTGTGTGTGTGTGTGTGTCTGTGTGTCTGTGTGTCTGTGTGTCTGTGTGTGTCGCTAAGGGACATTTTAAAGTCCATGTGTGTCTTTCAGGAGATTGAAGAAATTCATATCAGTTGATACTAGTGCTGAAACAATTCTGGCTTCTAACTACATGAATTAGTTTCAGAAAACTGTCTAAAACTGCTGCCAGGTTTAGAGAATAATCATCTCAGAAGTGACGCTCTCATACCAACATTTTGAGGCTTATTTTTTGTAGTTTTTGCACAGAAAACGCTTTCCGGTGTGTACAGGGAGTTCTCACCATCGGCATTTGGGGCCTCTTGTGTTGTCCTTGTCCTCAAACCAAATGGTCAATAGTAGCACCTAACGTTTCAGCGCTGTGTTGTTACAGTGAGAGCTGGTGGAAAGAGCATGCTTAATGTACCTTCCAGGAGCACTGCACAAACACACACAAAGGCTGAAGCATACACTGTATTGCCAAAAGTATTCGCTCACCCATCCAAATAATCGGAATCAGGTGTACCGATCACTTCCATGGCCACAGGCGTATAAAATCAAGCACCAGTACATGCAGCCTGTTTTTACAACTATTTGTGATAGAATGGGTCGCTCTCAGGAGCTCAGTGAATTCCAGCGTGTAGGATGCCATCTGTGCAACAAATCCAGTCATGAAATTTCCCCGCTCCTAAATATTGCAGTGGTAGGCCACGTAAACTGATGGAGAGGGCTCAGCGGATGCTGAGGCGCATAGTGCAAAGATGTCGTCAACTTTTTGCAGAGTCAGTCGCTACAGACCTCCAAACTCCTTCAGATTAGCTCAAGAACAGTGTGCGGAGAGCTTCATGAATGTGTTTCCATGGCCGAGCAGCTGCATCCAAGCCAGATATCACCAAGTGCAATGCAAAGCGTCGGATGCAGTGGTGTAAAGCACGCCATCACTGAACTCTAGAGCAGTGGAGACACGTTCTCTGCAGTGATGAATGGTGCTTCTCCATCTGGCAATCTGATGGACCAGTCTGGGTTTGGCGGTTGCCAGGACAACGGTACTTGTCTGACTGCATTGTTCCAAGTGTAAAGTTTGGTGGAGGGGGGATTATGGTGTGGGGTTGTTTTCCAGGAGCTGGGCATGGGCCCTTAGTTCCAGTGAAAGGAACTCTGAATGCTTCAGCAGACCAAGACATTTTGGACAATTCCATGCTCCCAACTTTGTGGGAATGGTTTGGAGCTGGCCCTTTCCTCTTCCAACATGACTGTGCACGAAGCAGTTCCATAAAGACCTGGATGACAGAGTCTGGTGTGGATGAACTTGACTGGCCTGCACAAAGTCCTGACCTCAACCCGACAGAACACCTTTGCGATGAATTAGAGTGGAGACTGAGAGCCAGACCTTCTCATCCAACATCAGTGTGACCTCACAAATACACTTCTCACTTCACACTTCACACTCCTAAACCTTGTGGACAGACTTCCTAGATGAACTGAAGCTGTTATAACTGCAAAGGGTGGATCGACGGCAAATTTGTACAAGTTCTCCATGCCCTGTGTAGTTGAAGGAGTACAGCCTTTTGTCAGGAGTCATAGTAGCGTGACTCAGAAGCAGTTTTGAGTTAGAGGGGATTATATGTTTGCTGGAAAATGGTATTTACTGTTTGCACAGGAGGCAACTGAGCTATTCCAAAATAAATGACTATTTTAAGCATTTGAAAAGGTTCAAATCTGTCATTTCTCTTAAGTGGTATTGTGGATATGGTCCTTAAAGACAAACCAGTGTGGTTTAGCTTTGTTTGTGTGCAAATGTTAATTAAAAAGGGCTGTTCTTGGCATCTGCTCAGTACTTATTTATACATGACAAAAAAACGCAGCCATTAGAAATGGAAGGCATGAATTCTTCTCATTTGGAAATATCTATTGACTTTTTAGACTGGTAAATGACTTTTAAGGACTTCTGTGAATTGATCGGTACTGGATGGACATGCCTGTTTATTTTTTTAAATTCACTTTCTGTACACCCGCAACTTAAAGTACATTGATTTGTCTGTAGGGTGCTGATCCACACCATCGCTTAAGTGAAATGACATTTTGGAGTCATGTCAAAAGCTTAAAATGGCAATTTATTGTGACAAAGTCGGGTGCATCCGAGTGCAAACATTTATTATCATTTTGCTGCAAGACATTAAATGTTCTCATTTAAAACTGCTTAGTCCCCTAATTAAAGTTACAATTGTTACCATTTAAAAAGTTATTTTACCTCCTGAATGTTTCTTTAAAAATTAAAGAATTGTTGAAAACAAAAATCACTGTGTTTTATATTTATACTCTTTCCTTTTCCCAATTTTTCTTTTATTCATGATCCCTTCATTGTCATTGACCAAAGTTTGGGATAATTAAAAAAAACCCAAAACGAAACAAAATGAAATGAAATTAAACACATTTATAAAGGTTTTATAAAGGTAATACAGCCTTGTTTATACAATTTACTTTTTAGATTTTTCATCATGTATAAGTATGATAAAATTCAATTTTACGTTTTATTTATTTAGATAAAATATATTATAACACAAGTTGTCCCAAGATCCCAAGCGATTACTAAATTAACAACAGCAAGTAAAAACTCCCTTAGTGGGAGAAAAACCTTTAAGCCAAACAGTGGAAAGAAAAAACTCCCCTTTAAGAGGGAAGAAACCTGGATCAGGACCTGGATCATAAGGGGGGACCCTCCTGCAGAAGACCAGCCGGGTAGAACAGGAAGTACAGAGAGAAGAGAGACATAGACACACCGTCAAATGTATAAAAGACACTTTAGTATCAATTATTCATTAGCAGAAGATCAGAAGATCTAAGTGTTTTATGTACATATCACTGATACCTGGTTAGTTTGTGATCTACAGAGACCACTATATAAACAGGTGTAGACAGCAGACACTGAGGTGGTCAGAGGGTGGAACTGCAGGTCAGGATGTCAGCAGGTCTCCAACAGAGACGTCTACACAGACAGGTGGAGGTAAACACTGAGGTGGTCAGAGGTGGGACTGCAGGTCAGCATGCAACTCCTGAGGCTCTGGATTGCAAAAGATGCACAGAAGATAAAAAAAAAAAGAGGGGACAAACCAGCACAACAAACTACAAGAACAATGGAGCACAATTATGCTTATAAGATACTTCTATTTAATAACTGAGGATTGAGCAGAAGAAGGTAGTCTAGTCTGGTCCTGCAGCTGCAGCTGCAGCTGCGACTACTGGCCCTAACACAGTAAAGTACTAACTATATGCTTTACTAAACAGAAACATTTTAAGTTTGGTTTTAAAGGTGGAGGTGGTGTCAGCCTCCTTAACCCAAACTGGAAGTTGGTTCCAGAGTGATGGTTCCTGATAACAGAAAACCCGTCCTCCAAATCTACATCTGGATCCTCCAGGAACTACGAGTAAACCTGCACTCTGAGACGGTCTATTTTGTTTCGCTGTTATCTTAGTTTTTTCCACCCGTGGGTTTCAGCTGCAGTTTTGCTTTTACTGTACAGCTTCTTTTTCTTTTCTTTTTTTAAATCACCAATAAACTTATGTTAAACATAGCTCATGTGACTTCATGTTAGTTCCCCTTTTCCCTCATTAATTCAAACTGAAACTTTACTTGGAAAATCAAAAGAAACATATGGGAGTGAAAGGAAGAATATGGGAATTAAAACAAATTAACTTTGCGAGGTGTTGGAGTAGCTTTCATCCATCTATTTTCCATACGCTCAAGCATGGGGAGCACATGCAAACTCCACACAGAAAGACTCGCGCCTGGCCCAGGAATCAAACCAGGAACCTACTTGCTGTGACGCAGCAGTGCTAACCACTAATCCACCTTGCTGCCGAGTACCTTTCAATGATTGATAAACATTTTTCTACATCAATCTAATATTCATTGCTGTTTGAGATCCGGAATTGGGCAAATGTTTGCCCCCCCCACGCTTTTCATTATTAACCCAATATGAGGTGTGGTGTGGTGTGTAGTGTGTAGCCTGTATATCCCCCCAAGTACTCCAGTTCTCACCAAATGTCAGCTGAAGTGCCTTTATTTTACTGAATTACATTAAAATGTTTTCACAGCGCAAGAGAAAGTGGATTAAAACAAAGCCAAAAACATGGAGCGGTAATAAAATCTAGCAAACAAAGGAAAGAAATATGACTCCTTCTGGACTGAGAAAATGAAATGAAGTCACGTACCAGACCTCGGACTGGAACAGGTACGGTGGCACAGTAGCACAGTGGCCAACTGTCTCAGCTTGTCCCTGTGGAGGGAGCTCTGTTCTCGCTTTCAACCTCTGATTTATTATCTACACGCTTAGTTAGAGTCCACCTCTGGGGACACAGACTTATTTACAACAACATCTCCAGCCCACCGCAGCCTGTGGTGATGCTGCAGCCCAGAGAAAGTAGGGTAAGATGAATGTGGATGCCAGCTTCCTCATAGTGGGATCCAGATGGAGAGGAACCATCTGGGCTCACTGCACTCAGGATATTATTTTAGGGAGACTGATCATTTGTATATCAAAAGAAAACTTACTTCTCTGATGCTTAAAATAAAAAAAAGTCTTGGAGATGTTTGTGCATTCATGTAAGGATTGCATAACGTGGGCCATTTGATGGCAGCATTTGTATGAGTTAATGCAAACGACACAGTTGGTAAATGAAGCGCGACTGTAGCTGAAGGTCGTTCGTCTGCTGCTGCTCATGTCACTTTCATTTGCCATGTTTCTTCCGGTGCCCTTTTAAGACCCACAATGTACCACTTACCTGTTTACAGACGCCGTTGTAGTTCAGACATGTTGCATACGCTCCATAATCAAGTTGAATCGAGGATCGAGGCTGCAGAGCTTTCACGCCACAAGTTCTGAAAGCTGGACCAAGACATCTTCTTTGTTTTTTTTCTTCCGTTTCCGTTTGAACTGCATCTGAGTGTGGTTGCTGGGTTCACGCCCGCCCAAGTGAACTGCATATGTTTTCCACATAATTTAATTTGATTTAAATTGTAAGAATAAAACATTTCCGTCTGTTGTATTTCCAAAAATGGAAACTAATAAAAAAAAAAATGGAAATTTGCAGATGGGCTTTAAATGTTGGTTAAAATGCAAATGTAAAAAAAAAAACAAAGAAAAATCATAATCATGATTAGTTTTGTCAACACCGAAATCATAGTCCTCTGAAATGATTATTCACTGACTTTACAAGCAAATTGCATCAGTCAAACTGAACATATAAATGTTGTAATTTCCATAGTAACCTTACATTTTGGGATAAATAAAACTCCAGACTAATTAAAAACAATTCAGACCAACATAGAATGTTTTTGGACGGAAGCGCCCACATTTCCTCAACTGCTTTAAAACTTCATGTGACATGAACTGCGCCCCTGTGGCCACGTGAAACGTTTTTGTCATTATTGGGTGCCTAAATTGAAATTTTGATAAACATTTGATTCATTGCCCAGCCAACATAGGTTGTAGTTTTACTACATTTACGAGCTCTAATCTGTTCATTCTGGTCAATGCCTTTAACCGTATCCAACATCGACCATGTACATTATTTCACCATTCCAATATATGATTATGTAAGAGTTTGTTTAGTATATAACTATATTCCTTTACATAACACCACTCTACTGAAGAATGGTTGTGGGGGACCGAGCAGGCTGGGAAAAAGGAAATGAGGCAAAATTTTCAAAAACAAAAGGGGTTTATTTACTGAAACCAAGGACAGCTATTTTATTTTAGATTGGCCCGTAAAAGAGGTCAACTAAATCAAAGTGAACTTAGGAATTTAACATAACAAGAGCACAACTGAACAGAGAACAAACAAAAACAAATTGGCCTAAGACGTATATAACAGCTGATCGGACCATTGACACACAAGGGATTAACAGAAAATACAGTGACAACTACTAAATTATCTACAAGTATACACAAAAGGTTAATCCGTTAAAAGCAACAGACAAAATCTAAACTTGATTGGCCCAATTGACTGACTGACCAGATCATAAAGCAAGGATGAAGGCTACGTGACTGAAAGAAATGTCGAACACTTACATTTGTCTTTTTTTTTTTTTCTTAAGCATTTTAATACCTCCTTGTTCAGTTCAGGCTGTAGTCTTTTTTATTGAATTTCTTGTTAAGCCCCGCCCTCATGATGAGCAGAGCCTGCAATCTCATATCGGCTCACCGTCGGACCGCTTCCATCCGTCTGGAGCCGTCGGTGTTCTGCTTTACCGGAGAGACTGCAGCTTGCACACACGTCTTTGGAGTACAGAAGATTAAGTATAAAGAGTGATTAGGTATCATTAATAAAACTGCCTGAACGTGTGTGAATGCAAATTTTTAACCTCCTGGTCATGCGTTTTTAGTCTTGTCTTTGAAATGTCTCCATGACCTGTACGGTAAACCGATTGCTGTCATAAATCTGGTTGTTTTATAACCCAGACACTTCCCAGAATCTAATCCTCGAGTAGGGAACAGACCTGGAACCATAAATACAGCAGTTTGAAAGCCCTAATTGATTCATGCGATCGAGACTGAGCCGGAATCCCGAATAACTGATGCTTTAAAAGTTACTGGAAACTGTAACTCTTTTCATTAGTTTATTAGATAGATCTTGCAAATGATGAATGTTGATGTTACTGCAAAATGTTAATTTCCTGGTCATTTTTTAAACATTGCTGGTCATGACTAAATTTAGACATTGTGGTTGTTCACCAGATATTCAGGGATTTTAAAGAAATACCCAGGTGTTTTCAGATGTCTAAGTCCAGAGTGCACATAATTAAAAGTTCATCAAGGCGCTATGCAAATTCACGTCAACTAATATTACTTTACATTCATTCTGATCAAATATGTGCAAACAGCCTCAGGACACGTCTCCTACTGGAAGGAGAAGCTGGAGACAGTCCAGCTAGTGTCCTTTGGTTCGCAGTCTTCAAACAGGAAGGAAGATGACGAGGGAAGATGATGGCTGCAGTGAGAACTGAGACCTCTATGTATGTGGTTCCTGCTATTACGAAACTATGTGCTGCACAAGGCTCTAAATATGCTTATTTCTGCTGCAAGATTTGACATTTTAACAAAATGAGTCGGTGGAAATGTACCCACTCCTTGGAGCCAACCCCTTATGGTCAGTTGAGGAACTACAATTTTCTGCAGAACTGGTTTGGCAGCAGACTGGTAAGCCAGGTGTAACCTCTTGTTGGTAGGAAGGCAGGAGAAGTAGTCCAGCACTTGCTCTCCATGGACGTGACAAAGAATACATTCCTTTTGCTAAAAGTGGTACGTACAGGCTTGCTTATCCTACTAAAAGCTCGTCTGGTCATCAATCTGGTGGCGGAAGGAACTGACAGGTCAGCACTTCAGTGTGTCTCAGACAGTTTCAAACCTGAATGATCAGGATCTGAGGAAGGAACTAAAGACCAGAGTGCTGATTAGGAGAAATTGCAAGTCAGAGCTTTGCTATTGATTTCTGAGAATTGATGTCAGTAATGTTAGATGTGGCATTCTTACGTGGTCTAGCAGAGGCTTTTATCCAAAACAACTTGTGACGAGCACAGCGGGAAGATTTAACGCCTTTTCCAAAGGCGCTTTGACACGTGAAATGAGTCAATAGTTTGGAAAAGAGATTGAAGCAGGGTAAATGTTTGAGTGGACTCCTGAGGTCTTTAAAAACCTTAATCATCTTGTAAACAATCACAATATGTAATTTTAGCCATGATTTCATTGGCAATATTATACTATATATTATAATATAGAGGATTTCCATTTAGTTTAAGGTTTTAAATAAAGGATCTTCAGGTTTATTGATCCTGGTGAAGGTCACAAGCCAAAATGTGTTAATCAGTTAAAGATAAGATAACATAAGATAGAACTTTATTGATCTCACAAGGGGAAATTTGTGTTTTACCACAGCTCAAGTACATAAACAGAGGAGTAAGCAAAAAAAGAAAATATTGTAAGATAATAAAAATACAATACTATATACAAGAGTAGCTGGTATTCTATGTACAAGCATACACAGTGTGCATTATGGATGGAGGGTTGTGGAGATATGCAAATAAATAATATCTAAGTATAAATATATACATATATAAATGGGACATGCACATATGCACACACCCATATATATACATGCACACACATGTCTGCACATAGTGATGACAGTGGAGGTAAAGTGACCAAGTGACTTATGGCATTAAGATGCGTTATAGAGCCTGACTGCTGTCGGGATGAATGACCTGTGGAAGCGCTCCTTCCTGCAGCTGAGGTGATTTAGTGTCTGACTGAAGAAGCTGCTCAGTGCACAGCCACACTGTGCACTGTCCTACATTAGGCAGTTTGATCCCTAATCATATTGATCAAGTGCCAGAATAATCATTTTTCTATAATTGTGACTCAAAAACTCTCTTGGTTTGTTAGATCTTTGAAAGGTTACTGAGGTTGGAGATTAAACCAGCAACCTTCTAATTGAAAATGACCTCTCTGCCTCCTGAACTACAGCAATTTGATAGTGACTTTTGGACTGTTTTATTGAAAGATGTATGATTTATATATCCAATGCAATGTTTAACAAGTTTTGCCATGATAAATACCTATACCGAGAGCTGGACTGGGACAAAAAATGATCTCAGGCATTTTGAGCTGAGACCGGCCCACCAGCCCCCAGTTTTGTGGGCCAATAGGTATCTTAACAAATATCATTATTAATACTACCATTAGTTAAAAAATAAAAAAAATAAAAAACAGAGGCCATGCCCAAAATCACTATTGGCCCACTGGGCAAGTGGCCAGTATGCCTGATGGCCAGTCCAGCAGTGCCTATACCCAAAGTTTGTGCGCATATGTCATGTGCTGTATTGTCAGGATGTTCCAGAGCTGTTTAATGGCAAACCATCACCAGCAGGTGGAGACATTGTTTCACCTTTAAATTACAAGCTGCAAAGGCGCACGAAAGGCGCGCATAATCTCATCCCAGCAGAAAAGTATAAGCAGCTTAGGAGGGATGATGATGTAAATTATTAGTGTAAATGTAAACTACACTAAAATGTCAGTTTGATTTGTGTGTTTACTGTATGAGCAATAGCAGAAAAAAGAAAAGTCTCCCTCTCTTTCCTTGTTTGCTTGTCTGTGAGTGGCTGTCTTGTCCATTTGTCTTGTTGTTGTCCCCTGCTGTGCTGGGCTCTCTGTTGATGGTGCTCATGAATCACTCCGTATCCGGGCTCTTACCTAGGGAGGTGCGGTGACTCAAACACCTTGACTGAGGCAGGCTTGAATTACCTGTGGTTAAATTCTGCCCGTAAAGGCTGGTGAGTGTGGGGTCGTGTTTGATGGCGTGGCGTGCTGCTTTGAAAGTCAGATCTGCCGATACATGCCGTGCATCTACATCGAAGCCGGGGCTCATTGGCACCGGAGGCAATTAAGTTCATCCATGCAAGACAACCCAATTATGCAACTGTGATGAGTCCTGAAATACCACACAGCGAGTATGTGTGGTCTCACCCTGGGCCTCTTTTCTTTTTTGCTTTTCCCTCAAACCTTAACGATGCTGACGTTGAATATTGCTCTAAAGGGAATATTCATGTTTGTTTTATCTTCTATCAATTTAACATTAAAATTGCATGTCAGTTTTCTAATTATTATATAATTATATTCGAAGACATAACAGCGTTTGTGCCATCAGCAGGAATATTGTTTATTATGAGTGCACTTGATCTCAGCAATCTTCCTCTCCTTAGGAATCTTGGCAGCTTAGTTTTTTTTTTTTTTTTAACATACTCTTTGGAGGGGGGATGAAAAACTAACGGAGAGCAGGCGGAGGCCGAGCAGCTTGTAAAAGTATCGTGGAGTAAAGCAGCCAGGCTGTAATGGGAAAATAAATGGAGCATTCTGCTTTGCTATCTCCCCGGCTGTGTTTGTGAGCGCGTGTGGACACAAACACGATGAGCTCTCCGAAGGGATGTAACTGAAGGGGATGCTGACTGAGCTGCGGGAGAGAAAAACACTGACTTGTTCCTGGAAAGACGGACGCTTCTGGCACCGGATCACAGCAAGCAGAGATCAAGTGAACTGTGTGTGTGCGTTTTTGTGTTTTTGGATGAGCAATACAGTAATAAGTAGCAGAAATACAGTTGTGTAGTGTGGAAGATTTCCTAATTAAGACCGGCTTTACCACACAACTCCCTGACAAATACTTTGAAGTCTTCTCTTAATTGAGGCTGGGTTTAAAAAGGTCACGTCACCGATTTTTCCATATGCTGTAGAAGCCGCTATGAAGAGGAAGCCGCTCGCTCTGTTTTTTATCATCTGTGGCTCTGGAAGGAGCTGAGAAAGAAATCTAGTTGATGTCATACTGATTTCATTAAGGATATCTGTATTTGGGCATTCTTAATTCCAAAATAATATTATAAATGATATCTGATGCCCAATAATTGCAGTTCCACTGACGTATATGCGCTTTATTGTCAGATGTTTCTCTCGATATTCTCAGCAGAGCTGCCGGAAGAGTAGTGGCTGAGCAGCTAATGGGCTTGGCCACCAAAAACAAAGCTTGCATTTGGAAAGAGCTTTTATCCAAATTGCTTTCCAAATTGCCTCTTTCCCTCACACTCGGAAGCTACTTCGCACTTGTCCAGGGAAACCTTTACCGGTTTTACCAGTGGGCAGTCGGCAAACGGAATACACAACCTTAAATGTGGAAAAGATGGGACAATGTGGAGGGATACATATAGGGATAAAATTCACATCTGCAACTCATTCACGCACACAGTTAATTGTGGTGATGATTTGGTACAAAAAGCTTAGGGTCTTTGAGAAGCAAAGATGGGCACTTTGTTTACAAATGCTGGAAAAAAAAATCTGAAATTTAAATAAATGTAAAAAGACATCAAGACATCAGAGAGTTTCATTGAGATAAGAGTATTCATCAATAGCTGATAAAACCGCACGGACAAGGGATTACTGTGGAAAGACCTTTGGTGATACGATATGGAGCCTGATGTTAATCATGTCCAGAAGCTACTTCCTGCATTTTACAACAAGGCACATTTAAAAGGCAGGCTGAGTAAGACGGTTCTAAACTATCCGCTTGCAGTCCTGACTTGGTTCCAGCAGCAAATGTGTGAAGAACTTTAAAACATAAAATGAGACAACAGCCTCATGCTGTTGCACACCTTAAAACATGTTTGCAGAAAGAATGGAACAAAATAACAACACAAATGCTTCATTACTTATTATCCTCAGTGCCAGAATATATGTTTTAAGTGTTTGCAAAGTGGTTAAAGGTTAGATTTCCCAACTTTCTTTGGAATGTGTTCCAGGCCTGAAGAGCAGGCCTAAAGGTCCACTGGGTTGATGGTTCAGGGTTCATTGTCTATCAGCAGGACAGACTGAAACAAACAAGACAAACAACTGCAGATTCCTACACTCGCTCCTGTGGGCAATGTTGACTCACAGATCAACCTAACATCCATGTTTTTAGATCATGGGATGAAATCAGGGCAGCACGGTGGCTTGGTTCAGTGTCAGGACAGCGAGTCCACTGTGGAGGTCTGCAGCTAGACGTTTCCTGGAATACCCTGTAAACGGCTCATCTGCCGGAGCCTATCCCAGCTCATTACAGGTGAGAAGCAGGGATACACCTTGGACAGGTCGCCAGTCCATCACAGGGCCTCATTTAGACAAACGCCTACGAGCAATTTGGATTCATCAATCAACGTTTTTTTGGACTGTGGGAGGAAGTCCGGGTACCTGGACAAAAGCTCACGGAAGCACAAGGAGAAACGCGCGAGAAAAGCACACAGAGACTCCTGTCGGGATCGGGAGTTAAACCAGGAACCTTGCTGCTGAATATTTTAAAAACATCCACATCCACTCTAAACGTATCAATATAAGGTAGTGATTTCAGTCTCATCAGACTTTATGAATTTAAATCTCTTGAATTTCCATTTACCAGTAATTTCCCGAGCCCGTTTGACCCCGGTCTGATTGGTGGCAGGGATGACAGACGCAGCAACTGTGCAGGGTAGATTGGCTCGTTTCCATGAGCAGTGTGGGAGGTAGATCAAGGACATGACAGCTGTTGCGCAATTACATTATGCATGTATGTTTGCATCACACATGGTACTTTACAGATCTGAGTAATTTACACTTTGATCCCGCCCTCAGTAGAGAAAAAACAGATGTGAGCTCTGGATTTAAAAGTATGCATTTTTCTGTACGTCACTAAAAGCAGACAGATTAAAAGGAGACCGCAGCGACAGTCTAACAGAGGTTTATGAAACGCTGTTGTCTTTACGAGTTCTGCTGAGATCTGCCACCAGAGGACAAGCTTCTCTGATTATGCATTCAGCACACGAGGCTGCGTATCTGAATCCATCTCTCTCTCTCTCTGCCAAAGAGATATCGCCTCATAATTTACTCTATGCCAGAAAGAGAAAAAAAAAAAAAAGAACAAAAATAAAACTGTTCTCAAATGTTAAACCAAATTTGGATGGTGAAGGACAAACTACTAAGCTGCTGTCCAGCACCTTCAATGATGTGTCTGTGGATAATTTCCGTGGAGATGAATGATGAAGTCAGCAGCGTGGAAGCGACTTCCCAAAGTGGTTTTTAATCTTAATTTCATCACACAGCGAGCCCACGTCCAACAGAGTGGGACATTATTGATCTCAGTGACTAATTTATATTCTTTCACCTCTGCTTTTCATGGTCGCACGTGTTAGCAGGTGGATGCACTGTTGGAGATCCAGTGACAGCTGTGTTCTTGTCCTGCTTCCTTTAGGTCGATACCTGCGTCTGAAAATGTTCCGCGAGGATCACGGCTCCTGGATGACGATGTTCTTCAGCACCATCCTCTCCCTCTTCATCTTCTCCCACATCTACAACCTTTTCCTGCTGATGGCTGGAAGCATGGAGTAAGATGTTAAACCTCTCTTTCCCTACGTCCCTCCCTTCCCCCCATTCCGCGCCTCCCATTTGTTAGAGCCGCTGTTTGGCTGGCGTGATTGATCTTAATGTCTCGCCTGAACAGAGACTTGATACCAGGCTGATTAATCTGCCCAGACTTTAAATCACAGGTAGGCGCAGGCGAGGAGAAGGTGGTTTATCCAGAGAGATCACCTTCAGCTCCACCACTTATTCACCTATGATCGTGGCTTTTTTTTCTGACATCTCTCTTGCTAAAAACAGAAATGTTATTGCCGTGTCTCTGAGTCTGGGTCCTGTCCTGTCTTTTTTTTTTTTTTTTTTTGTCCTGCAGCCACAGCTTACCTACCGCAAAACCACTGTGTGCACAGCAGAGCTTGACACCCACACATCAAGCTCTTGACAGGAATCCATTTATGCATTTGCAGTGTGTCCATCTTGAGGAAGGAAAACATGCCCTTGAAGCCAGCCAGCCTGACATGAGGTCACAGGGAGATGATTTACTAACTAGTTTGTGTAGGCAAAAGCAAAAGAAAACAGAGCAGGAAGTATCTGTTCAGGTACAAACTGCCAACAGGGAGGTCAGGGCTGTTTTTCCATATTAACAACAGGCTTAGACTATCGATGAGGTGCAGACAGATGAAGGCTGTTAGTTAAGCAGCCAAAGTGTTGTGTTTTCCTTTTTCTTTTTCTATGGCCAGAGGGATGAGTTTGTATAATCAGCCCATCTGTCACCATGGCCGGCGTTGTGACACCGGCATCCATCTTGTTCACGCTCTCTCATTGGCCAAAACACAAAAGAAGGGGCGTGAACATTTGAGCAGGTCCACTGAGACGATGGATGTTGCTTGATAAGGGAAAAGTTACACTTGAAGTCGCGTTTAGAGCGTGTGTTTGTTTTCTTGATAATGGAGGACATATAAAGTCTGTAAGCTCTGTAAAACGTGGCCCCTTCAGGCTGCGACCACATTTTTTTTTTTTTTTTTGGGGGACATCAGACCTTTTCCAGCCAATTTTGTCTCATCAAGGCTGCTTCTGCATTAGGTTTGCACACGTTTTACCAACAGTTTGCAATTATTTTTAAACGCTGAAGAAGAACATCAAAACCATACATCTATTTTTCAGCATCTTTGAAAAATAGTTTCATTGCACTTTTTCAGCAAAAGAAAAGCGAAACTCTGAATTTGCGATAAAGGCACTGCTGTGGGAGTTTTTCCCTCTTTGGGTGTAACTCTCCTATTTCTCTACCGTATCTCTTTATCTCTTCCTGCAAGACTTCTCTTCAAAACAATGAAAAGGAAGATCTCGTCTTTGACAAATTACTGTGATTGCCGTTACTGCTGTAAAAATACTCAACGTGATGAAAACAGCGGTTAATAATTCAGATGGTTATTCAGAGGCAAAGCTCAATACATGCTGATTAAGTAGTGTTAGAGCGCACCTACATTGTAATAATTAGGCCAGAAGCAGGTGGAAGCTAGACTTTGATTACTTTAGACTGACCGTCTACGTCACATCTAGTGATGCGGGGAAAAAAGCGTTTCCATTGCACGTTTACTCTGGATTATCGACATGTCTGAAAAACACCTTGTGAAAGTGTAAAAAGGTTTCTCTGAATTTTGCCAGCTTTTTTCAAATCTTTGCCATATTTAGGTTTTTACGCAAATCTAGGGGAAACGGCAAAGCGACCGATGACATGTTGTGGTCAGTGTGTTCTGACTGGCCGAATGTCTTCTGATTGGTTGAATATTTTACATTTTTCTACGATGAGCAGGAGTACCTCGTGAACGTGTGAAACTCCTGTTGCCCATGGTGACAACACAACAGTGTTCAGGATCACGGGCCTCCAAACCAGGTTAGGCTAAGAAAAAACTGTAAAATATTATTTCTGTTTTCAACACAAACAAATCCAGGAATTCAATTATGCACGTCAACTAAAAAAACAGTACACGTGCATGCTGACTGGCAGTAATGCAGACATATAAAATGTTAGTAGTTCAGGTTCATCATCTTCCAGTGTTGGACTGACTTCCACTTTCTCCCTAAAAATTAATTTGCATCCACTAATCCGTGGTTTCTTTGTCTTTGGACAACCCTGGAGACTAAATCAGCTGCACCGCGGCCTCCTGGGGCTTTTCGACTGAAGCGGTTCCAGTGCTAGTCGGTCCTGGTACCAGACTTAGCAGCAGTTTTTTTGTTTCTTGACCGCCAGCTGCGAGGAAAACACTGACTCGGTGCCAAGAAAACTGGCACTACGCTGGCCCCAGAAGCTTGGTGGGCCAGATGCAAGAACGGCTATGTAATGGGCCGGGGGCATGATTATTGTAACCAGCCAAAACCATGCAACTGCTATATTTTAGCTGAGTTTAGTTGAGTTTAGTTACAACAACAAAAAGTAGAACCAAGGAGTCTAAAGTGAAGCAGCAGTGGAGTGAAGAGGAAATAAGTTGTGTCCTTGCTCTCTGCTCGTCAGCTGAGGTACGAGAGACTTTGAAGCGGCTGCGCAATTCACTAATTACATATATAGATAACACCCCTCTAAAAACACAACGACGTGATAATGTTGATATTTATTTTACAATTCTTGTGCTTTAATCTCAAATGCTGAATTTCGAAACTTTCACTTGTTGCTGCTACCTGTTAAGTTAAGACAAATATCTTTGGAATACATTTCAAAATAATGTATTTTTGTATATTTTATGTTCTTTTGAAAGGTGTTTTGGTTTATTACGGTCTCGCGTGACATTACGCAGGTTTTACCAACAACAAGACCAAAAATAATGTTACGGTTCAAGAATAAGGATTGGGTTCAACAGATATCTGAGTCAGTATCGGTTATGAGAGGATTGAATCGGGTCAGAGGTGAGAAAAGTGGGCCGGCGGATCCCATCCAAACCCATCCAAAATGACTCTGCGTAGAGGAGCAGCATCAGTGCATCGGTGCTGTAAAGCTCTTCGATCAGGGACAGATGGTGCTGTTGCAACGCGAGTGGATCCACTGCCGCCGAAGCACCTGCTCCATCGCTGCACTGGCTCCCACCCACCCCTCCTGTCCCTCTTTCCCGCTCGTTTTCTTTCTGCTCCAACAGAGTGTCCACCAAGGACCTGGACCCTGCCAAAATCCATTAGTGTTCATATCTCTGTTCAAGGCCGACATGTAAAAGCAGCGCTCGTGCTTTGCCAGGATGCTCCCTCAGAAAACGGCCTCAGTGCTGCGCTAGCACAGATGCAGCAGATTGAGCGAAAAGGTGAAAGCGGCAGACAGGGAGAGAGGGTGCGGCGGTAGAGGGGAGGAGAAGTGCTCCAGCTCTGATGAGGCAGTGAAAATTAAATCTTTTGATCTGTGTTCAAACCTCTTTTTCCTTTTACAATGCTCCCCTCAGTCCTCCAAACATTGCCTCACCCAGAGCTGTTGTAGTTTTCCCACAGTCTAAAGAAAAAGTGCGATATCCCTTTGTGGCTGCGGCTGTTTCTCCTTTTCATTTGTGCTGAAAGAACTAGCTGCTCTGGGGTGTTTTTACTGCTGGGGGTTGGTATTTTGGCTTTGGTTCTCCAGCTTTGACATCAAGCCATGATGGTGCACTGCAGGAGATGCTCTTCTGGTGGCTCGATGGGGCGCCCCACACACTCACGCACACACACTCTTGCACCTCTTTTGAGTTAGCAGGGAGGTGTGTACGGTGAGGCGGGAGGTGGGGCGGTTGTTGGCGCCTCTCCCCCTGCTGTCTCCCTGACCTGATGCTGCATGCTGCCCGCACCCGGCGCTCATTAATATGCTTTAATTTTCTTTGACCTTTCATTTGGTCTTGAGCTTGATTTAATTAAAACCAGCGATACAGCTACACGGAGAGAAGATAAACTGAGCCACCAGGGCGGCAAACAGTTTCTGATAAAAGATTGTATATCTTCTTGGATGACAAGTATTTATTCATGTTTTAGTCATGTAAAATGGATTAATCTGCACCATTATCATTCAGCACAAAGACGTTTCCAGCCCGCGTAATCTTATACATATCCAGCAGTGCGTCAGTCAATATGCCAATATTTAAACAGCCACTTCTGGGTCAACAGCTATCAGCAAACACAACAGTCAACAGTTACCTGGTTGGTGTCAGTGTGATGGCGGTGGGGGGGGGGCTCAGACCCTAGTAGCTCCCTGGGAGCTGTAATCCGCACTTGTTACCAAACCCTCACATCTGGGCTATTTGCATTTTAATGTAACCTGTCAGATTAGTAGGGGGCTGTTTGTGTGAAACCACGGGAGTGTGACCGCCCAGGGAGTCTGACAGGCATCATGGATGTTCTGTCACGCCACACAGTCCCATTCTGCCATCTTATGGTGCCATTACCAGCCAAAATCAGCCCCTAATTAGATGATGTTATTTCATTAAGACAGCCCAATGCGTGGCATACGCATTAATCAAGGCTAATTTTAAGTAAGGGGGACGCAAAGTATGAGAAGGTGGAGGGCAGGAGGAAGCGAGGAAGTTTTTGGGATGTAGTGGAGAGTTGGAGCAGGGACAGCGCCACTAAAGCTATTATATTACATCTGTTCTTCTTCTGTTCATTATCCAGGATGGGAATAGACAGAACCCAGTCTGGATGGAAAGGAGCGGGTGGGGGGAGGGGGGTTAGTAAACTGAGCAATGGATGGGAGAGATTTATAGTCGGTGGATGTGTTTAATGAGGAGGAGCGAGTGTTGGATGTGGCATTTGACTACAGCGCTTGTCTGAGCGGGATTAGACCCCCACTGTATGAAGTGTATTTGACTTTGTTTGCATGATCCTTTGTGCTGCATGTGTGCTAGTCCCCCTTGTCTATCTGTTTGCTTGTCTGGCACTAAGCTGGGGTAATACCATGGACAAAAGGCAAAGTAAATAGCATGTTGTGGTTTGCAGATGCCTCCTGTTGCATGCCGCCTCACACGGGACGTGCTGCTGTCTCAGATACAGCGAAACTCTTCTAAAAACGATGACCTGCCCTTTACGTTATGCTGAAATCTGTGAAAAACAAGCCATTAGTTAGTAGCAAATCTGTGGTTTTTCACTCTGCAGCCTTTTTATCACGTACATCCTTTAGTTTGCTTAAAATTTGTCACTTATGATGTCTCTTCTTTGTACACCAAGGCCACAGGTTTGTATGTTTTTATACAAACAAAAGGAATTTTGTGCTAAAAAGGAAGTAACACTGGATATTTTACTGTTGATTTGTAAGTGAAATTGAATTGAAAAATGCAAAATACATAAAATATGCAATATTTTTGCGGTATAAGTCTGAGAAACAAATGAATAAAATTCCCCGTTGTCACGGCTGTTAAAAAGTGACAGAATGACCAGGAGAAAATCCCTTAACGTGGATATCGGATGGCCATTTCCACCCATTTTGTCTTTTCTAGAATACTCAAAAGACATATATCATGAGTAAGGCTGCTTCCTTAAAAGAGATGACGTCTTTAGTGTTTTTGATTGGTCAAACGTCTGAAGGGTCTTACCTGTCTTACCTGTCTTCTGATCAGTAATTACTTCTCAGAGTAATTTCTACAACACTACAGTGAGAGGTTGGGGATGTGCGCAACTCCTCTTTTCTGTCAGGAACCCAACTCCCAAGCAAGTTATGTTACACAGACATGACTTATGTTTTTACCTGTGACAGGTGCAGAAATCCATCCAAACCTGCGTAAAAGTCATCAACTAGAGGAACCGCAACATCACAAGCTACCTGATCGTGGGTTTTTTTTTGTTTTTTTTTGCATGATTGTTCGCATCATTATTTTAATGCGACCTATACACACACGTATATATGCAGATAAAATCTTACTTACGGCAACATTTTTAGTATAGTTTGTTTATGTCTCAGTTTGTAAACCCTAATGCACATCTTTACCCTTACTGATCCCTACATGCACGTTGCACGCTCACCTCCTGCTATTTTCCATACTCCTACACATGTACATTACATTAGGAGGTAAAAATGAGTCATTACTGCAGCGTATGTGTTTGACGAGTGATTAGAGCAAAGCCTTCCCTCTAAAGTCATTTTCTCTTTGCTCATAACTCTGAAACAGACTTCGTGCTATATGAAGCGGCGAGGTAGGTCATTTTCCCTCTGATTATATTATCCCGCAGTTTTCTGGGACAGAAGGGAGGAGTGGCGGTGGCGGCTGCAGACAGCTTCATACTTTGTCACATACAGAAAAACTGTTGCAAACAATAAATATTATAACCTTGGCTGCTGCGGAGCCGGGAGTCGATCAGCCACAACGTGAAAGCCACCTGCTTGAAGTTTTCTCCCAGGTGAGAAAAAGAGAGTGGGCTCTCCTTCGATTCAATGAGCAAAAATAATTTTTTCCTCACCAGGTCTTGGTAATGACAATATGGTCATTATCAAGTGCAGATGTGACCATGTCAATAAAAGCAAACCTTTTTGACAGTTTGCTGGTCTGAAACATCCAAATGTGTGTTAACTTAATGCTGAAGAGGAAAAACAACAATCTACTTGGCTACGGTATAAAGGTCTTTCCAAACGACAGAGTCCATCAGTCTAGGGTGAAAAAGATAATTCACCGTGATGGACAGGCGACCTGTCCAGGGTGTACCCATGCCGATCACCAGCTGACAGCCGTGATGGCTTTAGGAGACCTATACTTGGACTGCAATGAGTATTGATGGTTGATGGATGGATGGAAAGAAGCGTAACTCACAAGTGGAAGAGATTCAAGATCCTCCAAGGTCTGATCTTTGAAAGCTTCAGTAGAAGGCAACTGGACTTCTTTTCTTTGCTGCTGAACACAGTTCACCTCTCATCCTGCAGGTCTCTTTTCTGACTGACTGGTCGCAAGTTTCAGGTTTATAGACTGTTGTTGGGCCATTTGCTTTTGTGAGCCATTCAAGTCCCAGGTAATTTGCTGACTCACCTCTTCCTCCGTCTGAGAGTCATCAGAGTGTTTTTGTCCACCTGTTTGGATTTTGAGAATGACTGTAACCCGCCTGCAGAGGAGATTTAAGGCTGCAATAGAAGTGTTGGGTCGGTGAACCGTAAGAGCAACTTTCACTCCCCGCTCAAATCATCTGCGTTCTCTATCTTTGTTCTCTACATCTTCTGTATCTTCCTCCTGTATGCTTGAGCTACAGGTCGACTGTCGAGTGTTGATAGGGGGAGCTGGCTCTAATGCATTTGTGGAGTTGTTTCTGTCATATGAAGATGCATAACGATCGCACTGGACTGCAAACAGCTAAATTTCTGTTTGGTAGTTTTGTCCTTACGAGGAGATTCCAACAAGTTCACCCCAGGGCCAAAAGATGCAACGCTCAGAGTTGTTACAAAAACTCCAGGGGCCACATTGCAGACTCAACACTCTACCCAGCTGATTGTTTTGCCTATTTTCCTTTTTTGGAGGGGGGTAGTTGAGTACCCACTGAGCAGTTTGATCGGTCAGACACCAGCAGAAAAGTGTTTCACGAATGTCTGTGTGAATAGGTGACTATGACAGGTCTTGTAGAGCCGTTTGACAAGTAAAAAAAAAGAGCTTTACAGTAAATGCTGTTCATATATCAATAAAATTTACAGCGTCATTGTTTAAAAGCACAACCCGATGCATGTTGTGATCTCTTTGTCTTTTTTTTTTTTTTTTTTTTTTGCATTAACCAACTGCTGTACCTGGGCCAGTGTTTCCAATAAAACATATATTTCATACATTTCCTGCCAATTAAAGAAATGTAGCAGC
Organism: Xenentodon cancila; assembly: GCA_014839995.1. Taxonomy (NCBI): domain Eukaryota; kingdom Metazoa; phylum Chordata; class Actinopteri; order Beloniformes; family Belonidae; genus Xenentodon; species Xenentodon cancila. Next base: position 26,852,548 of record CM026199.1, read on the forward strand.
TCATGGTTATGAGATGTTGTTGGCGAATGTTGTTTTGGGATACAAGCATCTGTTAAATAGGATAAATATTTCAATTGCACTTCACTAATTTAAGATGTTTTGTATGTCCCCTGTGCATGTGTGCACATATGCACACATGCACATATATATTTAATGCCTTTCAAGGGACAGTATATTTGAATGCTGTGATATACAGTACGCGTTGTACCATCTGCTGGACTGGATCAGAACAGCCAGAAAAGCATATTGACTCCCATATTGCAAACATTGCAGGATACTGTTATTGTGGATTTGGACCCTTCTGTCCTAATAAAAAGCTGATAGTTGGAATGGAGGACCCGATGCTTTGTTGTCCGAGATATTGCCCGATGATATTTACTCTCAGTAAATCCTAAACCACAGGGATGATAAGGACTAAAAGACTCCCAAGTCACTTTAATACAATACAAAGGTGATTCTTTGAGAAGTGACAAATAGAGATTGAGGTTTTACTCTGCCCTGGGAGATGGTGAAGTGATAGTGACGAGAGTTTGTATTGACAGCTTTACGCTTCCTGGTAACTACTCCTGCTCCCTGTTGTAAACATTTAATTCAACGTTAGGTACTGTAGTGCACGGGAAGGAGACAGGCAATGCATTTCAATGTGGAGCGAGCCAAGGTCACAGTTTTATGTCCTGAATGAATCCAGACTTTTACAGGGCAGGAGAGGTCAGTCAGTTGCTACGGCCAAATATATAAATATATATCTGTTACTGGCTCACAAAATAAATTAGTAAAAGCTGGCACGAGTATATACACCTTACACGTGCTTAATTGAAATCAGGGTATTTGAAGAGTAGTGAGGTTCTCCCAGCATGCCATTTCACAGCCTTGATCATCAGAGCTTCCACAAGACTTGAAAAAACCCTTTACTCACGACTTTGATGGAAATAAAATTAAACCTTTAAATGTGTTCTTTGGTCATAGCAAGGAAGAAGGTCTTTGCAGAGTCTGACATTGTGAAAGAGTTTGGCTTTAATGGATAATTGATTAAATGGGAAAATATGACATGTAGAGGTATGAGTGTGACTATCCCGGTCTAGACGTACTTAATTTTTTTTCTTTCTTATTTTATTTTTTTAAACACTCAATGTATTGTGAAATAGTGTGGTATCATTTGGAGTCTGGAGTTATCTTGTGCATTGTTTTTTTCCTATGACTTTGACTTCATACTTTAATTTCAGTAGTTTTCCTGTGGTTTGGACCTTTTTAAATGTCCTGCGATCTGCTGTATGTTTCTTTTTAATTCCCCCGCGTTACATAATTATCAACTAAACATAGAGTTTTGGCAATGTTTAGTATTGTTGGTCAAACTCACATTACAGAGCTTCTTTCACAATCGTTTAGAATTAGTAATAGTTTCATTTGGGGGATCCAGTGGAATAGATTTACATGCATTCTTTTTTTTAAAGTCGTTTTCCTCTTGGTGCACAATGCTGAAGCGTGCCACGTCTAGTCTGGCAAGCCGCATCCATTCATGTTTTCAAAATTCTCTCTCCTCAAACAGGTCAGCTGTTTCCAACGGTACAAAGTATACCAGAGCAACTGCAACAGGGTGGGCTTTACGCATCGACTCATACAGGAACATCTGAGGTCCTGAGTGTTTGAGGCACTTGCGATCGTTCCTGTCTGCTCTACTTAGTCTGCTTTAGTCAGCAATAATTTTAAATCACTGCCAAGTTCGAAAACAAATTATGTGTGACAAAAGGTTTGTTGATAAAAACTCTGGTTGTACATATTATATCACGGGGGAAAAGCAGCAGCAACCACTTAAGGTCAAGTGAACCTCGGTGGAAGCACTTTGAGCTGAATGGGACCAGCCGTACCAGAACAGATGAAGACATTCGTATTCAGTGGCTCAAAATTGGCAAAGGAAAATTAGATGACATTGATATTTCAGACTAAAATGCAGCTTTTAACTGATCAATACCAAAAAGCACCACAATAACTGTTCATCTCCAAAGAAAAAACTGATTTTGCAGCCTACACAGTATTACAGTAACTAAAGCTGTCTTCTTAGCGGCTTAAAGTCAAATGGGGTAATGTCCAAACTATATAACTTAGTGCCCTTTATGGTGCAAAAATTCAAATTTCTTCCTTGTTTTCACAGAAATGTCCTTGAGTACTGTGTCCGAACAAGTGTGGGAAACCTGATAAAATTCTGCAGAGGGTCAAAGCTGCCTGAGCCGGCCACGCTGGCACCAGCAGTGCCACTGGCTCCGCGATTAAGCCATTTTAGAGCTGATTATTCATGGTGCTACTGTACTGATGTTCTACTACACCAAATTCTCTCATTAGGTCATGCAACTCTAAAAGGCCATTTAATTTTCAGTCAGTATGAATAACTCAGAGGGTTCTGGCTCTTATCATGTGGTACAAAGAGTCCCCAAACACATCATAGGTGCTCTGCAAGGGAGAAAAGGAAAAAAAAACAAAGAAAAACTTTCTCCTACTGCAAGAACAGTTGTTCAATTAATAATGTGAGAAGGGCATGGGTTGGCAGCAGAATAGTTATTATTATTTTTTTTATTATTTAAGATTTAAAGCCTTGCATGTGGTGTCAGAGAGCATTTCCAGAAGTATCGATTAGAAATTTCGCTCTGGGTAAATGACTCCCAAAGGGATCTCCTTGGAAACTGGAGCAGTGCCAAGCCACTGAATGTCTAACCGACTTAATGCAGATATAAATCTCCATTCCAATCAAGGGCGTTTTATTTGCAGGCTTAAGCGAAGCGATACGTCACTTGCAGCGCTGCACATTTTCGTCAATAAAATCCTGTCAGATCCATTAAATGCAAGCTACATTGATGATGTATGATTTATTCTTTTAGTGAAGGATATTTCCTGCTCAGTTGTAGTTACCAGGTTGTCGAGAACAGTTTTGGATCACTAACTTAGTCAAGTGTTCTGTTTTCCCTTTAAGCCTGTATTTTGATCGGGACTTTCGTAATAGGCAATAAGCGTCAGTGAAAAATGAAGACTTTTTGAAGCGCATCAGCAAAGTTTGCACCAAAAAAAATAAAAATAAATAAATAAAAAGCTGCTAATGCATTACAGCATAAAGATGGAAAAAAAAACAAACTGTCACAGGGAGATGTACATACTGGAAATAAAGTCCACACCAGTAAGATTTTCTCCGGACTTATGTGCAATACAGATAATTTTTATTGGCTTTTGCTTGCGGCTAGAAAATGACGAGGGAAAACAAAGACGAATGGAACCATTGACTTCAAATACGACCCCTTCAAAGCGCAGGCCGAGCCCTATCCATCGCCATCTATTATATTCATGAGTGTGACCTGTCGGGGGTTGAGCGGAGGCTGGAGGAGGAGGCAGTGGGTGCCCACCTGCTCCACTCAGCTTCTGAGACACCGGCTGCCGGCAGATCAAACAGGTCTTGTCGCTCCCCTCTGTTCTCCCCCTTTGCCGGCAAGTTCCATATAGGAGGCGACTGACCCACTTTTCCTCCCCCCTGAGCTATTACCTGCAGAAAATGGAGAGACGCGATGTGTGAATGTGTCGGGTTGGTGGGTTTGTGGGACTGAACCAAAGCTTCTCATCTTTCCCTGCTGTACAAATGAAGGAGTAACTAGGACTCCACAGACAGCATGTCATTTTTTATCAGATACTATCGCATGTGAGATTGCTTCTCTAATGGTGTGTCTCAGCCCAGTGTGGTTTTTACGTCTGTACAGCTGCAAGCGTTAACTCGGCTCGGTCTGATCCATTTCTCTGAAAGGATGGATTGTAATGGGATGACAGTGGTGATCTGGAATCAGGTAGACATGGGGCAGATTTTCCAAACAACGCGCCGCCAAATGAAACTGGGGATTTCACATAAATTCCACTGCACTATAGATTGTTTACGGTGGAGTGGAGCCAGCGCTTATTGTTTTCACAGGATTAGGTTTATATTGATTGGCTATCATGGCTCGCACCATGATACTTGGCAAGAGTGTCCATTTTTCTTGCTTCTTTTTGACATTTGCTTTTATCTCCTCTCTATTCTTCTTGCTCTTACAACATCCTAAGATATACTACATTTTTAATGTCCTTTTCTCTCTGGGTTTCTTTGTCCTCACAGGCCTCACATGGTGACGGAATACATGGGAATCAGGAATGAGAGTTTTATGAAGATTGCTGCAGTGGGGACATGGATGGGAGATTTTGTCACTGCGTGGATGGTGAGATTCCAGCTATTATGTGTCATTTATTTTGGATGAGGCTTTTCACACATAAAAGAAAAGGGAGATATTTAAATTTTAACACTTGAAAACCACACTGATGCACTAAAAACACTCATTTTGGCTGTGCCAGCCATGTTAGGAGCTTCATTTAGTGCGTTTAATGAGAACAAATCTAAATGTTTTTGTGATTCCCAGCATTTAAAACTCCCACTTATTATAGTTCATCACAAGAGAGCGTCGCGTTTTAACAATTAGAGATGCTCTGCTAAATTTAGGATGCTGAACTGCTGAACGCTATTTTATAGAGATGAATAAATTTATCTGACAAATCTATTTGTCTGTCTGGGTTTTCTCTCTCTTTCGCTCCTAGAAATCCAAAGTACATCATGATGGCTCAGTCAGTGGGAATCATGCTTTGGAAGTTTTTCCACCTTTTGAACTGAATTGCGCTAAAAATCAATTTGTGCAACCTGTATGGTAAAAGTAACTAATGCAGGAAGAAATACAAAATTTAATCTAGCACTTAGAGTGACTTCGTACCTCTGAATACGTTACAAGTCACAAAGACCAAAAACAAGGCTAGTAGAGCACACGGTCTGCTGTCTCTAACCAGCTGTCATTGTTGATTAGGATCATGTATGTTGTTGATTACAGTTCTGAGAAAGAAAAAAAAAATCTGAATTTGTGAAAAATAGCTATCGGCAACTCAGACCTTTGCGGAAACAGGAACCGCCACACAGATCACAACCAGTGCACCTCTACGATTTGAGATGTTTGTTGTGTGATAGTATTAAAACCATATTTATAACTATTTAAGGCCTAAAAAATATATAAACCCCTCAACCATTATACAACTACAGTACAGTCTTCCACACTGACTCAGTTCAGTCTGCGACTGAATCCCTGGAGAAACATGCGGCTGTGATACAAAGAGGGTCAGAGGAACAATAGATGGGCGGGAAATGACAGATGATATTAGAGGAGGAACCTACCTCTGTTCTTTTGTCAACGTAAAAAGAGGAGCAGAGCTCCAATGAGAGTGGGCGTCCTGTAGAGGGGGGAGAGGGGGGAGGGGGGCGCTGACACCTGCAAGCTCACAGCTGAGACAACTTGACAAGCTCCTTCAACCATCGCATTAGTATTCCAGAGTACATACAGTAGAAAAAGAGAGTTTGGGGGGGAAGAAACAGAGGTGAAGGTGAAAGGGGAATGTAGAAGTGTGCTCTGAAAGGAGACGGGATGGGGGGGGGTCAGAATATGAATCAGGAATACAGAAACGTGTTGGTCTGTGTGTGATGGAAATAAGGTTATGCCATGGCAAAGTGCTGATTCTAGATATTACTCACAAGGTTTATTTTCTTTTACTTTTGATTAATTCATCAGGGCTCTTTGAAGATGACCTCTGTGTCTCCTCCATAGCAGTGTTTCTTCTCTGCTGTGAGGAGACAGGAAGCATCTCTTTTTAAAAAAAAGCTGCAACGCCAGGATCATCTCACAGATTTCCCAAGATTCTGATCATTTTTCCAACACGAGCTTCAACATCTGCAAAGAATATTTTGATACCCTGATACATGTCCGCATCCATATGAGGAGCATCTTCTAACGATGTTAAAACACTTCTTCACGTCAGCTGGTACAAACACAGAATGAATTAAACCAACATCTTTACTTTTCATTACATTTTCATGATCGTTCTGTTCAGATTGGGCTTTAACTGGAATTTTTACCTGGAAATTATAAATACATTTTGAAAGCACAAGGAGATTGACACCACCCCTGAGTCTGTCTTTGATGGGTAATTATGAAGCTGAAGTTATCTGTTACTACCATAGATCAGCACAAAATCCAAGGAAACATGCAGTAATTCTGCCTCTGCAGAGACAGAGGAAAACATTTACAAGTAGCTTCTTTGAAGTCCGCTAATTACCTAATTACCGTAGTTGCTGTGCAAGCCAACTGAATTTTCAAGACAGCATGAAATTCTTCAAGCTATGAGGATTCAAGCTGTGCGTTTGTGGCTGAAGCTCACAGGCTTCGACCAGTTGGTATTATTTACAGGGTTGGTTTTTGCTCAACAGCTCTCTGAAGACGTCGCTGGAGAAGCATCAGTTGTATCAGAACAGGCGACTGTTCCTTCAAGGAAAGAAGAACACAAAAAGACAACGTTTTTTTCACTTCTCCCTCGACGGGCCGCGGCAGAGAGGCTGCCGTCGTTTGTGGGTCAGGCTAATTTGAAATGAACTGAGGCAAAGCAGAAAAACTGCCCAGTGGTCAGAATCGGAGTTTTAAATTCTTTTTGGAAAACGTGGACACCGTGTCTGGACTACACAGCAAAAACAGCCCCTCCAGTAACAGAGCTAATATTCCTAAATCTAGTCAAATAAAAGAAATGTCTGCTAATGGGGTAAAAATAAATGTACGTGACTATAATTCTTAAAACTAGCAAATTAGTGTAGCCACTAGACAAAAAACAAGACTAATTTTCTTCTTACAAGGCTTTGTTCGACTTTCTTAGACAATCTGGCTTGCTATTGGCGCTCAGTTCACGAGTGTGCATCGCTGATGGCATCGGGTTGCAAGGTTTCTGCCTGCTCCTTTAAGTTGCTTTGCTGCTTGTGACTCTCCGCTGCTATGTTGCATGTAACATTGTTTTAGAAAAGTAAAAAATATATATTATTATGATTTTTATCAATGTCTACGGAATGAGCAGCTTGCACATCTTGCAAGGAAACGTCAGTGTTGAAAGGTCTATACAGGCTTTAGAGCAGCATAAAGTCTCCTCTGCACATCTTTTTCAGGGAAAAGCTTGCATCTTTCAGCAAGACAATGCCACACCACAAACTGCTTCACAGGAGAAAAGTCCAGCTGCTAAAGTGGCCTGCCTGCAATCCAGACGCTTCACTAGTATGAAACTTTTGGTGCATCATGAACTGAACTTTCCAATTTTTTTTTTTTCACCTGAAATAATTTTCTTTTAGTTGTATTGTGAATGAAAGGTGCGTTTAAGAGATTCACAAATCCTTGCACTCTGGTTTCATCCTCTGGATGATATTCCACATATTCCACAATGACCCTTTTTTCAAACTGATATTGCATCTGGTGGTCTGGGTCAATACAGTGACCAATACAGTGTTTTGTTGTTTTTTTTTAACTTTCCACAGGTGACAGACATGATGCTTCAGGATCAGAATTACCCTGATTGGGGTAAAGCTGCCAGACGGTTCTGGAAACAAGGCAACAACAGGATTATCCTCTTTTGGTATGTCTGACGTAAAATGTTTATGATTCTACATTCATTTTTGGTCCCACACACATGCAACTTCAGAACAATTTCCCCACCGTCCATCTCATCAGTTTGTACATATATATATATATATATATATATATATATATATGTAGGTACTGTATGTGGAGTATATACAGGTATGAAGCTCTGCAGAATTGTGTGTTTGTTTGAATTGCCTGTTTGTGGCCTCCCACCCGTAGTACGGCTACATGCAGTCGATAGCTGTGTTAATCTTTCTGCACTCAGTGTCAGCACCTTTAATTAGAGGAACAGGGTGAAAATCAATGGACACAGCAAGGTCGTGGGGCGTGCCACAGCCCTGCCTTTTACTTACTCATGCCACAAGCTGTGACCCTGAAATAGCTGCTAAACAAGTACTGCAAAGCATGACTGCCACGCCCCCTTTTTTCAACATACAACTAGATCCATCCTCCGTTAAGATGTATTCGCTTCACCGCGGCTCAGCCCCAGAGGCGTTCGTTCACCAGTCTGTCAGATGT